>CM068319.1:12274924-12292424 GCA_034766995.1 Acanthacorydalis orientalis | reverse complement strand
TATTTTGCTACCAACCCAATACATGGGTAAACAATTCAGTGTTAATTTAAAACTGTGTACAAATAGACCTGTTTTATATCGATTTACTAAAATATTGGAAAGATGATAGTTTCTTTAAAAAAGACGCTCAAATAAATATGAAATTTATACAAAAACATTTTCGGCCAATTTTCAAACAAAAAATAAATAAATAATTTAAATGTCCAATTATTTGATATTACTCCATTATATCTGTTGTATTCTTCTCCTCAGGTATTCAACGTTGGGCCGTTAGTTATATTTCAATACAATTGAATTAGACTTTTGTATTGTTAGTAGAAAATATAATAAACGTTTTAAATGTTGATTTTGACTACAACTTTACATATATTCGATGAGAAGAATATAATAATAATTTATTGAAAAAAATATTATATATTCAAAATACACAATTTATACAGATAATCAGTAAAAAAACTCGATTCTGGATTTATATGAAAATATAAAATGAAGAAATCGATTTGAATCTCGAGTTTTTTTTACAGTTTTATCAATTCTCAAGTGGTATCTTTGTGATATCTGTGGGTTATTTCCATGAAATGTCTTATCATAAGGAAATAAGTAGTGAAATAATTATTTTCAATGAAATATATAAATTAGAATAATAATGAACTTTGTTTTAGGTTTGAAATTTTACATTTACTTTTTCATATTGAAATTATAGTTAAATAGGCTTCTTTTATGAGTTTTGGAATATCTGTTCATATAAAATTATATATATATATATATATATATATATATGTGTGTGTGTGTGTGTGTGTGTGTGTGTGTGTGTGTATGTGTGTGTAAAGATGTGTGTATGTACGTACATGAAAAACAGACGGTAAAGAAAGATATGTCGCCTTGAAATCGACAGAAACTTTTATATAACTCTGTGACGCATACTTACCTAGTTTTTTGTTTACGAGTCGTGAATTAGCGCGATGTCCAGACGAGTTTTTTCCCATGAAAAAACATACACAGTCTCCGCGACAAGGAAGTGATTCGAACAGAATGTATAGTCGAGAGTGAAAAATAAAACGCATCTCGTCGTTTTGCTATTTCGTACGAAACGGGGACCTATTCGAAAATATATTGTGGTAGGTAAGCGGCGCAGAACGTCCATCACACAATTCTATAGCGGGCCAAAAAAAGACGACCGCGCGCCGACCATAGACACTCGTACACATCGTGCGCGGTTCGTCTTATTATATTATTATCTGAGTGTACTATTGAAAATTCCGTTTTATTTTCGATGTTATAAAAACAATATCATTGACGCATTTCGTTTATTTTTATGTGTGTTTCTTTTTAATGTAACATTTTCAGCTGTGTACACTTATACGTGTCTCGTAAATAACGAAAGTAAAACTGAAACTATTCAAAATAGATATGCGCCACTTAGTTGAGATTTTTATGTACACTGAATTCCACATATAATACAGTGTATCAGAAAGATCTGATCTTCTTAAAAATCGATAATTAATAATTAGAACATGTATACAAGAAATGTTATTATTAAAAATAGCAAATTCCTTTCTGAGTTTTATACAAAAACTTTCGGTTTAAAAAAAAGAACAAAACTCAAAGTAAGTTTTTTGATTTTTTTTAATAAGTTAAATAATTAACTATTATGTTATAAATTAGGATCTGATTTTGTACTATGTATTTTTTTATAGAAAAAATATATTAAATACTTAACTGAATTGAGAGCGGATTTCAAATTATCAACAGGTGTATTCACAATTATTATTGTTATGATTCAAATGAGTGGAAGTATATAATACTTAGAATATGTATGCAAGAAAAATTATAAAAATGACAAATTCCTTTCTGATATAGAGTTTTATACAAAAACTTTCGGTTTAAAAAAAAGAACAAAACTCAAAGTACGTTTTTTGATCTTTTTAATAAGTTAAATAATTAACTATTATGTTATAAATTAGGATCTGATTTTGTACTATGTATTTTTTTTCTATAGAAAAAATATATTAAATACTTAACTGAACAGAGAGCGGATTTCAAATTATCAGCAGGTGTATTCAATTATTATTATTATGATTCAAATGAGCGGAAATATAAATGAAGATCAATAATAAAGAAAAATACATAAAAACTTTAATGCCAAATTGAACACGAAAAATATATTTTATAAATATAGGGGGCTCTGCCCCTACTCACTACGCTCACCGAACCCTGAGAGGCATCGCCCTCTCTCGATTCGCTCATATCGCATATATTCGCTCAATATTGTAACATATATATATATATATATATATATATATATATATATATATATATATATATATATATATATATATATATATAATCGCGCATTTAATTGTACAGTGCTCCCTGGTTACCGCAAACTGCGGTAGTGCAACGATGTCTTTTCCTCCTCCTGCACTTTTACTCTACGAGTACATAGCTGACCGTAATTAAGGGATACCGAGTAACAAACGCCGGAGCACTCAGAATGGGCGTTTCTATTCTACAAATCGTTTCCTTTCGTACCACAACAGGGCTCCCGAGGTATTGTAGTACAACAGCGAGCACCACGGAGCACTGTAGTTGTTATGATAACAATATCATAATTTATCGTGTAACTTCGGGCGTCATCGTTAATAATAATTTAATATGAAAGTCCGACGTTTTTTGATTTTTTTTTGGTACATTTTTTGAAATTTTACGGGACATTTTTTTTATATATAGATAATTTGATCAAATATTATTAATACTAGTTTATAGCCCGTCAAAATTGATGGGAAAATAGAAAAAAAAACTATTTATTGGTTTTTACAATAGAATATAATTAAAAATAAAAAATACCTAAGGACGAAACTTAATGAATTAAAGTTCAAACCTATGAGCTGACAAAGCAAATATTCTCGTCACCATAGTGACGATGACTATGGTGACGAGTAGTAGTAGTTGACGAGAAATATGTTTTTTTTTGTTAAGAAAGATATAATTTTTAATAAAAAAATACTAAACCAGAGAGACTGTCATGATTATAAAATTCAAGAACAAAGTATTTCTGAAGAGAAAAATTGACATTATGACTAAATTGTTTACACTTTTTTTCTAAGACTAAACTTTTTTGTCTTTGTTGTCTTCGTCGTTTTAAATCACTAAGTTTCTATATTTCACAATTAGTTTCAGCGTGTGCGCCTTCTCCAGATAGTTTTACAGTTCAAAAATTACTTGATGTGATGGCGTACGTACTGAAACTAGTCGTAGAAGATTCAAACTTAAATAATCGAAAAGGACGAAGATCATTAGGATATACATCAATAGGATCAATATAGGCATCCACATGGAAGTATTAAAAGAGGGTGCAGGGGTTAAAAAAGTCATGTTATTTTTTATTCAGTATTTTAGTTCAATTGAATACCAAAATACAATTGAAATAAATATTAACTTGAGGATAACATGTTTTTTTTTAATTTTGAGTTTTTCAAAAAAATACTTTCGTGTAGAAGCCTAAATTGAATCACCTATATGAACATAAATACTTATAACTGTATTATATGTTTGAAAAATTTTAAAATTTTTCTTAAGCGTCATTAAACTTACAAACAAAATTTTATGTGAAAGTTCTATTTATTTTTAAAATTATAATTTAAGATATTATTAAAAATAGAACGGAGTCATTTACTGCACAATTAAATAATTGACAAGCATCCAACTGTTCTTCACTTTTTGTATTGATATCTGTCTTGAAAAATAAGTTTTATGCTGCTGTGTTTATCCGAGAATATAAAATATGATAAAAATATCATTAATATTGTAGAATATTTCATTACGATTGCAATCGCAATTGCAGCAAATTTATAACCGGCTATATATTTTACTAAACTGGATAATGTTATGGCATGCACGTTTATGCTAATCGTTTTTACAACACGTCGTTATCACACTTAGGTTTTACCACACTTAAAAGCACACACATACACACACATATATATATATATATATATATATATATATATATATATATATATATATATATATATATATATATGTGTGTGTGTGTGTTATGTGTGCTCTGTGTCTGTGTATTCTTGTTGATTATTCGTTGAATTGAGAGCCTCTTGTAAAAAAATCATCCGATACTGATTATAGAAACAGACGGATCGTAAACAACGAAATATGCACTTTTTGAGGTCAGCTGTTTGTTGGTGTTTTTATTATTATATTTTTTTGTTGTTGCTGATGTATCGTCGCGGCTAAGATGTAAACCCGTGACATTATACGGCCGGAATGCAGACATCTTTTGTTTCGTTCAGATGCAAAATGTCACCTTGACAGTCTAAACACAGTGTCGGGCAGGATATGAAAATTGAATATTGTTGCAGTGTCAGTGGTTTTGCATCTTGGCCGCGATTATTTTAGTCTAATGATCGTTTCCCGATTGGATACTGAACGCAGGTACAACGTCTGCGACTGGTTTATATTTTATTTTCGCTTTTTTTTTGTATGCACCAACGTCGCGCTGCAAGTCTAGTTCGAAAATTTAAAGTTAGGACCGGTTTTTTTCTATGCCAGACTGTTAGATTGCTGAAGAAATCAACCTGTGTCAGAAATTTAATGCATTTTGTCTAATACTGGGACAAAAGTCGACCTTCAGAATACAATCTTCTAGTGATGCGAGTTTTCTACAAGATGTTATGTATAAGGAAGTTTTTTTTTATTATATATATATATATATATATATATGTATGTGTATATGTATATATATATGCGTGTGTGTACATAAATGTCTAGGCTGTAGATTTTTATTTGAAAAATAAACTGGTGTAGGCAGACATAGCCGAATGACCCATAGGACAGACTGTTGATCAATGTGTCTGAATTTGAGTGCGAGCTTCCGACATATGTCATCTTTTTTTACGAAAAGGATGGTCTTGAATACATAATGAGTTTAGACCTTGACGGAATTCAAAAACAGTTTATATAAAAAAAATAATATTGTGTCAAGTTTAAGAAATTCCTGGAAGAATGGAATAAAAACTAATTACTTCAGTTTTAGCATATGTACATTGATATTAATTACATGTGGCAATTATTTAAGTTTAAAATAATGCTTAAATTTAATACTAGTTGCAATATATTTTGTCTTTATTAAAGACATCTTCATTTAACGAATAAGAGATTTTTTTTTAAAAGAATGATTCTGTGTTGGAGAATGAAGTTTTTGATACGTTGGCGTGGCTAATTGTTTAACTTAAGATTTTTGATTTTATTGAATTTATTTATTTTATAATTAAGATTGTAACTATCATTTAAATGAAAAATGAAATATGTATTGAAATTTAAATATTGTCATTTAATTGTTTTCTATTTTTTTTGTTAAAAATGTTTAAATAGTACAAAAAAGAACTGATTAACTCATCAAATAACATTGTTTTAAAAAAGAATACCATTTTAAATATAAATATTAAGTCGGTAGGACAATAATTCGGTTTTTGTTATGAATTTGAAGGTCATAAACCGCTTTTATTTTTCTACCAACTTAATATTTAAAATTTAGTATTTTGGAATTTCCATTATTTTAAAATTATATAAAATATCAACTGAAATTAAATATCCAATGCAATTTATATTCTAATGAAAAATGAGATATCTGAAAAGATTGTATTTTAATTCAGAGATATTAATTATAAACTTAAAATTTAACTATTCTATGAAAACTGAATTATAAATTCAAAATTTATGATATGATAGTCAAATAGCTCTAATTATTTTCTTATTAATATAATTGTTTGTATTAGTGTGTCATTAATTTAATATCGGTATACATATTGAAACTCATTGAACATTGTTAAGACTGATAGTTAAGACATTGTGTTATTGAATATATATATATATATATATATATATATATATATATATATATATATATATATATATATATATATGGTTATTATCTTAATCAGATAGATATTTTGTGAATGAAAAATATCAAAAATGATCTCATTCATTCATATAAAAATCAAATTAACTCGTTTTCAATACGTTACAACAATAATTTGAATTATTATTTTTTTATTGAGTTATATTAGTCAAAAATATAAAAAAATACAACGTAAGATTTTACAAACGAAATTATAGCTTTTTTTAAGTTTGCCTTTTCAATTTTTGAAAATTTAAATAATAATTATATATTTCTTTGTCAAAGTGCAAGTAAACTGAAACAACAATCTATAGAAAGAAATGATCTATTTAACTTACTGCATCTTTAAACAAATAAATAAATTGTATTTTCTAGATACTATTTTTTTAATGAAAAAATGCACATAATTTTAATTTTAGATAAAAATAAAATTTCTAACACACTTTAATTTCATTTAACCACTTTTTTCAAATAATAATACATATTTTCGAAAATGTTATAAGTTCAAATAGCACATTATTGATGTTTGTGTGAAAAATAAAAACAAACAAATCTAAATATAATTTAAGAGTTGTAAATACTAGAAAACATTGTATATATCAATATATGTGGATGATTATTTATGATTGTACATAAACATTACTCAAAATGTATTTTCTGTTTATTATTCATCTACTTACTATGTACATAATTAATAATTTTAACAAATATCGGTCTCTGTTAGTTACTATTGATCGATTGGAGATTATTATTTGATAACTTGATTTTGACCTTCGATTATTACGTATTAGATATTTTTGCATCATGTTATCAGTTCTGTGCTGTATCAGTGCAGATATTTATTACTTATTTCTAAGATGAAATGAAAATTCTGGATTGTTTTTTTCCTTCCTTACAAAAACTGCACAGATGTATTCAATAAAAAATTAATTAAGACAAATGTATTTAATATATAAGATTAAATACGACAAAACGATGAATATATCTATGTAGTTTCAATAAGAGCAGACAATACATAGTCAAGTAGAGAACATATTTGGAATTTGGAAATGTTTGGGATCAGCCTTTAAAATTTATTTTTTCATTTCAAAATTGGTTACTGAAATAATACAAATTGTTAAATACTTGACTTAAAAATATAAATGTATGCTAAAATTCCTGTGATTCTTATGATACGTTGCCTTGATGGTCTTATTTTTTTTTGGAATCAGTTAATTGTCTGTTCACCATTACTAGTTTCGTCACATGTGTCATCCGCATATTGTTTCATACAGGAATCAATCTTCAACGTTTATCTGAGGATGGCTACATGACAAAACTAGTAGTGGAGAGCATTTAACTGATCTAGAAGGACAAAGACCTCTAGCACGAATTCAAAAGAAAAAAAATCATCAATGTGTAATAATAAAATTAGAGAAAAATATGTTCATGTCTAAATACAACTAAAAAACAATTTAATTTATTATTAACAATATAAAAACAATAAAATAATGAAAATGAAAGTACATATATATATATATATATATATATATATATATATACATATAAAATAGAAGTGAATTAGCGTGTACGATCACACGTACGCATTTTTTTTAATTCTTACGCTGAACAAGATCTCGAGTACATTGTAATATTATCAAAATGCGAGCGCATTAATTAAAAACAATAAAAATAAATCAATTAACACGACACCGAAAGCGACTTCCGCAGGCAAATGCTTATGAAACAAAAAAAAAATTAGTCAGAAAAAGAATACGGAATGAAAAAGGATCAAAGGTTAAAGTTCAAGGTCGTGCGCGTTTGAAGTTCACACGCCGCAACAAAGGTCATGACACAAACAAAATGACTGTACAAAACGGCCTCACTCTTTCCCAACTCTAGCTACACACACACACACACACACACATATATATATAATGCGTGTATGTGAATGTATGAGGAGGCGGTTTCGTTATACGGAGAAACGCGCCGATGAAAAAGGCCTTTATTACTACTCAACAATAGTGTTCAGTGTGCTTTTCCTGTGTTGGCTCGCGCTGGCGAAACAAAGATAGGGAATTTTGAACTGTTAGTAACAGGCAATTAGTTTTGGTGGCCGTCGACGTTCAGCCCGAACATTTCCGATGATTTTTCGCAGAAACATGAGTGTATTGCTTGCGGTGACGTGGCTTCACAGTATGTTTTATTGTAATGCCTGTACAGTATGTCAACTGAGAAAAACTAACGCCGTGTGAAATAGGGGATGAAAAGCTTACGTACACAAACGTACAATTCTTCGAAGTGGATATGTTACGTGCTACCGAGCAAAGCAGGAAAGAAATTCAATTCCACGACGATACCTCTTAAAATGGTAAAATTAAATAGCCAAGGGGACACACTGAACAAATACAGAAAATATTCATGATTATGAATTGTAGATGAGTGTTTAGTATTAAGGGTTGACGACCAATAAATTAAATATGAAGCAAAAGAAACGCATTTCATTTACAATTGAAAATAATTAATGAAAAAGTGAAATAGGTATTTCATTTCCAATTAAGTAGAAAAGTTATACTGAAATAGTTCTTACATTACACTTTCATCACCAAGTTCACACAATTTTGTTATATTACGTTTTCTTCAAAAAAATCAACCGTTTTAAATAATTCTATAATGGTATTTTTTTAAACTAAATTAAATAAAAGAAAACAGAAATTTCATTCAACTATCCAAACTATTAATAGTCCAATAATCCAAGAATACTTTGCCAAGTAAGCGATGATAAGTAAATAAATCAATCAACATATTTAAAATGTTACAAACTTGTTTAATAGAAAACAAAGAGAAATACTATATAGAAATCCGAATTGTTAAAAAATACAAATTCTTCATGAATCCTACACATTTTTATATTGATTATTTGAAATTGCGTTAAGATCTAACATGCTGAACGCTCTGATGTCCTATGTCATGGATGTGAATCCAAGAATTTACCATGTGAGACCACATGGTATTGATAAGTACATACCAGTTTTCTTTTGTTTGCAACTGTATTAGTAGATATTTTATACAAACTATTGCTTCTGTACCCATAGTTTAGTCTATTAATTTATATATATATATATTTAAAAAATGCATTGGAGGTTCAAAGAATTAATCATTCCATAAATTGGTTTTTCATTCATGGAACACTAATTAATAACTCCGTAAGTTATCTACCTGTCTGAAGATTTTATTTTATATTGTACAATAATAATATTTAAAAATAATTATCAATCAAAATAAAATCATGTTTATTAAATAGAAGTTTAGTTTCGTATTAAAAGTTTCCATGCAGCTATACGAAATGAAAGATAAACAAGGGAATTATGTTACAGTATTACACAACTAATATATGTTTTAGTGATTTTGAAATGAACTTTGTTTACATGATATTCAACAAGTGAAACGATCCCGTTAAGAGAATCAAAAGTATTTAATTCCTGTATGCGCACCCCTCTGTACGAGATGTTCAGTTTTATGTCGTGAGCGATTTTGCTTATAAACTTTATTTTGTCAGTACTTGAGAATCTACTTATTGCAAAATACATTAATTTATCTACAAAATACACAAAATAAAATAATAAGTATACAATGGTACGTTATCCTATGGGCAAAAAAGGAAAATTTCCTACGGCCCTCACCAACAAGGAAGTCCCAAAACAATCTTTGTTTATAAAAGATTGTTACCCGTGAACAGTGTTGTATTACAGTAATGAGTTTTCATTACTGTAATACAACACTGTACACGGGAGCCCCTAATTCAAACTTGGCTGGGCCCCATGAAGCTATAACGCGCCACTGGAAATATACATGTATTAAAACATATATTAATTTGTATGCTTGAAGAAAACATATCAGAGTATAATTTTGTTGTCGATTACTTGACGAACATTTGAATCATACCTTCATGAGACTTTTATTAACGATCATATTGCAACACTAAGTTGTAAACTTGAAAATTTACTGCATTACAATTTACACTATTTAACTAAGTTTTTTATAACAGTTGTAAAATATAATTTATATCAATGTTACAACAAGACCGCATAATTAAATTAATGGTAGTTAAACAGGACTAACGACAAACTATTATTTATAAAGATATAGGTAAAATTTGTAATTTATTTCAAAATTTAAAAGTTTTGTTTATAATTTAATTTGTATTCTTATGCAATAGAAATTTGACTCAAATGTTTTACAAAGTATTTTTGATGTTCGTGGATACAAAAGTGTAATTTTAAAGGGGGTATTCATCTCCATAGCAAAATAACACATTTATATTTCAATATAAAGAAGTTCTTTATCGTGATTTGTTTATTTGATTCTACTGATGTTTATAAAGAATATTGTGACATTTAGAATAATTTTCATTCACTATTTATAAATAATAGATGACTGATTACTTTCATTGTGTAATTCTGGTCTAAAATCATGAGTTTAACCCTGAGCTTTTACAAATGAATGTTCATATTTCACAAGTCTGAAAAAGTTTCCGATAAAAATATTCAATAACTGATTATTGATCGTTTTGATAATGACTTATGGACAATTCGATGGCGACACCATCATCTCTAGAAAAATTATTTCTTTCCGTGCTTGCTCTGAGTTTTCAGAACACGATTCATTAAGGATACATTGTTTCACGTGATTAATGAGTTTTAATTTTTAAAACATTCCCTTACATGTAGAAAAAAAGCAAAGTTCTTATATAGGACCTATAGAACCAGAGTAATTCTACTGTAGACCAAACCTATACTGGAACGAATGTTGCCGACGATTTTTCGCGGAAAACAAGAGTGTGTCGCTTGCGGTGACGTGGCTTCGTTGTAGAATTGAAGCCGCCGCCGCCGTCACGCCAGTGGTGGGGTTGGAGTGGGGAGAGAAATTGGTTTTCGAAACTGTGTGGTGCGGTTCGTCTACAACGTTTTATGTTTCTCTTCCGCGATCGCGTAGGCGTACCGGAAGTGTTCGACCGTTGCTAGGCAACGGAGCTTCACGGTCACGTACGCACGCAAAATAGGAACGATTCGTCCCGACATTGGAAACTTTGACCTTCGATTATTTCTCCGAATTCAGAGTTGATAATGAGATTGAAATCCTTTGTGAAACAGCAACTTTCTTACACGATCACACATGGATATTCACACATACACACACAAATATATATATATATATATATATATATATATATATATATATATATATGTTAGTATAAATATGCCTTCGTAGAGATTTTTATTTTTGTTTTATTTCACTTTTAATACTTCTGACTTTTCGATAAGCACAGGAATCTACAATGCTAAAAGACTATATATATATATATATATATATATATATATATATATATATATATATATATATATATATATATATATACATACACGTTTATAATCAGTGGAAATGAATTCAATAAATTGTTATATGGTGCTATATATTTAATGATATGAACTGTTGGAAATATTTCTGTGGCTGGATTCATTACCAAAGTTCAATAATGTAGAAAAATCTTATAAAGTTTTATTTTCTCATTATTCCATCAGCGAAAAGTCACGTAGACCGAGTTGAAGTCACGTAGGCCAAAGTGAAATTCGATGAATCCTTTTTATATAAATCGAATTTGATACTGGTTTTTCTTAAAGTAATGAGAATCACAGTCGAAATAAATACTTAAATTATTTAATTTAATCATATTTGTCTTGGAAAGTTCAAATTAAATAGAATTACACAGAGTATCTAGGCAGATTTAGCAAATAACAGATTTTTGGAATGAGAAAGGGTGTACTGAAAATATTTCATGTAATATTTTTTTACTACAAAAGCATGTCTCTAGCTAAATTATAAATAATATATTTATGTCAGAAATTAAATATCACTGTATATTTTTTTTAATTAAATTTTCAAGATACTTTATTTAAATAAATAAGTATTTTTAAAAAATAGGTACATTAAGCAAACTACTATCTTCTTTCATTTCACAAGACGATTATAGTTTTTATTATGTCGGTTTCTTCTGTTTGTTTCTGACAAAAATGTCTAATTACACTAAATAAGATTTCTTTTACAAAAAAAAATCGTTTCGGGCCCAAATCAAAGGCGAACTATTTTAAGACTTGTTCTAAATGACATTGATGAATTATTAAACGACATATGTAATTTACTTCAAAGAGAAAGAACCCGTACGTATCTCGACTTCTAGTTCACAGCAGATGTGGTAAACACTATTATATCTAAAATTAATTGAAGCAATGTTTAATTAAATACAAATTGCTACTTCACTTCATTAGAATATATGGAAATGTGTACGCAATTTTTAACAGAACACTTAAACATTACTCAAGAATCTTAATTTATTATTCATTGTTGATCATATTACTTAAAATTTTATATAAATCAAACAGTATTTCATTATATATATATATATATATACATACATATATATATATATATATATATATATATATATATATATATATGTATATATGTATATATGCCCATATGTGTGAACTAAACGACAATTTTTTCAAAATAACATTCAAATTTATTTCAGACCTTTATAAAAAAAATTCAATAAACACATAATAAATATAATAATCTGCACTTATTATTAGTTCATCTTTTTATAAGTTTTGTACAATATTATTTTTTAATATCACCAGTTGACAATTTGAGACAGAATTTTATCTACGTTTTATAAATTTCGCAAAAGAAATAAAAGGGTACCTAATTATGATATCACAAAATATCTTGTATTTTTTATTAGAAGTATTCAGATTTAAAATATTAATAATTGATTATTGATCATTTTTAATTGTTGTTTAAGTGCATTTCGAACGCGATACCATCTCATCCACAGAACTGTGAGGCACAGAAAATATTTAATTTTTAGTATACTGTCAGTAATTCAAAAGATTTTATTTTCAAATCTTTATATTTTTTTAGTTCAAGGAAACTTAATAGTTTGAAAGAATAAATAAACAAAAATATAATTTATTTATCAAATGACTTCATTTATTTTGTAAAAAGATTTTCACTTAAATTTTAATCTTAAAATTACATAAAGTAATAAGATACGAATCCTTCCATAATTTACAAAAATAAAATATTTTATTTTATAAACTTTCATTACTATTTAAACTGTTCAGAACTATGTTTACAGAGGTCTTTTAACACATTAAAAAGTATTAAAAAGACACTATTACTTGCATAAAGCTTTTTCCTTTTTTGAAAAATAATAAGTTATAAACAACAATTTAGAGCTAAGTTTCAATTTACGCCGTTACACACATACACAAAATATAATATATACAACATAAATTATTATAATAGATTATCGAAACTTGAAAGTATAATCAGATATGTTAATTATTTGCACAGAACTCGCTTTATACAAAGTATCAGAATATGAGAGATTGTAAATTTAAACCTGTCTGAAAATAGGTACCTGTATTCTATATACAATTTTGTATAAAAAATAATTTTTCTGTTCATATTTAATTTTTTTAATAACTTGTGAAAATAAAAAACTAATCAAACATTTTAACCCAGTCAGCAGACAAACATTTCATTAAAAATGTCATATGTACAAAGTATGTTTGGAACTCATGACTCACTGGACAAGAACCCACTGCAACCATAATCATTTGACTAAGAACACTAATAAAATAAATAGATTGAAAAATTTTTCACTCATATTTTTCCCCTTATACCAATAAATAAATTAATTTCATATGACATAGTTCTCGTAATGTAACGTCACCATTTTAATCGATTTTGGAATCTTAAATGTTTATTTACCGTTCATTTCTTAAATTTCATTTATAATTTACAATTTTAATTTTTTCATTACATTTAATTTTTATTGGAATCAAAGATAAAAATTTCAATTTACTTTTTATCAGAAACAATTTATAAGATAATTAAATCTCACCGAAATAAATTACAAACTATGTATATATATATATATACACACACATACACACACACACACACATATATATATATATATATATATATATATATGTGTGGGTGTATGTATGTCTGTAACTATATATGCATCACTTTGATTAAAAATAATAACAACAGACATTTTTAATTAAGGCAGCAAAACATACTGGATTATTTTCAAAGTAAAAAAAAACTGAACTAATGATAGAAAGATTTAAAGTAAGCTAATAAAAATATTTTAAAAGAATGTAAATTTTATTTACATTTCATAAGAAATGTATATATAGAAAGTTTAAAATTTATTTCTGTTTAAAAGTTTTTTTTTCCTATGATAGATTTTTAAATGAGGTTTCCTTCGTTATTATTGATAAAAATTAGAATCACTTTTATTTAGATTTCTTTAAAATTCAGTTGACATTTTATTACAAAATGGGATAATTTACGTTTATATAAATACAGAATATTTTTCGGATCATCAAACATTATTCAGGCATGTCTAAAAAAATGTAAACATGTTAACAGTTTATAATAAGATGTCGAAACATTGCTGACTAGAATTTTTGTAAACAAGAATTATCTGTTGTGACTGCATCGATATGTTTTAGTTATTTTTCGAAAATCGGACAAAAATGCAATGAAACCTTGAATATAAGCCAATAGATGAGTCGGATGTATTAATAATTATCTGTTATCTATGACACGAACTTAGAAACAAAACTGTATTTTGTGTAATATTTATTATGAATATATAAAAATACATTTTAAATATTCAGTACAATTACACTACGACCTTTATCAAAGTCGGAAAATCAGTTTTATATTTGGAAACAACTTTTTTCATATTCGATGTCTCAACGTGTTGTAAACACAAAGTGAAAAGAATAATTTACATAAATTGTAAGAACTTAAAGAAATTAAAATATGAACTCAAATGCACACATGTGTATATATATATATATATTCTAATTCTATTAAAAATAATCTTACATTTAGGTTGTATCGATAAGGTTATAGATATGAGTACTGTTTAGCCTGTCTGGAACGAAATAGATTCGAATAGAACTGTCTTTCTTTTTGTGCAATCGTCAAGTGTTATCTTCTTTTGGATTCGTGTATTTGATACAAACTATAGATGAAACGGTTATTTTTAAAGGAAAGTATGAAGAACTCGACAATTTGGCAATGCATACAATTTAACTGAGTTCAATCTCCGCTCAGTACATGTCTACTGTCATTGCCAAAAATTTGTTTATAACTGTACTCGTTGCACAATAAGGTATTTTTCTTAAGAAATTACATAGACTAAAAATAAAAATAGACATATATATATGTCTCTTAAAATATAACAATTTCCATTACAATAAATTATATACATAAGAATATAAATATATTATGATATATTTCAATATAAATATATTATGATATAATATATTTCAATTATGATATTTTTTATATTTCCTATTAATTAATTTCCTATATTTTTCAAATAATTTTTGACATTGTTTTTTTAAAGTTCTAAAGAATTAATTAATTTAAGATCAACTTTTATTAAATGTTACAGATAATAATCAAAATCCGCGCCTTCAAATTAATAGAACTCTATCGCCGGCAGTTATTCATTGTTTCATTATTTAATAAACAATTGACTGCATTTGTTATTTGTATAACAAACACTGGTAAACATGGAAATTTATGAAGAAAACGTTAAAATTGATTAAATTATCAGTTATAAATTAATATATTACTGCAATTCACAGAATAATAATTTTAATAATAAATAATCGTTGGTAATTCAATTAAGGCAAAAAACACTATTTCTCATGATATTTATATGGATAAATGACAGTATTCTTCATTGTGTACAGAAAGAGGTAAAGAAAAAAAAATAGTTTTATTACTACCTATTTCACATAACATATTTAGACTAATTTTAATAATAAAGATCATTTTCTTAGAGATCTATATGTTGTATTATATTACCTATACGAATGTCATATATATATATATATATATATATATATATATATATATATATATAATGAATATTAAAAATTATTATTTAACTCCTTATTTTTTCAATGATGAATATTACACTACCTTTGCTTAAAAATATTAAATTTTATTTTACGTTTAAATTTTGTATTGGCAAGTATTACTTATCTTTTAATTATTTTCTTTAAAAAAATGTATTCTGATAATTTTGTTTATCATTAATACCTTATCTTTTTTCAGGAATTCTAGTATTGAAAAATATTTATAAATTAAATACAATACCGTTGAAAAAAAGATGAAATACGCATATACATAAATTAAAATGGTTATATTTATATTTAAACTGATCCAATCTTTAAACAGTAAAAGAATATAACATAAAATAATGGTAAGTCGATTAATTAAACAGAATTAAAAAAGTGAATAGATTCCTTTTTTAAAATGAATTAAATGTATTTTTTTTTATTTATTGTAATATATATATATATATATATATATATATATATATATATATATATATATATATATTACTGTCATAAATATTATATTAGAAAATAGAGAATTTGTATGAAGAAAATGTCTGGCTGCCGACCTGCTTATCTATTTGTTTATATCCATGTCTATGTCTCTCTCTCACTCTTCTCGTTACATACATACATATTTGATTGAATTCATATTTTAAAAAGTGAATAATATAGAGGATTTATAATAAATGAAAAAGAAATTAGTAAAAGACAAACAAAATAAATTGTACCCGTTTTTGAATCGTTTAGTTTCATAAAATGTATATAAATAAAATTGTGGAGAAATAGTAGAAGACGATCCTGTAAAAGCACATCCGTAACGAAAGAACCTGTTTAACGAACGACATTCGTAGCATAACCTACAAAACGAAGAAAATGCCTTATCAGCGTTCATAGTGAGATAAACGATCGAACGAACGTGTTGAAGTACAAAACAGAAACGGCAGATACCGATAAATGTGTGCATGTTGTATGTTATATATGGAGAGATGTTGAATATATGTGTCTCTAACGGGAGATTCCACATAATAATATTCCATGGGCTCTAACGTGATCATCATTACCGCTAAATAAACGTGACCAACCAAGGCGGTAGCCATGTTGTGTTTGTGTATGACGTAAGCGCTGCCTAGCCACAGCTGCCTAGGATTTGTCGCTCTAGGTTAGGCTAGGTCTGGACAAACTAAACAAAAAGTTGATTCTCTATGCGCTTCATAAATACATATACGTTTATGTACATTGCACACACATACATTTCATATGCACGAATGTGTTGGTGTATGTATGTATGTATGTATGTATGTATGTATGTATGTATGTATGTATGTATGTATGTATGTGTATGTGTATGTATATGTATATGTATATGCATATATATATATACACACACACATATATAATGTACACATACAGATATGCGTGTGTATGTAGTATATGTATATAGGACTTTACATCGACGCAGTTTTAATACGAGGAGCTTTTTTGACAATTTGCACGCGAGGACCTGCTTTCGACATTCTTTATAATTTTTCTATGTAAATGTAACGAATGAGTTGTGATATTTGTGACCGCTGTAATTAAATTTTATTTGTTCAAATGTTACACG
>CM068319.1:12247424-12272424 GCA_034766995.1 Acanthacorydalis orientalis | reverse complement strand
TTGCAACATCCCGTGTGAAAAACGTATTATTATGTTTTAATATATGAATTTAAATGGTTTAATGGATTTGAAACATCAAGATATTTATTAAAAGACTGAATAATTCTCGTAAAAGATAGGAAGAAGAGGAAAAGTATTTTACTGAAAACTTTGATTTAAACAGGATTTTATTACAGTTTGTTATAGCGATGTTATTGAAAGAGTGTTACATTACTATTTTTATTGAGTAACAAATTTTAGAGATCATCACATTAAAAATAAAAAAAAAGATCATGTGAATTTTCTTCCAAGAACTACTGTCTCATCATTTTATTACGAATTAGTGTCATAAATATATTAATTCATATCAAAAATGTACTTTTCATATTTCATAAACATTATTTTAGATTTTTTAAATAGAACTAGAATATAAAAAATAATTTCAATCTTTTTATATTCAAAATCTGTCTGAAGATGACACACGTGTCAAACTAGTAGTAGAGAACAGAAACAAAAAAGAAAAAATAACGTTTTAATATTTTCTATTAAATTATTCTTTTTATATTTTTTTAATGTATATAATTAACTACTATTTTTTTTTTGTACTGATAACAAAACAATATTTATTTATTGAGTTTTTACGGATCATGGGATAAATGTTATTTACAAACTTATAGTCTTAAAAGATATAATGTCTTTTAATATTAAATATGTCCTATTCTTTTATATTTGTAAAAAATAATTTTTCAGTCCCCAAGTACGAAGAGATATATGTATTTCATTAGTCGCTTAGGAGTAATAATAAACTACAGAAACAGTAATTTCAATGCTTTCGAATTTAATATAAGAATAAGTACAAAAAAAGGAAAAATATACGATATTTTATCAAAGTATACAGACATATTTTTCTAATGACGTTACTATATGACTCAGCTTTAGTAATTTCACACTTTGAAACTTTATATCAACAATGATTGATTTTTTTTCGTAATAGACCTGTTTATACTATGTAAAATATTTATTTTCATATAAAGACAATTACCTTTCTCAAAGGAATTTATATTTATTCTTTATTCTTGAAACGTATAATATGTATATATATATATATATATATATATATATATATATATATATATATATATATATATATATATATATATATATATATATATGTTTATGTATATATACATTTTAAAACAAACTGAACCTAATAATCAATCAATTAAAAGTTTATAGACATTAGTTTTTTTTATTTTGTAGACAAAACTGTATGGTTTATATACAGCTTGGTCATTAATCGAATTGTTTATACAATTCGATATGAAAGATTCAGTACTGCAAAAAAACTACGCCATAATAAAGATTAAGTAAGTATAAACATTACATGATGTTCCTTTTATTCATGTGATCTATTTATTTTAATTAACGATCAGCACGTATGTAAAACAGTGTCAGATATTGAAATATTTGACAATTAATTGCTTAGAAACAGTGCGAGCAAGTACGAAACATCATTACATACACAGAAAATAGATCAAGATGAATAATATGTATGTACATAAAAATCGAAATCGAGAAAAACTGGTCTTTTTTATAAATAGACGATGAATTGTGGCGGAGAGATGATTTCGAAATAAAAAAGTTCATACATTTTGATTGCAATAAATATATATATATATATATATATATATATATATATATATATATATATATATATATATGTACATATGCATGTGTAATAATAAAAAATGAGTTAGACTGAAAGTAAAACAGCGTGCTATTAAACGCTATAAACAAATGAACCATAAGCAATAAATAAAAACAGCCGTATAGGAAATCGTAAGGGTGCAAGGAAGAAACACGAATGTAATAAAATATCTATAGTACAATGACGATGATGCGGGTGCCAAAAAATGCGACAGACTCATTACACATTGTATACATAAAACAATGATAAAAAAATCGTTTTTTATGTTGCGTGCGTATATATATATTACATGTTATTATAAGCGAGCACGTTTGTGCATCATTGGTAGTGTTCACTCGTTTGACATTGTATAGGTCAAGATCTGCGTCAAATTTTTTCCACACTAAAAAAAAATATTTGTACAGTTTATCACTATGCAAGAGCGTCGAAATTTCGACGATAATTTATTATGCTTATATGATATTTACATTACGTGCCGGCCGGAGACGCAAGTGAACACGATTGTGTGCGCAGACAGTTCTCTATATTCGATGCACTTTCAGAACACATTTCGATAATGTCATAAATCTGAAAATGTGACACTTTCATTATCAACAATTTTTTCGTGATAACATATTGTTGAGTTTCGATGCCTTTAATTAGTCGCAGGGCAGATAAACATATATATATATATATATATATATATATATATATATATATATATATATATATATATATATATATATATATATATATATATATATATGCAACGATAGAATTTAATAATCAAAATTTAAAGTCATTTGAAAGTTAAACGATGAAGTATAGTTAGAAAGAATATACACAAGTACGACGACAGGCTAGACGAACGTTAAGAGATCCTATTTTTATAATTTTTCCGCATCAAGAAACATATAAGATGATCATCATATTTTTCAAGCATGCATATTTAATTTTTCTACGATCAGTACACTGTACAGTAACTTACTTTAAAAATAGTTTGAAAATAGGTTAACAGGTCATCGTTTTTGGAAGCAATTACATCAATAAGATATTCGATATAGAACGAAATTGTGAAATTTATATAAAACCTCTATGTTTTCTAAA
Source organism: Acanthacorydalis orientalis (assembly GCA_034766995.1). Taxonomy (NCBI): domain Eukaryota; kingdom Metazoa; phylum Arthropoda; class Insecta; order Megaloptera; family Corydalidae; genus Acanthacorydalis; species Acanthacorydalis orientalis. The sequence goes on along the minus strand of CM068319.1, from coordinate 12,269,651 downwards.
TGAAGAGTTACAATTCGAATAATGATAGATTTCAAATTATATATATATATATATATATATATATATATATATATATATATATATATATATATATATAGGTTTATTACAATTTATTTCAATTAACTTTTATCATCAAAATACATATTGAAAAGAATTTGAACTGATTCCACACAATAAATAATTTTAGAAAAACAATCAAGTGTATATATATATATATATATATATATATATATATATATATATATATATATATATATATATATATATATGTATACGATTATTATACTATTCTTCTTTTTATATCTATCTTCCGTGTCATATTAAACATGACACAATTATTATTGCATGGATAAAATGTTATCAACCCAATTAAAAATAAACTGAAATAATATTTTGTCACTAAGGAGTGATTATATATCATATATATATATACATATATATATATATATATATATATATATATATATATATATATATATATATTATGTATATAAATTGTCTCGAGTGAAATAAAATACTTACATAGTTTATTTAGATCATCAGTGCATTTTTTTTTATTTACACAAGATTATATTTAATAAGTCGGTCTTATTTTGCAGTTAAATAATTTTTAAAAGCAGTATATATATATATATATATATATTTATTTATTAAGAATTTTGAAAAATTGATAAACGTTTGTGGTCCAAATTTGTAGTGCAGTTCGTATGTTTTCCACATACAACTTGTTAAAATTGAAATAAAGTTTACAATTTTATTTTAAGACGTACATTTAATGATATACCTATTATTTTTTAAATACAGTATTCAGTATATATATATATATATATATATATATATATATATATATATATATATATATATAAAGTATAACGAAATCAAAATTCAAACCATGTATGTATCATGATATAAATTTTGATTCAATTACAGAAATTATATTCAAAACTGAATCAAATTTTGAACTGTTTTCAAAAATTATTATATTTGAAACGATTATTTCATTTATAAAGATAATGTTTATGTTATGTTTACACTGTTAACCGCGAACAACACCGGTGTGTAGTCGGCTGACTCAATTCACACCGGTGTGTAGTAACCTTTTCATTGCAAAAAATCATTAATATCTGATGACTGGTATTCAAAGCGACATTTTTTTAGAATTCAGAATACGTACATTTTATGAAATTATTTCATTTTATAATTCAACGAATATAATTATATATTTTACAACTCACAATTAAAAAATTGAAGTGAATATCAAATTGAGCATTCTTTTATGTAAATATTAGCAAAAAAATTAATATATAAATTAAAGAATACTGTTTATATTGAAAATATAAAAAATTGAAAGTCCCGTATGAAAAATATAAATATTATAAAGTGCATTCAGAAATACATAATTCAATTATAACTTGGCAAGAATTCAAAAAATCATAAAGCTTAAAGGCAATAATATTCATTCAGAATATATCAAGTTTTATTAAGAAAACTATTGTTTTGAATTCTAAATGAATTTTTTTGTGTGACATTTTAAATTATGTAAAATGTACTTCAAACGATATTCAACTCGGTATTAAAAAAAAAACAATAATTCCAATAAAATATATTGTTTATCAATATATTTCACATGTCAACCACCTTCTAACAGACATACTGTTAAACTATATGATTATTATGAACTTTGTTGTATTATTTGAAAACATTACTTATTCTGGTTGTAAACATCAAGAAAATTGCATTCGACATATATATATATATATATATATATATATATATATATACACAAATAATATGCATTGGACATAACGTATCAATGTGCACAACAATCGAGGAAAATTTTAATGAGATTTTCGCATGTGAAAACTAATTTATTGCTGCACATTTTTTGTTGTTTTTTCAAATTCAAATATAACGTGTTGCTATAAAATGATTCGTTCCATTTTAAGTTTAGTGACACAATGAACACTGTTATTATAAATTCAGTGCATTTCTTTTTGTCATCTCATTTGAATATTGTATATTTTTCATACACAAAGTATTGTGTGTGTATGTGTTTCGGTATAAATTATTATACACGGTTTTAATGTAATTGGATATGTCGTTTCGTACAACTACGTCTGATTTTTCTATTTAATATGTCTGATTATTGTCAACAGTAGATTATTAATTATAAATGGAACGAAATTATCACGATTATTATTTGGTACACGACATACAAATGGATTTGTAATTGGAAAATAATTTAAACTGCATATTTATATTTATTTATTATTTATAAAAGTTTCAAGTATTTTAAAATGACTGATTTTCATGTTGAAAATATTTAAGTTTAATAAATTCATTTTATATTTTTTTCGCGGTTCAAATATAAAATATAGCAATTTATAAATTCTTTCAATCATTTATGCACTTTTCTGTTGATACTTTGTTATAAAAGGAATACTAAAAATTATGTACAAGTATCAAAACTGAAATTAGTTTGTTATTTTTCATAATGTATTTCTTATCATAGACTATTAACTAGATAACAGAATTGCTTCTTCCTATTAAAATGACTCGACTGACTTTTTACCGCGATGATTTTTTTGAGCACAATACAGTTTTGCCACAGTGGCTAAATTTACCTTCATAAATGTATTTTTAACTCATTCCGTAATTCATAAAATGATTAGTAATGTTCAATAATTGATTATTGATAATTTTTTTGTTGCTTGTGTGTATTTTGATAGTGATTCTATCATCTAGAGAGCATTAAAGTACAAAAAAATATTTTCATTCTGTACTTTAGTGTTCTGAGGATAATGGCATCGCCATTGAAATGTACATAAGCAACAATCACAAATGATTAATAGTCAATTATTAGAATATTTCTAATCAGGGATTTTTTGTGATTTGTGGTATGAATGAAAAATTCATTTTTGAAAAATTCTTTCAATATTTATTACAATTAATTCCGACACGTTTTAGTTTTCATACCATTCTTTCTTGCAATTTCCGTTAGTTACATTCAGTATACTTTGTAGATTAATATATTTTTAAATTTGTTGTATTAACCATGTTTAATTTTTTAATCTTGAAAGGTAGATAAAAAATTAGATATTGAGCATATGTCTTCAATAAAATATTTATTATAATTTATTGCAATTATAAAAAATTAAAATTCATATGTTGTTACGCTTCATTCAATCATATTTAGTACAATTGAACAATTTAGATCAACTAGAACTTCAAAATAACTTATTCTAAAGTGTTTACATTTCAAAAAAGAAAATATTTTATAAAATAAGTAAAATATCATTTAAAAACGATAGCGACCTAAAAATAGACAGTTCGCAACGCGATAATAATTATTTTTCAATTATTAAACACAGCACGACCTCAATTCTTGCAATTCTTTGATTTCGACAACAGTCAGTGTTTACATTGTTGTTTCAACAACTACAACAGTTAAAAACAGACTTTATAGACGCATCAAGTGAATGTTTTATCAATTATATATTTATTCGAATAATAGCAATTGCAAATTAATTCTTACCTAGACAGTTTTTATAGAAATTTCCCAATACCCATATATGTTTATCTCATATATAACAGCAACATTGAAATCTACCTGCGATAATGATTATATAAACTTAAATGAGTTTTAAAAAATATGTTTGTTTCAATCGGTTACGTGTACAGGCTTATAATTAATAAATGGGCGAGAGCAGCGAGCCCGGGGGTTGGTGAGAGCAGCACCCTAGTATGTGTATATATACGTGTATATATATATATATATATATATATATATACATACGTATATATGTATGTATGTGTATATATATATATATATATATATATATATATATATATATAAATATAATATTAATTTTATTATAAATCTATTTTTCATTTTAAATCTCTGAATTTCTTTGAATACATACATAGATACATATTTATTTATATATATATATATATATATATATATATATATATATATATATATATATATATATATATTTATATATATAAATTTAAAAATATTTATTTATAATAAACAGTAAATAATTATTACAAGACAAAATAAGTATTTAAATGTAAACAGCTATTACAACAAGATAAAAAATATCTATGAACCCTAATGTAGAAGTAAAAGATAACAGAAAAAAATAGATTTCGTCTTATCCGTGAATGATAAACATTCATATTATATATATATACACACACATATATATATATATATATATATATATATATATACACATATATACATACATACATACATACATACATACATACATACATACATACATATATATATATATATATATAATGTGTGCGTGTGTGTTATATGTCTATATTTATGTGTACGTATTGATGTATAAATCACTCGTGCAGTTGTAGCCGGTGCAATGTTGTATATACATACAAAATCATACAAACATAAAAAATATTTATGTGCAAGATACGTGCTGTCTTATTACTGACATCATTCCGCAATATTAATCTATTTTTACTCGGTGACTATGGAAACAGCGAGGTGTAAGTATTATTTAGAAGAAAAAATGTATGGCTGGTTTCTGACCTGCCCTAAATTGTCTTGCATTATGACAAAGGTCAAAAAAACGTTCGTTCACATTGTAGAAAATATATACATGCTCATACACAAATATCTACATACACGCATATATATATATATATATATATATATATATATATATATATATAGCCATACAATATATATGTGTATATATACATATGTATATATATATAATGTGTGTGTGTATGTGATTAATGTATATGCAAGTATTTACTAGTTTAAACAACTATGTGCACGTCGTATTATATAGATATGTTGTGATTATTTTTAGATATTTTGCATGATATTACTTGGATATACCAAGAAAAAAGTATACATATGTATGTATGTATATTTATATATATATATATATATATATATATATATATATATATATATATATATATATATTGTTTATACTTTAAGAAATAATAAAGCATGCGCAATGCAATTGCAGTTGTGAAAAATTCAGAAACTTTTTTGTTTACTTTTCGTCTCGAATTCTCTCTAAATAGAATTTTATGTTTCGGGTAATTAACTTGTGTTAAATGTTGTCAATATTTTGGACTATGTTCTGTCGTATAAATAATAATAACAATTTATCTATAAAAATAGTAATTTTATGTATAGACAACTGCGTATCAATATCTGAATTAGATTAGTTTTATGTTGTGAAGATTTTACTGTATTAGTTTATTTGAATGTTTCGTAACATTGCTATAATTTAAATTTAGTATCTTTTCAATATAACAAATATTCTTTTATAGAATATTAAAGGGTAAGAATAAACTTTAAGGTTTTTCGAGTACAATGTATGTGATTCAAATCTACATACATTAATTTCAACTTTTTATTATGATGGACTAAATTAGTTGATGGACTAAATATGTATAAGTCAGTGATGCTAGTTTATAACAATAATACTATTATTACATCAGTGCTATTAGGTTGGCAGAGGTGTTGATAATGAACAAAAGATTGAATTTTTACTGTTTATCTTCCTTATTCTATATTTAAAGGTCTTATTATTCTTTTTATTTTCAGCCACATTAGCATACCATCTACATGTCTACAACATATCACGTTCTAATACTATATGTTGAATATATTTTTAATTATTTATTTTTGTAAATAATATTTTAACCTCAAATAAACATAATACTTGGATTAATCTTAGTACTCTGAATTTAAAGACAGTATTTTAAACAGCATAATTACTAACATATAGATGTTTTAATAGTATTATTACTGAAAAATACTATTTTTCAATCTTATAAGAAAAACAAAATTAATTATTGCCACAATAATAAATTAAAAGTAATAGTAAAACAGGTAGAAATTAAAATAGTTTTCATTAAGTTATAAGTATATCAATAGTTAGATCGTTAAGATTAATTCACAGGTCAGATGCGACAACGTTGTTCTATTTAATAGTTTTCTGAATAGTTTTATCAAATAAAATTATTTTTATTCTAATACGAAATATAATATTTAAATTTATTCACGTTTCATACGTATACATGTATAAAACAAATTCAAATATTTATAATATTCCAAACTATCGGTTTTTACTTTGATGAACGTTTCCTACCTGTCATTTTCGTGGCCTTCGATTACTTTCTGGAATATTTCGTCGCTTATAAGTTATATGAGTTGCAGAATGTTTACACGCCTGACATGAAAATTTCAATTGACGAGAGTTTTATGAAATATAAAAGTATTTGGAAATATAGATACGAAATTCATATATATATATATATATATATATATATATATATATATATATATATATATATATATATATATAACAAAAAAAAACATCTCTACATTTTAGAAAGAGTAATATAATAAAACACGGAAGCATAATTATTTACTTAATTATTTTCTAATATATTTTTAATTATATATATATATATATATATATATATATATATATATTGTTGCACTGAAGTTTTAAATTGTATTTTTTTATTACATATATTATTTTTACCAAATACCCGTTTTGTATTCAACGTACTTTAGTGTGGATATTTCTGTACGGAAAACTGTTTTTTAAATGATAGTTGCGTATGAGTTTAAACGCTCAAAATGTATCGGAAGTAGCTCGAAATGTTATTAATGGAGTTGATGATAGTGCAGCTAATGTACATACATACACTATTGAACCGAAAAAAAAATGTGTCGAATGAGATATGGGTTCTATAAATAAAAACAAGGTATGAAAAGTTCATGTAATAAACAAACATTTCGGATGCGATTGCATCATTGTCTCGATTTAAAATGTATATTAAATCAATAATCAAGATATATATATATATATATATATATATATATATATATATATATATATATATATATATTATTGCATAAGTTTATTTTAATCACGGAACACAAACAGGTATACAGATGACACAAACGAATACAGTCTCAAAATCTAATTGTCACGAATTGCCAAAATCCCATTTAATAAAATTATTTTTACTTTGTAAATGACGCCCAGATTGCACTCGTACAATTTTCATATATTTTTGAAGAAAAAAAAATAAACAACGTATAATACATGTCATCTAGTTATACAATTTCTCTAAGATATCTCATATATGTGGTTTTTGAACGCGTTAAATATTTATTTTTACATTGAGCTAGTTTTGGATGGTGTTATAAGTGAATCTAGAGCAGCTGCATCTTCTTTCCGATTTTTTTGGCATGTTACATGCAATTATGTTTGATTTTTCAAAAAAATTTTATTATAAAAAACACAGAACCTTGGGTATATTCGTCGTAATAAAAAAATATGATAAAACTTAAATAGATTTATTTTCAATAGTAGTACACAGAAACTATATTTTCTTGTAATAGTAAGAGGTATATAGTTCAACGAGGATTGAATTTAATAAAGATAATATTTATTATAGCACCAAGTTTCTAGAAGACAACTATTTGGTGAAAAACACGTATTTAATCAAAAGAAATAATACTTTATGTTATTGAAAACATAAACCATTTTTAAGTTAAGTTTTGTATTTTTAGGATATTTGGAATAAACATATAATTTTATTAACGAATGTTCCAAGTAATTTCATTTCAACTTTGTTGAGATCCCTGAAACTATTTAATGTTCTTAGAAATGTTATATATATATATATATATATATATATATACATATATATATATATATATATATATACATATATATATATATATATATATATATATATAATTAAAAAAAAATATTTGTTTTTATAATAAAATAAAAATATTATTGTGGAGGAATTCTCCACTACTAAAAAATACATGAACTCTTTCAATATGACTTTTTGTTTTCATTAATTGTGGTATTGCATTAAGGGGTAGTTAAAATTGTCCAAAATTATTGTCCAAGAATTTTCTGACATCTTGAATAAAAGATATAGTCCTGGGTAATTTTGTTTCATCAGTATTTTATAGCGGGTTCGTGATGTAAAGTATTTACACAGGAATTTTTGGAATCGGTGGGACATATGTATCCCGTTAGTAACGAAAGGGTTAATAATCAAACTGTGTTGTTTACTTGTGCATTTATCAAAATTAATCGTGTAAATTTTAAAATCTACTGAAGTGGTGCTGTATGGTACAGTGTCCCATTCGTTTTGGTAATAAATACAAGAAAAATAAATAACGTGATATACATGCTTTTTTCATTCTAGACTTCCTTCCGTTCATATACTTGAATAATAATTACATAAAGACAACCTATATTGTATAATCAGACCATTTTATATTATTGTTGGTACTACAATAAATGTGCTATGAGGTATTTTAAATATTTCTACGTTATGTTGAATAGAATAATAAGAGTTATACAAAATAATATCACTCAATTGAAATGAAAATGGATTTATATATACTGACTTTGTTCGGCCATTTTATATTTAAATTTATATTTACTATTATTTTTCACTATCTATGGTGACAGACAGTATATATTCTAATTATATTGTAAAGACAGTAAGAATAGAAGATTCATGTTCATTAGTTAGCTTCCTCTATCTTATAAGTATTGATCAGTATTTAATATAGATACCCTTTCATATAATGCAAATATAGTCAAAACACCAGATACAACCTCTCTTTAATTTTCATATATTTTATTATATAAAATATTAATTCATAATTGATAATAATTCCTAAATACAAATTTGAATAACAGAGAGCTTAATAAAGATGACTGAATATCGCTTTTAAAAGAGAAAAGATCTCACATCACAAAAAACAGTTTTCTTTATTGCTCAGTAATTTTATTATTTTGCTGGTGTGATTATATATTTTTCATGTGTATATATATATATATATATATATATATATATATATATATATATATATATATATATATATATATGTATATATGTATAATATTTGAAATTTCAATTTTTTATAAAAAAGAACTCTCGAATAAATATTAAATTTTAAATGTATGTACACGGGTGGGTTTGTTTATTTTCTATAAATAATAATTTTATAAATATTTATTTCATCGATATTTATTATTTTATTTATTTAGAAAAGTTAGTAAACCATGATATAACTGTTATTTTTCTTTTTCTTTAATTTTTTATTAATTCACTTTAAATTTATATATAAAGGCAACCCTGCTATAATGTGGTACTTATATAAGGCGGTTCGCAAATTGTAGCGATCCTTGCATAACGCGGTCTACAGTTTCTCAGAACGGGGCGCATAGACATGCATAATTACAAAAAAATGAGGTGAGGAAGTGACAGTTTGGTGTCTTCGTATACCTGTCTACCTGTATAACGCGATTTTTATAACACGTCATTTTTCAGGAACCTAACTCCCACGTTATACGAGAGTTACCTGTATGTATTTATGTGTGTGTGTGTATATATGTGTGGGTATATATATATATATATACATAAGAAAAATATTATTAAATTAATTAAGAATAGAGATACAGTACTGAAAATATATTAATTTAAAAATATTTTCACTAAGTTCAAATATATTTAAATACATAGTTTTATAATAAATACAAAGATTTTAATTTTCCAAAACTGCCAAAGTACAAAAATAAATAGAGATGAATTTTCCAAAATTTGTAACAATATATCATTACATGTATGCATTTTTCATTACCCCTTCGGTATTTGAAATATGTTTTTGAACGAATTAGTTATATAATTATTAGCAGGAATTCAATTAAATCATTTGTATCATTAAAAATTCAAAAAATATTACACATTCGCAATGAACATTCATTATCGGTTATATTATTTAAATATCATATCGATTTATCGAAAAAAGAATTTTTGATTTTATATCTATAATATATTTGTAGATTAAATTCTCGAATAGAATTAAAATAAATAATGCTCTTCAATATAAAAGGTAATTTATTTAGAGATAAAAAAATCTATATTTTGTTGCTAGTTATCTTAGTTATCTGAATGTTTTAAAAAATGTTATTTTTAATTTAATTCATTTAATCTTACCTTGTAAATCATTCACAATAAAGTTTTGTTTCATTCGAAATTATCTTTTTAAGTAGTTTATAAAAGATTAACATAAGTAAAAATTTCAATGTCAACTTGTCTTAGTCACAAATTCCGAATTGAAAACCTCTTATGGATTGAATTATATATATATATATATATATATATATATATATATATATATATATATATATAATTTAATCAATAAATCCAGCTGAATGAAGTCTTTTTCGAAACGTTTAATGCAGAATATAGAAAGCTATTAATCAAACTGTCATATAAATTAAATGATGATTTTTATATAACTCCTGATAGTCAAAAATGTCTAATAAATAACTTTGATATTATTTGATTTTCGTGTTTTTTTCATGTTTTTAAAGAAGATAAATAAATGAGAAAAACATAATTATATATATTTGGAAAAAAAGTAACTTACATTGTTGACGTACTGGATTCCCATTTCCATACGGATGTCCCGTAACACCTGAATTCTGATGATGGCCCAATAGGTGATGGTGACTGACAGACGTTGAAGACGACGTCCTTCCAGTACCGGACGGATGATGGTAATAAGGTGTTAGGAATTGCGAATGGTGGGAATGATGGGGATGCCCGTACGTATTTGTACCACCGCCGCCGCCATTTAACGGTGACTGTGAAGATCCACCGGCGGCTGTTACTTGTGACGCGTGCGGTTGTTGAAGACGAGCTTTCAGTTCATCGGCATGATGATTGTTACTGCCGGCACTTCCGCCACCAGACGATGACGAATCGACATCGGATACTCCAGAATCGGCAGGACTTGGTGGTAGTGAACCTGTTTGGGAGAAAAAGTAGTATTCTTAACTATCAGGTTATTGTTTCGAATGTTTTTTATTGAAGAAATGAAAACTGGATAAAAAACTTTGACATCTTTAAGACATCTTTTAAGATTTAAAATAGTTTCTATTCATTTACTTTCATATATATATATATATATATATATATATATATATATATATATATATATATATATATATAGAGAGAGAGAGAGAGAGAGAGGGAAAGAGAAATAAATTAATACACGTTTTCAAAACATTTCTTTGTATTAATAATTTTTAATATTTAAATATATTCTGTTCTACTGTAAGGAAGCAAAGACAACTAATTTAAATAGATAATATAAATTCTACTACTAAAGACCATATTTGAATACATCAGTAGCAATTTAATAATTTTAGTGCTTTAACATCTTCAGATATTTATTTAGATGGAGTATTGGAAATCTAATCAAATTTAAAAATTCTCCATGTATATATATATATATATATATGTAAATCTAATAATATTAAAAAAATTAGAAACATTTAATAGATGCACCGATAATTTTTTTTTAAAAAAAAAAGAAATCAAACATTCTTGAATACGAAACATTGCTAGTTTCTAAAATTTTTGCTAGTTTCTAAGGAAGAAATGTTTTAATGAGTGATACCTGGTGGTGTATATTCTAAGATTCAAATAATTCATTGTCAGAAATCTTTAGTAACTGTATCATAACACGTATATAATTTTTACAGAATTGTATATTTAAAGCAATAGATATTCATGAATAATAATCCAAAGAATTAGAATCATAAGTAAATTAATTTTTCACAAACACCCCAATTTTTTTCTGGTCAAAAATTACAATAATTGATTACTGATTATCATTGATTAATATTTATGCGGATTTCAATGGATATATTATATCACAAATGATTTTGTTGTTCCTTAACAATGTAAACATGTGTAGCACAGATGTGTAGCACGATCAATAACCAATTATTGAATATGTTTAATTCGAAAAATGTTTAGTGATTAGCGAGGAGAGTGAAGAATTTATTTCTGAAAGTGGATTTAGTTACAGAACCAAAACTATACTGTGTCAAACAATTTAATTTAAATATTAGATAATCATAAAATTAATTATAAAATCATGAACGATAGACATTTTTAAAAATTTAATCTTTTAAATTAATCACCTAACACCACTTGGTTTTCTATATTCGAGTTTTGATGTTTGTAATCAATCTCATTTGTATTTTGCATATTGAAAGTACATCCCAGAAATACTATTTCAAGAAAACTCAAATAAAGTAAATATATTTAAAGCAGTAACATTTTTCATGTTACAGGTTTCCCAAATATTTTTTGTTTATTTTCGAAATAAAAAAAAAAACATTAAAAATGTAGAAAAAGGGTTATGTCAAAAAAGAAAATATGTACATGTATTTATTGGTCAAACTGAGTTTATACTGTACGCAAAATCATTTCATTTAATATTGCGAACCTCTTATAGCATATAATAATTAAATGTTTTCTTTACTATAATTATTTAATATTTTGTCTCTGTTAATTACACTTTCCATTACAAGATTTCATTTTTTTTAAATAAGTCAAACGTAAATGTTTATTAAATTACAAAAGAATAAATTTTAAGTGAGTTTTATTATTAATGATATTTCACTTATTAGAAGATCTATCAAATAGTAATGCAAAAATATTACAATACTTTTCTAAACATTATCTTTTATGGATTTAAAATTCTTTTAAATTACATTTTCAATTTTACTAAAAATATTTAAACTAATTTATACTTTATTTGTGTTTTTATTGAACACTTTTTCATATCTGATATTAAATACTTTGAATAATTTGAATATGACTGACACATAAAAATAATTGAAAATTTAAAAACTATTTATTCTAAAAAGTATTTTTATTAGTAGTGAATAAATGAATGAACAAAAATGTTGTCTTTCATAGCAATTTCAAACGTTCATTGAAAATTATGTATATATATATAACTCAATTAATTTTATCAGATTATTTTTATCTCTATGAATATGTTTCAACACATTTCATTGATATTATGTTATTTTCATTAAGATTATTGTCTTTAAACATTTTATTTTCGTTAGCTTATTCAATATCAAAATGAAATTTATTTCTTTTTCTATAAACAATATCATATGGTGCTTGAAAGAGGGGATATGTTGAGATTTGAATTAATGACACATTTTCAGCAGCTTAATATATTAAACGCCTTAGTTTCAAAGCTCATGTCGAAACTACAACTAAATGTATGTATAACAAAATATAAAATCTATAATTGTTATTGAAAGAATTGCAAAACTAATGAAAAGTCTACTATAGAAATAAGGTTCTATAAAAAATATCCCAATTATGAATGGTGAGTAAAACCATATATACTTTTTAAAAATAAATCAAGTTTATATTTCAATATCAATATTGATGAGGGGTATATTATTTTTCGCTGTTTCGTTTTAATTCTAATTTTTACATAATGTTACAAAACGATCTCCAGGTTATTAAAGAGTCATCAAAATTTATTCTATTACATGGAAAACCCACAATTAGATACTGTAATATCTTAAATCATTGAGAGGGATCATAGAATAATATATAATTGTTTTAGAGACCGTAACGTATGAGTTATGTCAAGTGTACAAATTAATTCGGTGCCTTTTTTATAGAAAATTAATGAAAATAATTAATGTTTATGTAAAAATAGAATACATTTCAATCCTCAAAATATCAATCATTATTTCGTATAACTTTGCTCTATCTATCGGGTAACTGACGATTACCCCTTACGACCTTTATTACTATATTATTAAATTATTTTTTTATTACGACCTTTTCGAAAAAAACATGCCGGTTTTGAATCGATGAAGTCGTAATGGATTTTTTTTTGGAGAAAAAATTAACAATGTTTTAAAAGAGACGAATACGCGTCTAGAAAAGCATACCTGTGTGTGTGTGTGTCTATATATATATATATATATATATATATATATATATATATATATATATATATATATAACCTTATCCATCGTCAAAAGTTAACATTTGACAGAACTGGGTTAGATAAATTAATATTAAAAATAGCTTCGTATAAAGTTACCACACAAAAGAGTTCCTGTGTTTTTGTGTTTATATACTTAACAATTATTTATTTAACTTATTTCTGTCAAAATACCTTTCTGTTATTTTCATTTATTGAATCCATCAATTATATTTTATTTTTGTACGATCCGGTATACTAAATACGTATTATAAATTATTCAAATAAATAACATTCACTATTTTAATCACTTATTGACTAAAACTTTAAACATTCTATACATAATAATAATGTACAAAATTTATACTGAGATCGATTTACTATCATTTTTGAAAGTTTTGTACAATTTTTAAAATTTTAATATTATATAGCAATTAATTTGTGTTAAATTTCATACGTTTTATACACCAATGAAATATTTTATATATCATACAAATAGTTTTGTTCGGAAATCTATAACAATTTATATTAATTTTAATTACCGTCTAGATTAATTACTCTTTTACAATCGCTGCTAAAAAGGTATATTTACAAGTCCATGGTTAATCCACTCGTAACTAGTGGACCGTGAATGTAATTCCTGGTTTAAGAATTATATATATATTTATTTAAAATACAGTTTCCTTGAATGAATAATAATTGAATAACATTAAAAGTGGATACATTGTAAACAAGATTATGTTTGTACATATATATATATATATATATATACACACACATATATATATATATATATATATATATATATATATATATATATATATATTTATGTAAATACAAAATTCTTCAGATATTGGTTAAAATAATGATCTCAAAACCGTTAGCATGTAATTCTATCTGATACAAAATTTAATTATAAAAATTAAACTCGTTCCATTTACCGGGAGTTATTTTCAATTCCTGTGAATGTTTTTTTAAGAAAACAACAAAGTCATCGTTCATAAAAAATCGATTCGAATCAAAGTCAACGCGCGCCGTCAACGGAAAAATGCGAAACTTTTCCCACAACTGTTCAGCTTTTGTATCAAGGATACGTTTTAAATATTTCATCCGGTATATTGAAATTTCCTTCCCCAAAAAAGTAATTAATAATATTTAAGAATAGGGAGGACAATGTCCAGTTACACTTTATTATAATAGATGCGAAAAAAGCGGTTCTATTAGCAAAATACGGAGATACCTTACAGTACAAAAAAAGTTCGTTATTACAAGTTGTTTGACTAGTGCATTGTTATATGAACCTACATATGTGTATCTAAGTGTCATAAAACCTTAGTGAGGATCATGAGTCTATTCTTATTTATTAGAAAGGGTTGCGCTATACTTTCGTCCATATGTTTATTCTTGTCACATACATGTTAAATTCTATCAAGAAGCGACTAAAAAATATTACAAGAACACGGGCGACATTTCATATTCTATTCACTAATAGCGAAATCTTTGTTTAATTTACAGGTACGGTTGACTAATACCTGTCTTCGTAATATTTGAAGCACTGGTATCTCTGTTGAACAAGTATAAAGGAGACTCACCCTCTCTAGTTCGCAACGAAGAAGATACGGTGAGAAAAAAAAAGATCAAGGGATAAGAACCTCAAACAAAACCACAAAACAGACGGTTGTCTTTAGCGCACGCACATGGTGAACATGTCACGTCTTTATCTACAGTTCACTATGAACGTGTGTATGTCGTGCACCCTCTTCTATCGAAGAGAAACGGTAGGAGCAAAAAAAAAATATCCAACCTAACCCTTTGACAAAGAACCTGTTTCTTGAACGCGCTACGAATAAAAATATATTCCGGTACGGCTTATGTCCGGTTCATCCTTTTAATGTCCGGCGTGACCTAATGACCTGATCGCCTATTAATCATATCTATTATATAAGGGAGGTCACTGTAAGGGTCATGAAAGATGCCAACCAACGACCACCGGTCAGTTATTTGGACGTAGAGCGACCTTCGGCATAACTGATACGCGTCCTGGTGAGAGGAAACGTTTCTGTAACGGAATTTCATGTCATTCCTGTTGATTTCCGTGCGGTACGCTTCGTTTGAACCGGGGATGAGGATACTTGAATAGACGTGTGTGCTGGTTTTTTTTTCATTTCCATAGCATACTCGAGATACTTATTGTTCGTACCCGGTTGGAAATTTGATTTCCGAACGGATTTATGTACGGTATGTCTAGTATTTGATGTCCGTACGTAATTGTTTGAATTAGGGCTATATCTAATATATTTTTTAACGTTATATATATATATATATATATATATATATATATATATATACACACACACACACACACACATATATACACACATACATATATACATGTATATATATATATATATATATATATATATATATATATATATATTCACGTTTCTTTAATATATGATTAAGCATAAATTCTAGAGAATGGACTTGTTTGAATGAAACGCAAAACCTATACCAAGAAGAAGATTCACTGGTCATTTTAGATTATGTCGTTATGTGTGATGACCGTTGGTCAATTTTTTTTAATCTATAAGATAACAATAAGTAATGGTTGTGTCCTGTTTTGCAAAATATGTATGCGTTTATGAAAGGATTTAAAAGGATAGTCGGTTTGATTCAATGGCTTCTGTGGGGGATTCGACGGACATTTTCTTTCAACGTGAGAAAAGAATGAAGACGCTACAGAATGTATTTATTTCAACGACAATGAACCTATATAAATATATGTATATTTTTTTTGGCAATGTCCGTCGAACGAAACAATTTGCATTCGCTAAAACGGATTTGGTGTTGATTTTCTTTTTCTCTTTATATTTCGATGACATATTCGTAAGGTTAATGGAGATATTGCGTATTACTTTAAGCACGTTACAGTTGAATTTTTTTTGATTAATTTGTGTTCAGAGATGACCGTTGAGAATTTGCATTTTATGAAAGGGAGCTTAGACAAATTGCTTTACATTATCATTAAAATTTGAACAGTGAACTCATTGATTTTGCCATATACTAACATTATAATATACATTATATATATATATATATATATATATATATATATATATATATATATATATATATATATATATATATATATACATAATCAATTCAAATTCAGGAATAAAAAATCTGTCACATACTCGGAACTCGTTCCATTTTTTTTTTGAATGACTCACTAATGTTTTTATCCATATGTATATAAAATGATTCCACATTCTGAAAAACAATTTAAATTATCGACCTTATAATAATACATAGAATAAAAAAAATACGTATTTAGTACTCGTTTTTTACTAAGTGTATGATAATCTCATGCATTGTTTAGAATTAATTTATTTTCTCTCTCTAAATAAAATATTAATTCTATATTAATATATAGAATTAATTTATTTTCTCTCTCTAAGAAAATATGTTAATTTTATAAAAGATGGAACAGAAAGTTCAATTTGTATTTATTATTTATATTCTTTTTTAGCAACCTTAAGAGAATTATTTAATATCTAATTATTTTAATTACGTTGTTAAAAGTTAATTGCTAATTCTATTAAACAATATAAATATTTAGAAACTCAATTATATATATATATATATATATATATATATATATATATATATATTAAAGTTGTGTATGTAATAGATGATAGCCATAAAAATATGACTAGTAGTTGATCAATGTGTCATTAATTCGAATCTGACCTTAGATCATGTAATAGTAAATGTAATTTTTCATGAAACACGTGATTGTTTTCCTAGTTCTCGAAAGAAATGAAGATTCATTAATATTTTTCCAAGTAAATAACTACTTTCTAATATATTACATTAGTTTTAGAATTTATATACTTATTGTTATTTTAGAGTGATGTTAATATATAAGCTTTTTACATTCTGAACATCACATCAGTCATCAATGAATGACAATAAATTAATAGAAATGAAGTAGTATGCAAGTATAATTTCCTTACTTTTTTAATTTTTATGTAAATTGTATAATTTTTATAATATTTAGAAAAGACAACTATTTTTTACAAAACTGAAAATTAGTTATTTGAATCATACCTGTACGTTGTTGCTGGACAAATTCTGAGAAAAACTGATACATTATTGAAAACGAACTAAACATAAATAAAATAGTAAAATAAAAATAAACATAAAATAAAACGGCAGCTAAAAATCAAATGAATTATTAATAATTAATAATTATGTACAAATGTGAAAAATGTTTTTAACTCAGAATACAGTTTTTCCAGTAATTTAAGATTTAAGTAATCTTTCATTTTCTCAATAATCTTACTACCTCTGCTGTTCCTAGGAATGTGTTGATCTTTATTATTAATATATGTTTTTATATTCTTCTGTTTTAAATTTCTTCGTTCATTGTTTTGATTTCCGTTAACCTAAGAAAAATATCAAAACAAAAAATGCCGTGTTATCAGTGTCTTATGTTATACAATCCATTTAAATCTTTACACATTTCCTTAAACCTTTTATTACTCGGAAGTAAAAAGAAAAAGTCTGTTTAAAAGTAAATATATTAATCATACGTTGCTGTAAAATAATCTAAACAGTAAAATGTTTTGCTGTTAAATATTTGGGGACATATTCTGACTTTTTTCATATTATTGTTCTTATTTTAACTACCATTTTGATTTTGTGACAACTAATATAAATCCTATTTGATCTGGTCCTTCTTCCAATCTCCGTAAGGCAATCAGTATATTTTCAAGTTTTTAATCTACTAACAGGCATCCCTACGCGTGTAAGCCATTTCATATACTGAATGAATTTCCATTCCACATTTTTATTAATATAAAATGTTATGTGGAATCCTAATATTTCAATTTTTCAGTCTGATAACAGAATTATTAATTCTATTAATGAAGAAAATGTACTTAATGAGTAATAAATTTGAGTATTCAGAATATTTTAATATATCACATTCATTTTTTTTCCACTCTGATGACGTATTATATAAATGATTTTTAAAGAAATATTGACCTTATTTACAATTATGACCTAAAGTATATTTTTATAAACATTTCCCTAAAGCAATATATGTACTTTTAAATATTAAAATATTATAATTATAATAACAGCATTTTATTTTCAAATATATTCTCACGAGAACTAGAAATGAAACTACACTTTTAATATAAAATATTAATATCAATATATTATTACTTATTGATTAAAAATCAGCTCTCAATAGGTTAAGAAAAGTAAATAATGTATTAGTACTTATATTCGTATGTTTTGTTTTTACTGATTATTCTTCGAACGTCAAACATAAAGCACAATACAGGTCCTAGTACTGATTCAATTCGCTTTCACAAGTAAATTATTCAACACATAAACCACCAAAAAAAAGTATGATCAAAAATGTACAATCACACAAAAATCAAATATGATCAATTATAATTATTGACTGAACATTTTTGATCAGGTTTTTTTGTACTTTGTGGAGTGAGAAAATAATTAATTTATCAAAGAGAACTTTCAGCTTTATAATTCAGATAGATTAAAATGGAATGAACGTTAAATTGATTGAAACGAAGATTTTATAGATTTTTATTATAGTTACACTACATCATCACATCATCGACTATTGAAAAGTTACTCTCTAAGGATAAATCCAAACTTTTATTCTGTTATTTAAATTAACATTAGTTAAACTTTTAAGAAGTTATATATTTAAAGAATATTCATAAACAAAAGAATATATATATATATATAGACAGATATAGATAGATGAATATTCTAAATTACGTTAACAATACAAAATTGTCCCTCAATAAATGTAAAACACTCTTATTCTCGAGCCACAGGGATACAAAAAGAAACCTGTTCTAATAACGAACTAGCGACATGTGAATAGGGAAATTTCCGAAATAGATAAATTCAACAATGATTTTAAATAACGGACAAGATAGCCGTATCTGAAAAACAACCCGTTCAATTATAATGAAACCTATTGTGGTTCAGAGATGAGTTACATGCAACGTGCACATCCGTCACAAAAACCTGTCAAAATAACGTAAAGTTGCACATAGGGGGATGAGATGAACAAGTTGCGATTTAACTAGGAAAGGATTATTGTGCTTTTTTTAAGTAATACCGGACGCCAGATACTAGTTTTTCCTGAATCGAAGTGCACGTATATTCCATTTATTATTGTTTCTTTTCAATATAAATCATAACGAAAATGATGCAGAAACATATCCTGGTATCCGGTTTGCAAATGTCGGTTTGTTTTTACAAGATAGTTTTGATGATTTTCTGGTATGTTTTATTATAATAAAAGATATGGATGTACATCCCATGGGAAAGAATTACTAACGTACTTTTTTATTAAAAATCCAATACAAGTTACTTGAACACTTTAACCGTTTTTTAAAGTACTGAATTTTTCATTTCTACTACAAGCGATACCTTGATATTTCTATTTAATATAGTGAAGAGATTTCATTTCGACGAATAAAGTGATTATTTAACTTGATTCAACTAATAAATCGAAGTCCGTTCACAAAAAAAAATATTTAATTTATTATCTTCTGATATGAAAAGCATATAAATAGATAACCACTTTTAAGAAATTTCTTAAGAAATTACTTTTACAATTATTTACTTACATATGTATAAATTAAATCATTACGCTTAATCTCCACTTATGACATTCTTAATCAGTTATATAGTAAGTGGTTATGGATTTGAAGATATAGTCCATAAGTTTATATTTTTGTATAGACACAAGAATGAATCAAATTTCTTAGAGACTATCGAAATGAATTGACAGAAAATATATCAGGAGAAAAAGTTTTCGATTAAATTTAACAGTTGTAAAAAAGGTTTCGTTGAAAAACTATTTCACAGAAACGGCGATAGATAATGTTGGGTTTGTAAATTAGCAATTATATATATATATATATATATATATATATATATATATATATATATATATATACAGTGATCAATTGTTTGTTGATATGTAAATATTTATATAATAACTCAGTTGTAGGCTACTCACATACCTTAATTATGCTTAAATTGTCAATAAAATTATATTAAAAAACTAATTGTTAATATAAAATAATACCGAAAAAAGGTAATAACTTCAAGTAAAATATAAAGGACATAAAGAACTAATATGTGTTCTGTTGTAGAGGAAACCATTCGTTTTTCTAATGGTATTAGTCTTTTTAGACCATCTGAATGTCGGTTCCTATTACTAGTTTCGGTACGTGTACCATCTTCAGGTGGATGTTAGCTTTTGACATCTATCTGAAAATGGAATTCGTGCTAAAATACCAGTGGAGAATAGACATTCAGGTGATTTAAAAAAGCGAAGATCGCTTGGACAACGTATCAAAGTATAAACACATATAATTATAATTTTGAAACCATTCTTATAATAATTAAAATGAAGACTTATTTCTGTAAATAAGAATTATTTTATAAGTGTACGATTTTTGTAGTTATACCTTTATCATTTTAATGTATTAAAGAATATAAAGAGAATATATGTACAACAATAGACAGATTTTTACAACTTTAATCACTCATTTAAGTAAAATACTGATTGAATAAACATCCTATATATGA
This sequence comes from Acanthacorydalis orientalis, assembly GCA_034766995.1. Classification (NCBI taxonomy): domain Eukaryota; kingdom Metazoa; phylum Arthropoda; class Insecta; order Megaloptera; family Corydalidae; genus Acanthacorydalis; species Acanthacorydalis orientalis. The sequence goes on along the minus strand of CM068319.1, from coordinate 12,248,128 downwards.
ATATTAACAGAAAGTATCCAATTTTTGTCTTCATGTCCATATTCACTTTATACGAAAATTAATAAATTATAAAAACTGATTTTAAAGTCAAGAAAAACATGTTTATTTCATAAAAATTTGAACATGCAATTCAGGTAAAATTAAAAATAGGATTCATTGAAGCAAGGCTAAAAATAAGATCTACTAATTTATTAATCAGTGTTCACAATATGGTAATTTGAAAACAAATTTCATAAATATATATTTAATTAAGAATAATTAATTGACGCACAGTATACAATTTTCTAGCTAGAAAAAACTGCGCAAATCTAAAAAAGTTGTATAGTTTTTCTTTATTAACTGTCGTTGCAAAGTGGGCGATTAAAAAGAAACAATTAATATCAAAAGAAATTTTCAATGCATTGTCTATAAAGTATAATTTCGAAAAAATTAAAACGACATAGTCATTAACTAAGAAAATTTCCAACTAGATGACAAAAAACATCGAATTTCACACTCACAAATAACTTCTTTCTTCATTCCACAAACCACGTGAATATTTTCTGAACAGAAATATTCAATAAATGATTCTTGATCAATATTGAGTACTGCTTATACATATTTCTAAGGCGATACAATCATCCTTTGAGCGCGAAGATTTAAATATTCTGTACTTTGGCGTTCTGAGGATGGCAATAAAAAATGATCAATATTCATTTATTAAA
>CM068319.1:12239924-12242424 GCA_034766995.1 Acanthacorydalis orientalis | reverse complement strand
CCCTATATTGAAAATGGGTGGATCTTATTAGTCGCTTTCTGCGATTTTTCATACAAAAGAAAACATTCATGTATTACAACGTAATATATGAAACATACTTTGTTTGAATGGAAAAGATATTTTGAGAAGATAATTCGAAAATAGTTCGAAGAAAACGATTTTACGGAAAATAATTTCAATATCAATATTTATCAAGCATTTATAACATTATATTATATATTTTTGTGAAGACTGAAATTTATTAAATATTTCAATATATTTTTTTTATTTCAGGAAAATAACACACTACACTGAAATTAAAATCGATGATAATGCGTACGTTAATTTTTTAAAAAAATAATTTCAGTAATTTAACTTATATTACTAGTTTTATGAATTACTAGTTTAATAAATTTGACTGATTCGTTGTTCTGGTTGTCTTCCCTCTTTTGAATCAGTTGAATTCTGGTTTCCACTATTAGTTTCGGCACGTGTGCCATGCTCAAGTAAATGTTGAAAACTAGACATATACAATCTTAAATATCTATCTGATCGATGCGTGTTAAAATTAATGGAAGAGAAGCAACAACTGATATAAAAAGATGAAGATCACCGCATAAAGATATCGACAAGATCATATATATATATATATATATATATATATATATATATATATATATATATATATATATATAAACATACAAACGTAATTTTGAATTTGACTAACTGAATTATTTTTAAGATAATTTTCATTATCTTTCTATGGATAAATATATTTTTTTAAAACAGTACTTTATAGTAGTTGAACATTGGGTTTATTAGTTAAACTTTTATACCTGGGCGTGGATCTAGGAACCCATTGATGTTTTCCAAAGAAACTATGGTCTCAGAGGGCTTTCTTTTGGATGAAATATTTAAAGGTCACTAATCTCTTTCTAATGAGACTAAATTAATAACTGTTTCTTCCATTTAAAAAAATATACAGCCGTTCAAAAATCAGAAAAATCTTGTTTTTTTTATTTGAAAATATAAAAATTCTGAACATGAGAATCGGGTTAAATAATATTTTTTCCAAAAGTTCGTCGTTGAAAGAAAATGTATAAATAATTTCGAGGCTATACGTCCAGGTACAAGATGTGGCCGATGTGAAAACGTATTGTGGATACACTTGATTGTTACAAAATTTTTCACACTCAACAGTAATGTTATTTCTGCAAATTTGAAATTGTAATCAATTTTTCCGCTTACAATTATATGTTTCTTATGTTTCCTCGAATACTATCAACGATTTTCCACAATATATCAGATAGATGTGAAATTTGTAATGGCTAATTTGAATTAACATATTTTTTCATGTAACCGACAAATTTGCAAGTTTTATTAATTAATTTACGATAAAAGAATGACTAATTAATCGAAAAATATTTCTTAAAAATTTTCAGTACCCTTTCCCTCTCCCCGACTCCAAAGTGTTAAAAATCCTGAATATAGTAATGTATTGCAAAAAATGGTAAATTCTATATTTTTTTCCTTTAACAAAAATAAAAATATTGGTAGACGCCTGTGCTAGTTATAGACATTGAGGACTGTTTATTAACAGACGACAAAGACCGACAAATAAATAATTCTTTTTTAAAAACTTCACTGATTTAAACCATGAGCTATTGAAACACCCGTAAGCTATTAACAATATGATCAAGTATTAATCATTTTAGCAAAAAATTCGAAAAACTGTAACTTGATTAATCCAACAAATGCCTTTTTGATCAGGGTGCATATTTAATTTATTTATTAAATGACAGAAATAGTTAATATAGCCATAATATTTTTCTACTGTTGCACTTTATACTAAAATATATTTAAGTTATTTCTTGAAATTTCCTTAACAAATTATAGAAAATCGGTATTATCATAACTATAAATTCATAATTTGATATCTAACATATCTGTTAAATGATTTGCAACTCTCTCATTTTATTTTTAATTTATTACATAGAAATTAACCTACAGGCTGAATTTTCAATTGTAATTTTTTAATGCAAAACATTCTCTTAACTTTTCCAGATAATATACAAACATTGTTTTAGTTTTGAGCTTTTTTTATTATATACATATCTCTCTCTCTCTCTCTTTGTGTACATATATATATATATAATAAATATAAATATTTTTCATGGAAATAATAATAAATAATTTTAATAAAAAAAATTAAAGTTCATGTTTGTCTACCTTCAGGCCACAAAAAGTTACGTAAATTACATAGGAAATGTGTTTGAGAAATTTAATCAAAATATATTTTATATAATATTGTTATATATATATATATATATATATATATATATATATATATATAAGGTGTACACACGTACACATGTGTCGTATTTTAAAATACTTAAATTATCTGTTTGCATTTAAACCGCTACGTAAACAAACCCCTTCCCAGCGATTTTCGGAACGCCGTTCGGTCAGTGCACAAAAGGTATTTAATGTATGCAAAATTCAAAACCGAGCTTGCACATAC
>CM068319.1:12187424-12232424 GCA_034766995.1 Acanthacorydalis orientalis | reverse complement strand
TTCCGTGCTTTTTCATAACATCCTGCGTCGTGCAGACGTCTTAACAACAATCCCGTCTATAAATTAACTGGGTCACGTAACATTACACCTATATGATATCCAAGAAAAATAATAGGCTCACGTCGTCGTCACAACGGGATGACATTCAAAATAAACACGTCGATCGAACCGAGCACCTGTTGTACAATTTTGAAATATAAGGAACGTGTATATGTGTGTTAGTGAGTGGAAATGAATAGACGGTTCTCGGATATTCAGTCGTTCTGCGCTTTTCGCATAGTCTATTTCGAAAATAGTCCAATCACGTGTACGAGAAAATAGATACGAGCATGTCATTTCTTTTACTATTTCATTTCGTGAAATATGTAGGCTAGAGAGATATATAAATGATGAAAAAGCATATGGTTCCAATCGAAAACACGGGAATTTCTTAATAGTTTGTGGATAGTTCGCTCGTATTTCTTTATTTTTAACGGGTTTAGCCTCGTTTCCGGTTTAAATTATATATATATATATATATATATATATATATATATATATATATATAATGTATGTGTGTAACAAGTTTCAATATTTTACACATATTGTTAGAAATAAAATTTACAATACACAAGAATTGTTTTCTGCAAATGTATATTTTTTATAAATCTTAATTCATCTATCTATACCAATCTTGCAGAAAATGTATATATGTTTATATCATATTTCAAATCCCCATAATCCCAAATACTATCATCGTCGACTATTTAACGAGAAAATTATTTAACCCTTGAGCCGAAGAGAGGGAAAGGATGCTAAAAAATTTTAACAAACACTTTTTGATTAATTGGACATTCTTTTATCGTAAACAAAATAAAAATTGCAAATTTGTCGGTTACAAGAAAAAATATGTTAATTCGGATTAGACATTAGAAATTTCACAACTATATGATATATCGTGGAAAATCATTGATAATATTCGTAGAAACGTACATTTCTTGATTCGAAACATATAATTGGAAGCGGAAAAATTGATTATAATTGAAAATTTACAGAAATAACATTGCTGTCGAGTGAAAAATCTTGAAACAATCAAGTTTGTACACAATACGTTTTCACATCGGTCACATCTTGTACCTGGGACGTAGTCTCGAAATTTTGTATATGCTTTCTTCCAATAATGAACTTTTAGAGTAAAAAAATATCATTCAACCAAATTCTTAAATTCACAATTTTGACAGAGTTTCAAATGAAAAAAACCTAGATTTTTCTGATTTTTGAATGACCGTAATTTTTTTTTAATGAAATAAAGCGTTATAAATTTAGTATCGTCAGAAAGAGATTAGTGACTTTTAAATATAACATCTAAAAGATAGCGCTATGAGCACATAATTTCTTTGAAAAACATCAATGGATTCCTAGATCAATCCTCGGCTTCTAAGGATTAAAAGACACTTATTATATTTTCTTTCAGATACTCAAAAATCTTCAAACATTTCGATTCAACTAATCGATGCAAAAACTATTTTTCAATTTTTAATTAGTTTACCCTACACTGTCTTATTTTTTTCATAGCATTTCTTTAATATTAAATACAATCAGAGATAATCAGATATTCACTTAAATTTGAATTCTATTAAACATTGTATTGTCCTATTAGACTTCGTTCCGTTATACTCGTATAGTATTCTATTAGTTTCGACTCTTAAGTCATTTGTAGGCAACTCTCTCTCTCTCTTTCTATATATAAAATGAAATCCAGAAATTATTTATAAATAATTATAACCAATCAAACATACCACAATTTGCGAGTTGAATGAAAATATCGAATCATACGTGCCTATATTAACCATTACGATACTAATATATTTTGCAACATAATTTGAATAATCACAATTTGAAATGATTATTTTTTTTGATGGAAAAAAATTGCGAAATATAAATAAAAAAATGTATTGGGATTTGCATACATTATTCGTTCAACTGTATGATACAACCGTAATGTTTATATTAATAGGAAACAGAGCCGGCTTACAGGTCGATTGAAAATGTACGTAGATGAATTTATAACCTCTTTGAAGGAACATGTGTCACTATTTTAAGAAACTTTAAAATTCAGAAAAAGTGCACGTTTCAAATAGTTAGATGTTTATTCTAATAACTCGTGTTTAGTAGTTCTTTGGATTCTGAGAAATTTTACAATTTTTTTCTATAGATCACATTTAAATTTACAAGTACCAATAAATATAAAAAGCTCAGATGTATGACACGTTCTGGACTGGTACGAGATCGAGTTCTTGCGCTTGAAACAAACACCTCTCCAGTCTTATGACCTCTCACACATTTGATTCATAACCGAAGCTTCTAAATCGCCAAAGATCTCAAATTAGTGAAGCATGAGACATGGGTTTCTGTAACTGCCAATTAACTGCATCCGTTAGGTATTAGAACAGTGATTTAAGTGATAGTGATTTTAAGATGTGGTGATTTTGATTCGGAACAATGGTTGGAATGGTGATGCTGGCACTCAGAGCTTAATCTGGGTAGCAAAATCTATCTTTCTTTTTTCAGTTTTTTATATATATTTTACATTGTTTAATACATTTTCAAACACTTCGGAAACGAATATATTTAAAATGACATAGATACTTAGAAAAACAAGCGATTGCTCTCTCAATCCGAGAAACGATTTAAAATATAATTTTTATTTAATCAGTAATTTTCATACAAGTAGGTTCAAACTGAACATTTAGTTTTAAAATTAAATACGATATCAAATGTAGCACTTTAAGTTCTTTTTTATATAAAGGACATATCGTAATTTTACTAAATTAGTTGCAAACCCTTTTAACATTTTCTTTATAAATGAATTATTTTTAAAGCAAGTATTTGACATATATACGAATACAAACGTATAAGAAAAATGATCTGTAACGCAGTGTGTTATTTTATAAATAAATAACCCGTTTCAAAATTTATTACTCGAGGCAGTTTTTTGAAAATAATTAATTAGTGCTAATAAATTTCATTTCAAATAATATCTAAACATTTGCAAATTTTTTTGGCACAAAGTTAATGAATATTGTTTATTCGTTTTACTTGAACTTTTTTACAGTTCGCCACTTCGATTTTCAAAATATGTTATAATATTACTTATCGAAAAATACTGATCTCAGTTTTTTGTGATTTACTTATCAAAAAAATCTGGCATGTCTTCCAACTCCAGAATTTTCAGATCATGGTTAAGAGTCTCTGGTTTACATTGACCTCCAGCTCTCTTCTAATAAATTATTATTTTTTAATATTTTAGTAAGAACTGTTTTGAAAGGTAATATACATTCTTAGTACTTAATACAAAAATCGGTCAAGTAAACAAGTAAACATATCAATTACGCCTATAAATTGATTGTTGCTGTTTAAGATTACTAGAAATTTGATCTGATGATCTTTAATAGTACTGCTATTTTTATTTCTTTTAATATATGTATATATATATATATATATATATATGTATGTATGTGTGTGTGAGTGTACGTAGTACAGAAATAATGAATGATACGAAATCAATCAATTCGAAAATAATTATCGCTCTGTCATTAGTTATGTCCGAGGTCCGAGAAAAATGACACACATCAAAATATATAAATAAGGGCAACGAAATAGGTCAAGCGTCACCCACTTCAGCTGGTAAGTAGTATACATATAACAGTAGGCCATGAATGTGGAACACCGGAAGGAAGAAGTGTGGTCACCGTTCGATCGATGGCGCGCGCTTGCGCCGAAAAGCGGGAAAATTTGAACGCGTCAGCACTGATTATTATTATTGTATCATCGTGGGAAACTCGATGACTGTTTTTCAGTTACATATATACACACACATACGAGTATAGAGAAAATATGTGCTTTCAACAAATTGCGTAACGATTCGTTTTAAACAATCGATATGCGGATTGAAATCATTAACTTGAATAACAATACAAATACTTGGAATTTATTAATCAATAGTTTGATTTTATATATATATATATATATATATATATATATATATATATATATGTATGTATATGTAGGTATGTATTTATGTAAGTATGTACTTACAGTAAAAGTTCATTTCACTATTTCACCATTGCTCACCTGAACTTTAATGATTCTTAATACAATAGGAATATGGAATGTTTCTGATTTAAGATCAAATCTTACAGTAATGTTTGAGGTGGATTTTAATCGACTTTATTTATGCTATTAGTAAATTAAGCTATTGGTTGATAAACGTATTATTAGTTCGATTTATTCTCAGAATCAGTCGTGTATTTACAGTTATATTAAAACGCGAATAAGAAATAGCAAATGAAATTAGACTTCTAGTTTAGAACTGTGCCTAAATTCACTTTCACAAATGTATTACTACCCCGAATATTCCAATTTTTCTTTACCAAAATGTTCAATGGTTTTTATTATTCACTTTATTGGGTTAGTGCGCACTTTAAAGAAAGTGGTATTCTCTCTAAATCTCAGGTACTGAATATCTAATTTTTTAATTGAATCATTAGTTATATGTGTGTTCTCATCTCAGATCATTTTCGTTTAATACATAATTTAAGTTATGATAAATATTTTCACAAGTAAAATTTCAGAAAAAAATATTCTTGATAAAAGAAGATCTATGATAAAAACTAAGGATATAAAATAACTGTACTGAATTGGTCAGGAATCAAACATGTTATCAGTAACCAAATCAACTGTTAATTATGTTAGTTTATTTTGGAGTTCTGTGGTTTTAGAACGTTGCTGCAAAATGTAAGCCTATTAAATATTTAAAGAAAGGACGAACCCATCTTGAAATATGAATAGAGGTATTGGATAACAGAGGAAATATTTAAAAAAGTACACAAATATATATTCATGACTACGGCAAATATTTAACGTTGTCAGAAAAAGTTTCAATATATTGATATCTATAAGAAGAAAATTAAATTAAAAAAAGTTAGGCTCGATTTTATGTTTTAATCATCGCAAAAATATCTTATACGATTAATCACTTATTACTCTTTTCCAATGTCTGACGCTATTTTAAGGAATACATTTTTGTTTGAGTAAATCAACAGTCAAATATCGAAGATAAAATTAAAAAACGAACCATTGAAAGCATTTTCCAATTTCTATCAACAATTGTAAAATATTAACAACTTTTTAAAAATAAAATGATTTTTTCCATGTCAATAAATCGAGTACAGATTTAATTTATTTACTGACAATGGTTTTAGAAATGTTACACCATTTTATTTTTAAATATATGCATGTACTTTATGACTTACGATTATTTGGCTGGAAGCCAATATATATATATATATATATATATATATATATATATATATATATATATATATATATATATATATATATATATATATATATATATGTATATATATATGTATATATATATATGTGTGTGTGTGTGTGTGTGTGGAGTGATTGATACATACTTTCATTTAAAATAAATCGCAACAATGAAAGAAACAATTTAAAAAACTCACAACACATATTGTTTTTTTTTAAAAATATCAAAGAGAATTGTATACTACTTTCACATATTTAATCATGGGTGGTACGTATACTTTATTTATTTATTATTTGCCGTGGCGATTCGAGTGGTTTCTCGAAAACATTGCGAGCCTCTTAACATTTTGACCTACCACAAGTATTGCATAAATATTATTTTTAAAAATCTCGAAAACGTTCTATGTCAACATTTGTATTCTGCCACAAAAGAATTCTTCGTACACACATTTTTTTATATTACACATACGTATGTACAAAAATATTAAATACGATTGTACAAACATATCATGCGCAGGGGCGTATTAGGAGATTAACATTACGACACACTGAAGACATATAGAATTTCTTCAGAAATAATTGAAAATTTAATATTTTTGAATTAAAATTAATCCGAAGAATACAATTGGTATCATATTGAACAGAAATAAAAAATTAAGAAATCAGAAAAAACACCCTACCGACTTCGATCATTTTCAAATAAGATTTTTTTTGTAAACAGCAAGAAAAAAATACATTTCGAATTTCACAAATCGAAATAAAAGAAGAGGAAAAAAACAGTTAAGTGAATCAGTGTGTATTATAAACTAAGACCCGCGGTTTGATTGAACGTGTTTAGAAACTGAAATGACAGTAGGATGTCGGCACGGCTCACGGAATAGAAACACGACCTGATGGAACATCTACAAAAGAAGAGATTTACGATTGGATTTCGAGAGACGGAAACACGATTATAAAAAGGACAACGATTATAGTACGAGATAGAGCTGATAAATAAGTTGTTTGCTAGAACATCTTAACGGAAACGTTGTCACAATACAACAAGCAATGAAAAACATCTACAAAAAGTTATGGAATTATAATCTTCAGAGGGTTTTGTTAGAAGACACGTACAATATACATACACATGAGAATATAATATATATATATATATATACACATACAGATTTTCATACAAATTTTATAAAAAAGCTTACTATCCGTACTCCAATATTCTAAAAAAAATATAAATTCAACTGAACACAGCAATCAAAGACTTGTTGAAATTATAATTAGTAAATTGACAGGAAAGTGAAATTAAAATTAATAATTTATCCTCATTTCTTCTGATTATAATACTTACACATCACTATTGAAGGGGTATATTAAAAGTAAATTTTAATGAATACAAATTTCATGATAAATGCTTAATTTATCTTAAAATTTCAATTTGAAGTATTTTAAAAACGTTGGATTAGTTTTTGTAATAAACGTATATAATTAATAAATGGCATTATAAATCCAGTTAATGAAATGAGATTACATAGAAATTGAATAAGCGTTCTGAGCAAATTTAAACCATACTGATGTTGTTTCGGATATGCGATGAGTCCTAATAAGAATCTAACATAAATCGTCTAATATTCTACGATACAGATCTCTCTCTATATATATATATATATGTACCTCTCTCTCTATGTATATATACATACATATATCTATAGGGTGACTCAATTTAGGCCTCCACATAGAACTATTAAAATAAGACGCAGGGGTTGGGAAAAGTCATGTTAGTTTTTATTTAATATTTCAGTTCAATTCAATACTAAAAAATACAATGGAACTAAAATACTAAATGGGGGATAACATGTTTTTTTAAATACTTTCGTGTGTAAACCTAAGTTACATCACCTTATATATGCATGTGTATACGTACACCATAAAGTTGCAAATGCATATGCGTTAAAAGGTACAAATAAATAAAATGAACAAAGTTTATGTAGACATGTAATTTTTCACAAATTAATTACTTTATCAGCTTAAAAATCACATAAACTATTCTGATCAATATGTTCAATAAATTATTAAGCATTATGTTTGATTGTTGCTTATGTGCATTTCGATAGCAGTGCCATCATATGTAGAGCGTTACGCATCAGGTCTTCGGTGTTGAAATAACAAGTTTTTTTTCTTATCTCTCATCATAAAAGACATGACTATAATCGTTTTTATGCCTAATTTTATATTTAATACATTTCCTTGACTTGGAAACATGATACACTTCATTAAAAAAAAACATGGACTGTTAATTAAATTTACAGTTGTTGTTTAAATTTTCTTCATCTTTTTCAAATCACAGAATGTATAATAAAAACTGATAAACAATGAACTTGTTTTGGAACATTGTACACACATACACACATATATACAAAATATATATATATATATATATACATGTATATATGTATGTACATGCATCAGAAAATATAAAACTCAAGAAATCTGTCAATTAACTTATGAGATAAAGATATTAGAAATACACTGGAAATGTAACAAAATTATATTAGATACTTTTTTTTGAAGATTTTAAAATATATCTACATCCAACAGTATTAAGATGCTAAGTGTGTGTATGTAAACATAAACATATATATATATATATATATATATATATATATATATATATATATATATATGTAGATAGATGGATAAATATAGAGAGAGAAACGTACAAATACTAGGTTGTCTAAATTGTCTACTTGCAGCTTACAAAACAAAACATAAAATTACATAATTTTTTTCCACATTTCTTGTAAAAGGGGATGTAAAAATACATACTGTCTAAATACATACATTCTAAGGACGTAAAATTTCCGCATCCGAGACTAGACACATGTAAACATATCTCATAAAACATAAACTAATTGTTTTTTAATAAAAAAATGGATAAGTGTCCAACTACGTACTAAGATCTTGTCTTCTAAAAATCTTCAATAAAACCAAAATAATGTTTTAAAGATGCATAACTAAATTAATAGGTTACAATAAATGTAAGCACATTTTGACGGCCAAAATTATTAGAATATTTCGTCAGTTTTAAACAATAACACAAACACACTTAAATTAAAACAGACTATTACAGAGATAAAAGGTTTCTTTTTAATATCGTAATTCATTATAAAACTCTTTTTTTTTAATTTGTTCACTCTATAACTTATAAATCAAAGAGCGACTAATAGAATAACTAATTTGTCGTTTAAATGTCAATTGATTGCTAATGATTGAATCATAAAATAGTTAATTGCTAAACAATTAAATAATAGTTGTTAGCTGTATGTATATATATACATATACATATATATATATATATATATATATATATATATATATATATATATATATATATATAATAAAACAATTTTGATTACCATAACGATTTACAATGTAAACGGCAATTGATATAAATGAGATGCGGTTAAATACAAGACAATTGTAACATGTAAAAAATTTGAAAAACGTAACTATCATTATTTATGATAATTTCATATGTGATGCTGCACGTGTAAGATATACACGTGTTTTCTGTATGTTATTTTCACTAATTAATCAGTGTCAAGGTAAATCGATTCATATATAAACAATATTTTGTTGACAATTGTTACACATTGACTCATATTTTATACATGCATACATATGCATATATATATATATATATATATATATATATATATATATATACTTATTATTTTGCTGGGATTTACTAAGAGAATTAAAGGTGACAATACAAAAAGAAAAAAAAACAGGAAAATGACAGTAGGACAATCTCATAAATAGTAAAATATATGTTATTTTTGTAAAAATATTTAATTTTATATGTGTGTATGGGATAGATAACAGCGTTCATAATGAGGAAAAAAATAAATATGTTCGTTTGGATCCTAATAAGCTATACTTTAAATTAAAACAATCTCAATAGTAAAATGGTTTATTGTCATGTATTATAACGAGATTTCGCTTTTTTCTTCTTTTACTCTAATAATTCTTTCCATTTTTATAATAATTAATATACAAATGTCTTTTTTCGTACCAGTTCTTTTTGATTTCCTTTAGTCACAGTTAAGGTACTGTATGAAGTCTCAATAATTAATATTTTCTATAATAAATGTCTTAATACGTGATTTACTCGACTATTCGTTCTGAATATAAAAAATTTTATGACTAAAAGAGAATAGAAGATTTTCTCTAATGTAAATATAAAATATTTTTTTAAAATAAAAAACAAATTGATTTTGAAACCTAGAAAAAATGCTGATAGTTATTAAAGTTAAAGTAGGTTAATAAAAAAAACGCGTTTTTTACATTTTTATTTCATGTAACAAAAACAAATCGATCAAAGTTGGTCATGTTTACACGAGAAACCGGGCTCGTTTGTTATTTTGATCAAATATAAACAAATGAATTAATAGCAAAAAAATCAATAAAATACTGATAGTATTTATTTAACGAAACGGTCCGTAAAATTTCATAGCAAAACTAGATGTTTCATTAATGAAACAGTACCATTGAATATATATATATATATATATATATATATATATATATATATGCGTATTTCTCTGTCGAACATACACGCGCACCGTCTATTTATCTCGGTTTAGTTTTTAATAAAAAAAAGATTACGACAAAATGTAGATATTAGTTAAACGCAACACATAAACGATAGAGATCGACGATAGTCGTCTTCATCTTTCAACTGAGAATCGGTGTTTTATCTCGTTTGCACACGACACGTTACTTCCTACAAGTGTACACCTGAGAGTTGGTAATCAAGTAGTAGTAGAGTAGTAGTAGGTGTCCTACTGACATACTTCGACGTCTCGTGTATCTCACTCTACAGAATGTCGCGAACGATCGTTCTGTTTCAATCGCTCTCACTTGAATTCTCTCAAATACGGTAATGCATAAAACACAATTGACACACAAACACATCAGGTAACGTATTATGTCACAAAATTATATAGTCGATTTTGTTTTTTAAACGTGGGAAAGTGATTTAAAATAACACGCAGACGTTTCATTTTATTTATTTATTTATTTATCTATCATGTGGATTTTTCCGCAACTATATCATTTCGTTATTCTTTATTTTGATTGAACATTTATAGCATACCATCAAAATATAATATATATATATATATATATATATATATATATATATATATATATATATATATATATATATATATATGACCTAGATATACATTGACGTTGAGAGTTCAAGAAATTCATATATAAAAATGAAAACCGATCGAATGAGAAGTATGAATGTTCATGGACATCGAGTAAATTCATCTAGAATAGTGAAAAAAAAAATAAGAACTGAAATTATTTATAATTTCTTTTACCGAGAATTAAATACAAGTATCCCTCGTATCACACGATTGATTGGTTTCAAAAAATCCAACATGAAACGAACAGAGTTAGCTAAAATGGGGATATATTCTAAAAAGAGAAACGAACTTAGAACTAAAAAGAAAATATTTATTTTTTTAATTAGATAACTCATACTTTTATTAATTTGAATGGATATTAAACCAATCGACACAGGTGAATACAAACATAGTTCCCTTTCATTTTCAACTTTCGATTTTCTTGAAAAAATATCAATACTCATCTGCTAAGAAATACCTATGAGCGATATCAACTTAAAAATAAGTTGAACTATTTATCATACCGAAAAAATCCTAAACATTACAGGCTTTGGTATTGTTTGGATTTTTGTATCATTTTTGATCAGAACATTACAGATATTGTGGCGTTTAACTTGTTCATAAAATGAGTGTTTTTTAAACTTCATTCCATCTCAAATTCAGTAAGTGAATTTAAGGATTCCGACGTGCCTCTATATACGGAATTAAAAGAATTAAGTGAAAATAAAATAATAACATGACCTCGAGTATGTCTAGAATTTTTGAAAGTAGAGTCTTTTTAAGACTGGATTATTTTTGAATGTATTCAGTTATTTTAGTGTTTTTTTCAGATTGAATCAGTGTAGTTGAATGCTAAGTGCGAAAAGTTCAATTTCACTGAAACAGATATTATCCTAAAGCAAATAAACATTTTTGATACTCTATGTGTATGAGGTCTTTGTAGTAAAATAGAAAAACTAACTGCTTTTCATTCCACGGAGATAGAACGAGTGACAATGTCATACGTAACGCCGCCCGAATACATCCCTGCCCGGCCTGTTTTAATTCATAAATTAAAACAATGACTGCGAAAATTTATTTAAGTTGCAGTTGCTTGTTAATTAATTAACGAAATTGATTATGTATCCATGCATTACACGATCTGATAACTAGTTTTGTGGATAATGTTAAAAATGTTTTTTTAGAACTGAGAAATATTCAAAAATAAGAAATGTATACACTGTTTAAATAACAAAGGAATTACAAATATTTTATTTAAAGTTGAATCTAAAATAATCCAAAATATAATCCTGAATGGTTATATTTTATGGAAAATAAAATAACGATGAAAGGATTTAACAGATTATTTTTTTTAAAAAACACACACACAAGCTTGTCAGTCCTTTTTTAATTTAAACTAAAACAATTCATTCGATTGATGGGACTATTGCACAAACACTGTGCACAAGTATTCGCCGATCTATATCAGTGTGCGTGCGTGTGTGTGTGTGATGTTGCCGTTTACCCCTGTTTAAATAAATAGTTAGGGGATTTAAATACAATTCAAAGTTGTTACGTACACTCTGACGTTAATAGCGAGCCATAAATAAATACTATTGTTTCCATATTTATCGATAAACAAACACTATGCAGTTTAATTAATTTACGTGTACAATTAAATTGTATATGTTTACTCATTAGACCCGATCGATTTTTTTTTGTTGTTGCCGCCGTGCCCGTGCACTCTAATTACATCTATCAACAATCAATTTAAAATTATAATCCGATATAAATGATAGATTGAAGTGCGTATCAGCTGAAGACGAAACGAGTCAAGTTCCGTTCATGTAAACAACAATAAACTGAAGTATTCGATGAAGTAATTGCAATCGAAACTGTACGTGTGTGTGTGTGTTTGTGGCGACGAAGGTGCCCCGACCGTTTCTGCTGCTGTAAGTGGAATCGATGAATTTATTTAGGTTATTGCGATTATGAAACACTTTAATATACATACACCTTCTTTTTTACAGTATGTCCTACACAGCAGATAAAAATATATTCTAGTGACACGAATTTTTACAATGTTACGTTGTTGATTGATAAGTTATCTTTTCTGTTGACAGACATTTCGATTTTTTTCGGTTTGTTTTACAACCGTTTTAATTAAAAGGAATAAAACTTTAAAATACTTCAAACTATATACGCATGTATCATCTATCGGTATATATATATATATATATATACAATAATATTATTTCAAATATTGTGTAATTATGTATGTCATTTCTTTCACAATTGGTAATAAACTTTAAGCTACTAAGTAAACCACTTAACAATGTGATTTCCAATTCGTTTTACTGAACAGGTCAATTTACTGCATAGAATACACATGTAAGTGTTTCCTAGAACAATTATTCATACTATTGTTCAATCTCCCATTAAATAATTTGTTATTTTTCTTTGATTTATTTATATAAACTATTTGATTACACACAAAACACTAACAAAATATTTATATTTTTTTATTAACAATTGATAGATATTTAAAGAAAAGAGGTTGTCGACTCGATGAATTTCTTGAAAATTATTTTATTTAGTATTTTTTACCACAATTGTTAAATTAATTCAATAATGTTGTGTGTATACATTTCTAAGTGAACATAATATGGAACGCATACTTATATTACTAGTAAAATATCATTATTAAGAGATGGAAATAGTTCCTACTTTTTTAATAGCATATAAAAGATGATGAAAGTAAAATCTATTCCAGAGATAGATTTATACCCAATTAAGAACTTTTTTATTTAAATTGTGTTGGAATACGATTAAGATTTACGTTTATTAAACTTTTGAAACAATGATTTTCTTAATGAAAGATGTTACTTATCAATAATTGAAATTCAAACTCAAACTAATTGATAAGAAGCTCAAAGTGATAAGTATTCAATTGATATGACAGAATCAAGAATTTAAATATATTGTCTAAGCTATATTTTCTTCCTACAGTTGCTTCTCAGTATATTAATGACAGGTCAATTCATTTAAATATTTTTTTGATATAAATACACCTCAGTAATATGATTACACAGTATATTAAAAAGTTATGCATCCTTAAATAAATATAAAATTTAAATAAAACATGCTTAAATACCTTAAATCAATGTAAACATATCCATAGCATCATTTAACATAGAAACAAAATTTAGGTATTAATTAAAATAAGAATAATATGTATCCTTTTGTACTTGGAGATAAGTACGGCAGAACTAGTCTATATATTTTTTTAAAAAAATGGGTTTACAACCAATTAACTAAAGAATAAGTTTTAATTTGTTCGATGTATCCGTGAAAGTAGTTAGTATAAGTCAATTTTTGTATGAAAATATGTATAAATTAAAATTATGGCGAACATTTACTTGCTACAAACATGAACTCATAACATGCGTACTCGTTATAACAGAGTTTCAATTTATTATAATAAAAATAGAAAAAATATTTGAATTAATTATAACTTTCTTCAAAAAAAAAACAACAAATTAGAAATTAACAAATAAAAAATATCTGAAATAAGTATTGTTCATCACAAAATTGAAATTATATCATTAATAAATAATGTATAATTGAAATTATTTCTATTTGTATTTGAGAAAACACAATAATATTAAAACAGATACATTGCAAATAATTAATTCATATATATATATATATATATATGTGTGTGTGTGTGTGTGTATGTGTATGTAACGCAAAAATACATTCTTTTCTCCAGTGAAACACTGAAAAGTTGCAGAATATTCCAAGTAATAAAAAAGGGTTATTTTAAATAACAGCGTCAAATTGAGTATAAATTCAATTATGGTTTTTGTAAAAAGTTAAATGATTTTAAATGAAGGGTGAGGGTTTACATACACATACACACACACACATATATATATATATATATATATATATATATATATATATATATATATATATATATATATATATATAAACAGGTTTCTTGTACAAGTTTCTGGTTTGCTACACAAATTTAATCATAGAAATTGTTCACACGTGACTAATAGTGGTACAGAAATGAAAAAGAAACTTAAACGATCTACATTTATTCAAGTTTACAGTATAATTATTAACGTGCATTTTATACCAATCATAAATGTGACTTTTATGTTATTTAGGTTAGACTATTTATTGTTTATAATTAGATTATTGTTACACAAAATCAAATTTGTATTCATTTTTTGAACAAGAAATAATGCAGTTATTTTCATTGTTATAGAATATTTCGATTGGGCTTCGTCCTATTTCTAAATTAGGAATACTTTGGAATACTCTGGAATAACAAAATGGTTAATGAATAATGTACTTATAATCATGTTGTCTTTTAAAAAACAAATTTTAATATACAACAACTATTCTATGTTTCATAATTTGATAAAAGTATCAATGTATCAATTAATCAAGAATGTCCGTTATTGCATCTTTTTTAAAAATCATAACAATAACATGTCGAAGCGCATTGTATGGTTGAAAACAAGTTGAATTTAATTTTCCATCTTGCAAATATTTCAGCTTGAATAACAGAGGTCATTCTTATATTTGTTTCTTTAAACATACGTGATAAATTTTAACCCCTTGTACTCCAAGCTTTTTTCCTATGGGGAACCAGCAACACCGCAATATTTTTAAAGAAAAAATAAAAAATATTATATACTCAAATTGAAGAAAACATTTTTATTTGAAGCACCGTTCGAGTTGATGTAAAGAATGGGATGGCAAGATTCACTATTGGAGTTAATGTAAAGAATAGAATGGTGAGTGATATTCACCGTTGGAGTGCAAAGGGTTTACAAAACTGTTTTGTATAGTGTGAAGTGTAAATGAATCAGTGTTGTTAACGGATATATACGAATGTAAGGTAACAGACGAGTATCTTTGTTGCTTAACGACGTTTATGCTTTACAAGGTCTTCTACGATAAACCGGAAACGGATTTAAAAATATTTTACTGCTAGACAGTATGCAATTTTAAATTTGAATTCCTTGTATCAAATTCTACTAAATGTTACACACACATACATACACACACACACACATATATATATATATATATATATATATATATATATATATATATACATACTATTTAGAGAGAGAAAGAGAGAAAAAATTTTTAAAAATAACAAGGTATTATTTAATAATTGAAAGTTTCATTTAAAATTTAAAACTGTGTTTGAAAATAAGTTAATTTATGAAAATAAAACAATTTTGTTTTTACTTATGAGAATACACTTGATTTCTATTACTGTTTTCTGTTTGTCTTCTTTATAAAAAAAATGTATTTTTTTAGACATTTTCATATACAAACAATGATATTTTCCTAATGATCTAATTTTTTTATTCATCAATCAATAATAAATTATACAAACAATGCATAGTTGTGTAAATAACACAACAAATACTTATAAATATAATTAATAAAAAAATCTGAAAGATTACAATGAAAAAATAGAATATAAAACGTCGATTACTGTGAAATGAATCGACGTCATACAGAAATAAATCTTTGGAAATTAAATAAACGTATAAAATAAAATAAAACTAACAAAACTGCCATAAACTGACGTATCTAATAAATCAACGTATCGTAGACGTTCATCGGCAAAGTGGAAAGAAGGATCCTAATAAAACTGTACACGAGTACAGGACAATAAGGAATGAAATCTTATAATTAAACTGTGTTTAATTATAACCTGTCTCATCTTTTATTCCTATAAGAACTATTAATCTAAAAGGATCCGACCTTGATGTAAGTTTTTCCTCGTACAAAAACGATACCAATAAAACACCCTGATGAAATTTTATTATTTATATTTAATTAATTAATTACAGGATACGACTTTGACATAATACTGACATTGTTTGGCTTTTCTGTTGATTTAATCATTATAGAAATGTCCGATAGTAAAAACTTATATTAAAACAATTCAAAAGAGAAAAAAATTATATAATGTCGCTATTATAATTACTGAGGTACTTTAATTAAAAGCAATGCAGTATTTAATACATCTGGCTTAATATCGCGTTAAGAATGATTCGATTTTATCTCTATATCTTTTAAAACATAATATAAATAATAAATTATCATCGTGGAATGTTTAATTGTGTTTCTGCTATGTTAGTAGTAATGTAATCTGATCTAACCTGAGCTATTTCCGTTTTATAGATAACTCACTGACGTCAATGAATGTTTCTTTATTTATGATTTTTTTAGCACTGGTACACACATACAAATATATATATATATATATTTATATATACTCACACAAATAATTCTGCTAACAGTTGTATGCTATTGACGTGTGAATTTTTTATCTATGTCAAAACTCTACAAACTCAAAATAGTCCCTTGTGTTTTTAAATTTGAGAGAAAAAAGAACAATTATTCCACAATGGTCCATCAGATGTAAATGATAGTTTTATATATATATATAAACGTTTTTTTCAAAAAACTGTTAAGAGATGTAAAAGAGCTATTATTGAAAATGCAAAGAACAGGAAGAAGTATCTATGAATGATTTTGTTTTTTGGATACAGACTAAATTGATCGATTTTTAAATTGAAAGAGTCACTTTTTAGGTACCTTGTTGGACTAAACAAATAGAACAACTTTATTTCTACAAAAAAATGTTTAGTTTGTCGAATATAAACTACAGATGTTTCAAAATATCCATAATAATTTAAAAAAAGTCTAGGTTCAGTGTCTTTTTCGAAAACAACAATCATTTAAAAATAATTCTCTCTATTTTCACCTCTGTCTGTGTGATTATCTTTCATCTCTCTCTCTCTCTCTCCCTATATATATATATATAACATTTATAATTATTTTATTATCAAGACTGTTGGCTACTATAATCTAATGTAAATAAATAAGTTTTACACTTATTTATTTACATTTAATTCTATATCTTTATGGTTACCAGGCAACTGATTAGTATCTTTGTTACAAATTTGTGTACAAAGTCAAAAACCAGACTGAAAATATCCCCAGCAAAAGGATTGATAATGTTCGAAAACAAAAAAATACCGTTATCTGGAAAACAATCAACAAATCATGCAAATCACCTAAAACGAGAAATCTCGTTCCCGGTCGCCAATGTGACGCCAATTTATTAACTGTATATTAAACACAATACTTTAAATGTCAGTTATAATTTATTTCTTTATATTAATTTTGATCAGAGAATAGATGCATGTTATTAAGGTAACAATAACATATTTTTATATATTATGAATGATAAAAAATATAATATTCAATCATTTTGATTTATTAGATTATATAAATAGTTAAACTTCTCTTACTTGAAACTTCATGTGTATTTGTAGAAAAAAAATAACCATTAGGATATTTTCATTGTCCATAAAAAATGATAAAAGTGAATATTAAAACGCCTTATCCTTTAATGCAATTACATCCAGACGTTATTGAGCGTTCTATACAATCTTAGCAATGAAATTTGATATTAATCACTAGCCAGACACTTCAGTCTCATGACACATTGATTAACAGTATGTCATGTCTCTATAGTCAATGAAAAGTACTCCTTTGTTGAAGTTATAAAACTATTAAATAACAATTTTCTTGAAAATGTTCATATACATAAAATAATCTAACATTGTTTTCATATATGTATATAAAATATGTGTATATAACTTCAATCTTATAAAATAATAGTCTGTATTGTTCGTGACGTCTAGTGCTACTATTTACTTTTTATATTAATTTTCATTTAATTACACACATAGTTCAATATACTTTAATTCCCAATAACTGTGTGGTAAATGACGTTATAATCATTCGACGAAACGTCAACCTCAAGAACTTGGTGTACATTTTATTTTCAGTGTGTTTGTGTGTGCATGAGTGTGTGTGTATGTGCTTTGTTTGTTGTTGTTGCACTGGCCGACGCCGCGCAGTTTGTTGAAATGCGCCGTCTTGAACGTGCATTAACCTAGCCAGACAGACGGACTGAGGAGGATAACGTCGGGACTGTTACAGCCGGCTCACGAGTTCAATCCCCTGTTTGGCAATTTCGCGTGTATACTGTTGTTTATTCAACTTGCATGCATGTCAAATTGTATATACATGCATCGCATATTATATACACACACACACACATATATATATATATATACATATATATATATATATATATATATATATATATATATATATATATATATATATATATATAATTTCGAATGAAATACGAACACTAGCTTAGTTTATGTAGCTCTCTTATTTGGTGTATTGTTCCACTTTTTGTATGATTTTTATTAGTAGTTGCTTTCTGTATACATTTATATAACTAATGGATTGTGAATTTACTGTTGCAAATTATTATATTGATATATTACGTGATTCTCAGCTCGTTGTTTGATGTATTTTATTAATCGACATTGGACTCTAGATATATTTTGAACCGAACTGGAAAATCGTGAAAGGTTTATGCATTTATCTATCATATGATTTAATAAGGGCTCAACAGTCAAGTAAATGGAAATTCTGTTATTATTTGTAAGTAAGATAAGAATATCGTGAATTTTATACAGATTGTCATAAAAGCATGACTGTTTTGAAATGTACATATTTTTTTATATTACATATTTCAATTTGATTGATGAATTGAATAGAAATACTTATGTACATTTGTGAGTTTTATAGGTAAGTCAAAGTTTTATATATATATATATATATATATATATATATAATACACACACACACACACATATATATATATATATATATATATATATATATATATATATATATATATATATATATATTAGGCTATAATGAATATTATAGATGGACTATATTTCCTTGTTATAACCATTACTCGTTTTATTAGCAACAGATAAAGTCTACCTATAATGAATGTAAAATTTAAATAACAAAATCGTATGCATTGGAATTAGTTATAGATGAATATTCTTCCATGCATTATTCATTAAATTTATAACATCCAATAGCAATATCATCCAATCATTCTCATCGAGTATTTGATTTTTTTGTTTGGTTCGATGTACTATAAATTTTTTTTCTAAAATCATTTTAAACTATCGAATATATTTATTACTAACTGTATTAAAGATACCTTAAAGGATATAAACGTTAGAGTATATATATATTAACTATTTTACTACCTTACACGTTTTTTTTTTATGTACCGCCCAAAAATGCCTTTCAATCATGCATTTTTGAAATCATTTATTAAAGTTAATATATTTTTCTTAAAAATAAAGATAATAAAATAAAGATAATAAAAATTTTATAATAAATAAATTTATTATAAAATGTATGTCGTTTTACACAAGAGAAAGAAAAAGAATATTTTCTAAGAAAAGAGGAAATAAAGACAGTTATCATTACATGGGTTAAAACTGTATGAAAAATAAACAGCCGATATATCAGCTTTAGGTATTTCTGGGGAAAAATAGAGTGCCGATAATATATTAGCTCTAAAGTACTAAGACGGTTAAATAAATTTTATATTTGAAAAACAGTAAGACAAAATAAAGCATTGTAAATGTAAATACATAAATATATTTCAAGAAAACGAGACAGTAAATGGATAAGATTAGTTATTGAGTTAAGAAATGTAAAAAAAATATATAAAAAAGACCAATGGGTAGGTAATACAAAGATATTTGAAAATTTATTTAGAGGCAAGAAATCAATGAATCATTTTTACTGGAAAAGGCTTTTATTCAGAAGTTAATTTTTAGACCTATATATATATATATATAGAGAGAGAGAGAGAGAGAGAGAGGAGGGGGGAAGAAAGAGATAAATGTTACTCATGATGTGAAGGAAACAAGCATTGGAGCAAGTGATTATTTGCAAACTGTTGTTGCAAAAATCTTTCCTTCATTTTGCAATTAACTATACCCAGTTGTGGCAAGAGAGAAAAAAATTCATAATGATAACAACAACAATAATAATAATAATTGAATTGCATGGTCTATATGACAACACTACCGTTTTCCTAGAAAGCGAGTGCAATAGACAAGGCCGTACAAAAACACAGTATATTAAAACAAACTGTGAAGGTGGTTGAACGTATATTAGAAGAACGGAACACACAAAGTTGGGAAATCCGGTGGCTGGAGCGAGAAATGCACATAACGGGATGGTGGGGAACCGGTGCTGTTGGCGGCGGTGGTGGTGTGTAAAACCGTGCAGACGACGACGGTCATGAAACATAAGTCCATCCGTCGTCTAGCCGTATCGATCGTTGCAGGTTCGATTCCGGGACATGACCTCTTTCGACGTTACGAACGTACAATGCACATGTATTATACATTAGAGAAAAGTGCAAGTGAGAATTCCATTGAAACTGGATTCGATTTTGCGTGCGACTGACGGAGAGCGAACCGCTACCAGACACGATCGAAACGCGCTTGTTTACATTCCGATTTTTACCGTATGATTGATTGTTTGAGTTTTGAGGATATTTTTTCCGTCTTATGTTATTGTTTTTCTATGTTTTAACAACTGCACGTACTTTAGAGCATAATGCATTTTTAAAAGGTTTGTTTTTTCAACCTATTTTCTCTCGGTTTTCGTGACGTTTGAAATCACAAGTGGCTTTATAAACGTGTTTACGATGCTAGACTGATAAGCGTTTTATCGAAGAAATCATCTAATAAGATGTAAATGCACAGACGAACAAGTGATTTGTTTGCTTCAATATTTATAGTTTTGAATTCATTTACATTTTATTAAATTCATACATTGTTATAAATTAAACATTTTTTCTCGAATAAGTACACGCCCTAAAAAAATACAGAACGGATAAAAAATAATTCCAAGCTAACAAGTGGTACATATATATATATATATATATATATATATATATATATATATATATATATATATCAAACAAAAAAAAAAACTCACATCAATACCCATACACTGAATTGAACACACGAATTTTTTTCAGCCGAATTCTGACTTTTCAAATCTTATACCATGATAATTTCTACATTATTGATATGTTCAATAGTTTAACGTTTGTGAATTTTCAGGATTTTTTCCAAGTTTGAGAATAATGTAATCGCCCTAAGAATCTGTATTATTTTTCAAATGTTTATAATTTGTGTGAAAAATAATTTATTTCGAATTCAACAAAAATCTGTTTGATTTTTTTATGGGTATTCAATGCCACTGAATTTCCAGATTTTGTTTTAAAGTTTTATTTCACTCTGCTACTTCACGTACATTCTTTCACAATAGTTCTTTTTGCGCAACACTGTGAACACATTTTACCAACGAAATAGTTTTTTCATTCCATGGTACTGATTATTTTTGATTGTTGCTAATACGCATTTTTGTGGCAAATCCATCATCCTCAGATAACCAAGATACAGTAAAATATTCGCATATGTGAAACTTTCTTGTATTATCGTTACCTTGGCCCTCTGACAATGAAAACATTGCTGTCGAAATGCGTATAAACAACAATCAAAAATAATAAATAATCCTGCATGGAATATGCATTGAATTTTGTGGTTTGTGACGTGAAAAAATAAATTATTTGTGAAAATTTTCATTCTTACAACATTTTAAACATTTTGTTTACAACTGAGCAAGGAATCAAAATCAAAAAAATTGAAAAAGTCTAGATGAATTAATTGCACACACATCACTCACCAATAAATTCGTTTTTTGTAAGAAGTCGTTTTAAAGCTAAAATTTTTAAAAACAATTTTACTGTCACAAACGATTCAAAACTTCAAAGTCCACAAAATTTTCATTATGAAAATAACCAATAAACAATTATTAAACTTTTTTATGATGTATAGGGGGTTAATTCGTATGTGAAAGTAAATTTAAACACTGACCTGAACAATAATTATAAATAATTTTATTGTTCCTAATTTGAATCTTTGCACACTTACAATACTTTTCAATTCAGTTATCCTTTCTATCGATATTTAGTCTGGTAATTAACCATATTTTTAACTCTATTAACTCTTTGAAGATTTGTAGTGAATTAGCATATCGCCTATTTTATTTACAAATAAAGTACAGTTAAAATTTGGTGATGACAGAAACTAAGGACCTCATTACAAAAAAAATGTTTAAAGGCACATTTTTTCAAAAAGTATTTCGCTAAAATTAGGCCGGTAAGAAAATAATTACGATTTTTGTTACGAATTTCAAAGTCATAGGCAGTAATTATTTTTCTATCAACCTAATACCCGAACCAACAATTTTAAAAACTATGAAACAAGAAAGTATTTTCAAACAGTTTATTGAAATTCGCAAAAGAAAAATACGAATCACTTTCATTATTTAAATCTTAACAAAAGATTTTTTAAACAAATATTATCTTATCACTTATCATAAACTGATAATTGTCATTTTTATCGACACACCTAAAAAGCTTTAGATACAAACACAAAAAAATTAAATTAATCTGAAAAGTACAATACAAAACAATTAAAACACTGCTAGCTGATTCGTTTAAATGTTATCATACGTTTTTTTCAGTATTACCTGAATCATTATCCCATGCTTTAAGTATCCGATTACAAATCTGTACATATGATTAAATATCTTATTGAGTAACAATATCTATATCTTTGTTCCATCGAATTTATTGGAAAAGCTAATGATTTATTTTTATCTAACCTCTCTCTCTCTCTGTAACACGTGCGTGTATATATATATATATATATATATATACATATATATGTATATATTCATATATATATATATATATATATATATATATATATATATAAATAAACATATAAAAGAAATATGTTTTATTGTCGTATAAAAAATACATATTAACATTCAACAATAGTATTGTATATGTACATATACATCACCGGAAATCGAACTCATAATGTCTAAAAGCGCGGACGATAGCGCAACATCTTGGGCAACATCTTCAGACCGCAACGGAAGTCGTTACCTAGTTTATTTAGCCTTGACGATTCGTGATGCAAATTACAATTTTTGTCAGATACAGTGTGTGTGTGTATGGGATGTCTGGTAGTTGTGTTTAAATATAATTATACGCACTCACACACGTTCACACACAAACACATACACACTCATATATATATATATATATATATATATATATATATATATATATATATATATATTGTGTGTGTGAATAATTTAAATTTACTTGAACTCAATTTAAAATTAGCGTGTAAGCTCGAATAATGTTTTCTATGACTGAAAAATAATATCACACATGCTATTAATTTTCGGTAGAGATTTTTTTATAAACTGTGTAATAAATAATTAAATAACCAATATAAGCTTACAGGTAAAAACTGGGGATCGTTTAGCAGGTGCAAAATATACCGGAAATTTAACTGATATGTATGATTCAAAAATGAAAATCAAAACGTTAAACGATTATGTGTAGAATATAGACGAAAAAGATATTCAGGTAATATGAGTTTAACATACTAATACATAAAACTCGTATAAATAACAGAAAATCTTACTGTATGCATGTTAATGCATGTATACATGTGTGCTCGTATATAAAAAACCATACAGGCAGAACGTAAAGATCTATATTAATAATTTGCCAATCAATCGAAACGTTTCGTATTGCAATATCGGCGCCTGCAGCACTTTATTTCCTCTTACAGCACAATTGCCACAAATTTGCACAATTCTTCCACGAGGCATTCGCGCGATGTGGCACACGAAGCCGTCGTCGCCGCGCGGGCTTACGAAATTTCATGACCGGCATTAAAACAGTTTCAAAGTCTCGACTCTTTCGTTTGACCGACAAAATATAATGCTAAACGAATCATAAGCGACTTGTTAAAATATCTAAAAGTGTACGTTTTGCAATATTGTTGTCTCTAACTAGCGACCAAACGAAACATCCATTTACACGCTCACTTGCTACACACACCTACGTGTGTATATATATATATATACATAAACGAATATATATATATATACATAAACGAATGTACGAGTGTTGATTATATGTCGACCGCCGCCATGCGTTAGCTATTTATTTCTGGGACGTTATGCAACTCTAGTAATAATGCGAACTGACTCTATCACGATGCCGTAACAACAGGTAAAAATGTATGACAACAGGTGCGTATCAGCAACTGTAACTCTTGTACAAGTGAAACGGCAATACGGCAATAGTTTTAAGTCTTGTGTACAGGTGTTGTAATTGTCACTTATGCTAAAGTAATTTTTCAGAGATTTGGTAAGAAATGATATCAAGTAATTAATATATACAACAGTCGCGTGTCCGTTTCTTTTTTTTTCATTTACCACAGTAAAATTTATACACACAAACACACACACACACACATATATATATATATACATACAATGATAAGATGTATAATAAATTATCATTTAACCAACTAAATGATATACTTTTATTGTGAATAAATTTATAAAGATTTTCGCAAGTAAAGAATGCTTTTTGTTATTATATATTATTATTTAAAAGTATAATTCATGATTTATGATACTTGGTTCCGGAACCATTCAAAAAGGATAACTTATTTTTCCTTAGTATATGTTATTAACACATAAAATTATTTAATTAAAAAATAACCTACTTCATAACAGTTCAACACTAAACAAGGTAGTTTCACAACTAGATTGTTTTCATAGATTTTTCTGTACCTTAACGCTCTGAAGATGATGGCATCAACGTTACTGGCTTGTATTGAATTACTTATTGTACATGAGCTTATATACTACTGTGTGTATGTATCTGAATACATACATACATATATATATATATATATATATATATATATATATATATATATATATATTGAAAGAACGGTTAAAAAGAAAATATTAAATTGGTAGCAAAATAATTGTGGTATATGACCTTCAAATTAATATACATTTTTCTTTTTTTTTGATTTTCCTAACCGTTTGAAGTGGTCCAGAACTGTTAAAGAACTAACGCTTAACTTTGGTGCAAGATCTCACATTGTTGTGCGGGATTCTGATCAAACTAACGCCTTCACTTGGTCGTTATGAACTGAAGAAGGACGCCCGCGACCTTCAAGGCTCTTATTCCCAGCACGAAATTTCTGAACCCGCCATTGTACCGTATGTTCTTTAACAGTACCCACACCAAAAGCATCGTTTAGTTTACGAGCAGTTTCTGCTACTTTATCATCCTTTTTGAACTCATAAAAAATTGCTCTTATTTGCGTGTTTTCCATCTTTAATTCAATAGCCCAATTTGAAGCAAATTAATAATAAAACTAAAGTCGATGTTACCAAAATACAGGCCGAAAAATGCACATTAAAATGATATTAATATGAATACGATGAATAGACACTTTCATTGAAAAAAATTAAGGTTAGAATTGAGAGAAGAAAAACCGTAATTATTTTACTACCAACATAATATAAACAGAAAAGTTTATAAAAAAACAGCAAAGTTCTTAACTAAAGTTAGCAAAAACAATTACGTTGTACAGAAGAAACAAAATATTTAAATGTATTAAGAAAGAGGAGAAATAATATCTTTGATGATATCAGACTCTTAACAAAGGAGGTAGATAATGAAAAATCTCTGAGTAAAGAAAATTTATATACTGAACAGCAAAAACTGTAATGAAAATAGGAAAAGAATATTTAATATCAACAGCAAATGGTACAGACATTTTTTTAGACTTAGATGAAAGAGAAGAGTAAAAAAAAACTATCAGAATTTATTAAAATGATATTCGACACTTTCATAAATGACTATTTCTTTCACTCCACAAACCTCAAAAAAAAATTGATAATCAAAAATATCCAATAACTGGTTATTGTTCGTTTTAAATTATAGCTTGTACTCATTCCGATTGGAATCTGACCTTAATTCTCAAAGTGGTAAGAAAAGCCAGATTTTGAAAAAGATTTTTCTGTATCTATCGCTTTCTGATGATAATGGCATCACCATTATAATCCGTATAAGCAACAATCAACAATGATCACTAATCATTTGTTGAACATTTTTGATAAGAAAAATTGTGTGTTTTATGAAGAGAAAGAGAAATCATTCTCTGAAATTGAATTTAACTACAGTTTCAGAACTATATTGCGACTCAAATATATATTCATACTTACGTTTAATTTTTCTATTATTAGTATCGAAATATAAAACAAATTCATCAAGAGAAACTCTATTGATGAAATAATTCAATCTAATCATAATTTAGTATTTCGGAATTGACACAAGACATTCAATATTTGTTTAAAAAACAATTTTAATGGCTACTTCGAACGTTTATCAAACTTAAATCTTGAGATTTATAAAGTAATTTTTTTTTAAAAAAAAGAACTATTCATAATCTGTTAATTTTTTTATAGACTATATTACATAACGGCTACCTTTATGAACTAATTTAATAATACTTCCTTTAAAAATTATTTAATTATTTATACATTACTAAAATTTTAAATTGAACTAAACACAACAACTAATTAGAAACAATTTAATATGTATTATAATAAACACTGGAAATGGGCTAATAAATTATGTTGAAGTATACGTACGTATGTATATATACGATGAAGAAATCAAATTTATTTTAAAAAATATATTGGCTTTACCAATTAAAAATTTCACAATGAAAATGAAATTAAAAAAAAACTAGGCTACCTTCGTATTCATTAACTAAATAGCACTGATCTAATTGCTTTATGTTTATTTAAAAAAGTACTATTATTATTTACATACATATTATATAATTCGTCTACTGAATTTATTATCTACATTAAGCTTTTAACGATATTTATTTTTCAAGTATTCCACGAATTACCGGTAATAAAGAAATGCTAGTTAGCAATTAAGGATGACCTTAAATATCAATAAAAAAAGCATATGTGTTTGTGATTTGATTGCATGCACAGCATATGTACGTACACTTGTTTAGGAAGCACTGATTTATGTACAAATATCATAGAATGAGATGTGTGTGTTGAAACAAGGTATGTAGGTCGAGTTCTCAGATAGTTCAAGTGGGGAAAATATGACGTAGACGAGCGGGAAGGGGAAAGATGAGTGATATATACAAGTAATTTATTTATTCGCTGTTACAATTCACGCATGTTAAGACGCTGTCTCCGAAGTTCCTGACCTCGGCATACCGTTCCAGATGTTTTCATCTACACCTGTGCACTGTTGTTGTGTTGACAACATTTACTCTCTGGTATCTGTTGCGATCAAAAATCTATGCGGTTCTTATTTATAATACATCATCGAGCAGGAATCATTCTTCGGAAATATTAAGTTCGGCCTCTGACACAGATATATATTTTACACTTTTTTTTAAAAAAAAAATTTTCATGATACATGATTTAATGCTGGACTTTTCAAAACTAAAATTAGATTTGATAAAGAAGGTTGTTTCTTGTTTATAAATGATTTATTTCGTTGTAACCTATTTTTCACAGTCAAAATCTTTACTAAATCCAATCACACAAATACACATACATATATATATATATATATATATATACATATATATATATATACATTCTCAATCCTTTTATAACAGGGTACCCTGAAAACACGGTTTCGGTATAACACGGTGCAAAAAATGCGACAGCCCTCCTTTAATATAAAAAGATATTCTTATAACACGATTTCCATATAGTACGATTTAAGAAACTAGGACAACCCTCATATGGCAAGAATATTTCCATCGTACTATTT
Organism: Acanthacorydalis orientalis; assembly: GCA_034766995.1. Classification (NCBI taxonomy): domain Eukaryota; kingdom Metazoa; phylum Arthropoda; class Insecta; order Megaloptera; family Corydalidae; genus Acanthacorydalis; species Acanthacorydalis orientalis. The sequence continues at coordinate 12,204,194 of CM068319.1, read as the reverse complement.
TGGTTGACATGAACAGGGAATTCTTCTGGTATACATAATAGTGCAGTTTGTGCATGGCTGTTCTTACTGAAAACTAATTCAGTAGACGGTTTCTTATTCACAAATTCAGACACATTCCGAGAACATAGTTTCGGTACAGGCAAAATGACAAAGGCAGTTATTTCCATGTTTTTCTTGAAAGTTTACTCCAGGTCAAATACGAGCGTTTCTGAATGACAACATTCATAATTTTCTTATTTAATCTTAAATAAGTAATTATTATTTCCTTCCAAATACATTTACTAAACTAGTGATTACAACTAAATTATTGATTAAATATCTTACATATTAGATAATTTTTATACCTTAAATAATACAATGTGTAGTTTTATGTACTTTAGTGATATGAAGATGATGGAATCTCCATCAAAATGAATATAATCAATGCCCAAAAATGATTAATGATCATTCATGGATCATTTTTGATTAAAAAAATTGTTTTTAGTTGTGCGATGAGAAGAAAATTGATTTATAAAAGTAAAATTTACTATAAAAATATAGTCAGAAATATTTCAGTAATAAAAATAACTTTTCGCGAGAAACTTCTATTATAAAATTTATTTTCCTGAGCAGTTTTGTACAATATACCCTTTTAGAAAAAAGTTAACACTGATATCTGAAAGAATTCATTGTATTAATGATTGTTATTCTTTGGCATTTTTAAAAAAATACAACAATATTTTATTTAAAAAATGCAAATAAAAAAGTGTACTTTGCAATATTGATAAGTGATTATTTTTATTTAAATCTAGTTTAATTTTTAAAATTTCTTTATCAGACAGTACAACTATTGTGCTGTCTAGTTTGACAAATCAAATATTTGGCTGTCAGTCGAACAGCATTAAAAGTTTAACTCTTTAGTTACTAACGGGATACATGTCCCATCGATTTTCAAAAATTCCTGTCGAAGAAATACTTTACAGAGTGAATTCACTATAAAATATTCATAAGACAAAACTTCCAAGGACTACATCTTTTATCTAAGATATAGAAAAATTCTTGACCAATAATTTTGACCAATTTTAACTACCCATTAATGCAATTAATTACCATTTACTTAAATGAATCAAAACAAAAAAGTTCGTATTGAAAGAGATAAAAGGTTAACAGTTTGGCTGTCGATCAGTAGTGTTAATTTTTTTTTCTTTTTTATATAAATGGATATATTTCAGTTACAAAATACTCACCAATACAATAAATCTTTCAAAAATCATCTCATCTTTCAACAACAAACAACATGCACACATATATTAAATAATCTTACCACAAGCAGTATAGTTTATTGGTTGAATCAACTTACCTGAAACAAAAAAGAATATATTTAGTAATCAAAGAAAAACTAAAAATATTTAAATAAATTACATAAAAAACGTATATAAATAATATTTGATGATTATTCGGAATTCGGTTAAAATTGTCAGTCTCGTGCCATCATAAAATGATTTTTCTATTTATTCAGCGCTATTCCAGATGTTCGAAAAATAGGACCATTCAATTTTTTTGTTCCATAAAATTTTATGCTATGTACTGTAATCGAAGCCTCTCAACTGTAGCCAAATTTATTATATTATTATTATATATACTTTTTTATATTTTTATATAAAATATCTAATAATGAAGTGAATATTATGTGATTAATATTAGCTTGGTAAGAAAATAATTGCGGTTTGTGACCTTCGAATTAATTTACATTATCGCAATTATTTTCCTACCGCCTTAATACTACTATAGAAAATTTTTTTTAGATTAGTCTATGTTTTACTATATTGAAACAGAAATAGAAACCTGTATATTTTTAATGTTTGGTTTAAACAAATATATTTAAAATATACAAGGAAATAAAAAAACATATTTGCATAAAAATAAAACAAAATCTTAAAACTTGATATAAATGAATATGTTTATGTATATGAATATTTTTTTATAAACTTTATATATATATATATATATATATATATATATATGTGTGTGTGTGTGTGTATTTGAGATCAAATTTTACACATACAATCTTCATGCTGACATTTAAACATGTGCGTCGGATACAATGATAAAATACTTTTGCAATATTATTACAAAACGACACAACGTACGCTCATCAGTTTTATCTTTACAAAGATCTTGTAAACATTTTACATTCCATTCAGTTTAGCACTGTTTTGATTTCAACACGACACACAAAGTGTGTTAAATACGAACGTTGAAAAACTTTAAATAATTCCTCGAATTGTTCATATAGTATCTTAACAGGTCAATCGATTCATTATGTATAAAAAATTTAAAGTGTATGTGTGTACACATTCAAGTCTCGTGTAAATGATTTGGTCTGTCGATCATTTTTCGACGACTTTTTTGTATTTACAAAAAGACCGTATAACTAAAAACAAAAAGATTATAAAAATAATTCATTGAACTCCAAAAAAAAAAACAATAAAACAATTATTGTTCTGTCGAAAAAAAAACAGTTCATAGAAACAGACAGTTCGGAGTACCAGTGTTAATTATATCGTTTCGCAATAAAAAGTAGACTGAAATAAAAACGACAAGGACTTTTCGACAGATCGTTTAATATAAACGGGAAGTCATAAAAGCACACTGCGTTCATTTCTAAACTAGAACAATAAATAATGACATATACGTTTTTCTGTATAGGTTATAGAAAGAGCATTATAATTATAGATTATGTGATAGTGTTGTGATTATTCACATTATGTTTTTTTTTTCACATTTGAGGACCTTTTTTCAAGTTAGATTTTAATCGAGCCTGTTTTGCAATTATAATTTCAATTTTCGGTTTGTTCACCTTCGATTCATAGATCCGACGAAACTCTTTTTTCAATGCTGACTTTAGAATTTTATTTATCATTCGAATGATTATATAAATGGTATTTAGGTAAAGTTCACTACACTAGTGGTGCTCAACAGGTGCAATAATTCTCTCTCTAAAAGCAATTTACATATGTGGAGCAGCGTTCGGTTCAGTATGTTGTTTAGAAACGCGTTTAAATGAAATTTTGTTTAATTCTAACAAATTTAAAGTAAAATAATATGTTTTTACTATTTTTTTTCTTTTTACTTCGTTAAAAAAATATTTCTTAAATATTTAAATATTTATTTAACATCAAATAACAGAAAATTAAAAATTTTAATACCAATGACAATTTGTTTTGTTATATATGAACACATTTTTCTAATAATTTATCCCGCAAAATTAATCTCTTAAGCGGGTATGACGGATATATCCGTCCTGCCTATTTGTTATTCGCGCAAACTACCCACTTAAGAGGTTAATAACTTTTTTTATTTAAAGCAGAAGTCATCGGCACCTTTATCACTTCACGCTTAACTTTAACAAGACTGTTTCGCTATGATCAATAAACTAAGGTCTTACTAACTGTTTACCTGTACGATTGTTAGGCAACTGATGTGACATCTTCGTTACTTAACAAGGTTTTGTACAACAGATCGAGAACAGTCATTGTATATTTTTGTATGATTACTTTGTAAATTTCAAATTTAAAAATTGATCATTAAATCGATTTCATGCACACTTTTTCTATTTTTATGAATATTTTTAAAATTGATTATTTTATCTATCAAAAATTGATCAAAATTGATTATTTTATTTATATAATCGTTACGTTCTAAAGGTATAAACTATTAGGTACTATTAAAAAGTAAAACCTAAACACAATATTTTTTATAATGATAGTACATTGATTTATATTTATTTCATGTGTGATTACTTCATTTTTTATTCATTGTATGTTTCTCTAATTAAATTAACATCAAGATAGATTTATGTGTACATTTTATTCTTTTTACATCTTTTATTACAATGTATATAATTGTCTGTTTGGTATTGCTTTAAGACTTATGCAAATTCGCTATAAAAACAAGTACCATGTCAAAACAATAGGTAAAAAATTCCCTTATATATATATATATATATATATATATATATATATATATATATATATATATAAATTGGTACATGCAAACAATTAATGTCCTGAAAAACCCAACAGTAACTGAAACAGTAATAAAAGAGGAACTAATTCCAACTATTCGTTATTACAGACCGCTTCCTTTCTCACACAAATCAATTATGTAGCGAATACAGAATATAAAAAAAGAGACGTACATACATTTATAGACATTTATGTGTGGTGTTAACATTGTATAGAGACAAATGTTTAAAAAAAAGAGGCGGTGTATAAAGTCTATTTCGACACATGCATACAACTAACAAGATTCGTTATCTTCTTTCATAATATCCACGTTTCGTATTAGTTCTCCTTTACACTTCGTCAAGAACTCCTTGAGCCGGAAAAGGAAAATTATGTCATTTTGTATTACGTAAATATTATGTTAGATTGTTCTAAGGTTGTGAGATTCGCACGTTTTGTAATTGGGTTGGTGTTTTGGACAAGATTTCGTATTATATATGTTTATGATTTTTTTTCTAGTATGTATACGCACATCATGTATACGGATGTCTTGAAAAAAAATAAATGTTTAATTTTTACAGAATTGTACAGGAAATATATTTTTAAAATGTCTGGATACTGAATCTGTTTTGTATTGTAAGACAAAAACACAATGTGTTTATGCTTTTAAACCTGTAATGCTGTCGATATGTTGTCCTGATACTATTAACCCTTCTAATGACTTGGCTCTTTCTATTCTTCACTATTAGTTTCGGAACGTGTGATATTTTCAGACTGATTTTAGATAATTCTAGTTATCTAAAATCAATTAGAAAACGATGCACTTGCCAAAATTAGCAGAGTGAGGAACAGAAAAGCAGATAGTCAAAAGGACAAAAACCATCAGATGAATATATATATATATATATGTGTGTGTGTGTGTGTGTATGTGTATGTATGTATGTGCATATATATATATATATATATATATATATATATATATATATATATATATATATATATATATATATATAGGGCAGACCGGGGCTAAGTGAACCGTTTTTTAAATCGTTTTTATTAACAAAATAAATATGTTTCTCAAAATGAACAATGCTACTGCAAAGTTCAAACTCTTAGCTACAAAAATGTGTAGGCAGTTTTAATATTCATTTTTTATTTTTCTCGTTATTTAAGAAAAAGTGAAGACGTGCAAAACTTAACCTGTCAAAATTTCTTGAGTTAAGTGAACCCTTATATTAAAAATTTGTCAAAAATAAAGCGTTTTTATAATGAAAAATATTTAATATGTTTTAATTAGCCATTTTTTCATAGTCTACATGTATTGAATGAAATTTTTTTTCTAAATTAAGGCACGGAGAAAGTATTCAGTATATATATATTGAAATACCAAATTATTTTTTAATATTGAGTGTTTAAATTAGAAAATTTATATATATATATATAAATTTTCTAATTTAAACACTCAATAATAAAAAATAATTTGGTATTTCAGTACAATGATGAATTTTTTTATTCTGTATTGGATATTCGAGGTTTGGCTTGTCCTTAAATCCAAATGTATTACAGTTCTTCCAAGCAAATCTCACCCTCCAATTAAATACAAATAAATTACAATTCTTCTCTAATAAAAAAAAATCATTACATACCAGCAATCAATAACCAACAGCACAATAATTTCAACATTTAGTCAGTAACATCACTAATCAATTTGTATTAACAAAATAGTTTTGATCGTATTCAAACTAAATGAAATAATAGATTGGTGGAGAAATAATTGCGGTTATTGTTTTCTGAATTCTAACCTTAATTTTTTTCAGTCAGTGTCTTTTCATCATGTTCATGTTTATATCATTTTAAAATGAATTTTTCGGTCTATATTTTGTTAACATCGGCTTTGATTTTGTTATTAATTTTGATTCAAATTAGGCTATTGAATTAAAGATGGAAAATAAGCAAATAAGAGCATTTTTTTCTATATGAGTTGAAAACGGGTGGTAAAGCAGCAGGAACTGTTTGTAAACTAAACGATGCTTTTAGTGTGGGTTCTATTAAGGAACGCTGGGTACAGTGGTGGTTCCAAAAATTTCGTGCTACAAAAGAGAGCCTTGAAGATAAAGAAGGTTGCGGGCGTTCTTCTTCAGTTCATAACGACCAAGTGAAATCCAGTTTTTTGTTGGTTACGCAGCTCTTTTGGACAATATAGTTCTGAAACTATGGCTAAATTCATTATCTATTACTATAAGAACCACGTTTTTTCCTAATAAATAACTTCAATAAATGATTATTGTCATTTTTGATAGCTGCTTAAGCGCATTTCGATAATATTATCCTCAGAGCATCAATATACAGAAAAATCATGATGTTTTGCATTACCATCAAAATGAGCAACAAGTAAAAATTATCGATAATCATTTACTGAACATTTCTATTTAGACAAATGTTTTGTGGTTTATCAGGTGGGTTGGAATATTCATTAATAATAATTCTATTGTATTTAGTCAATCAAAACTATCAACAGTCAAAAGTGAAAATCGATTGAAGCCAAATAGTTGGACACATGCGATTTAGAATAAAAGTACTAGGGACACACTGTCGAGTTAAAACGTTTCTAACAGACGATGAAATAGTATTAATAAAAAAAAATCATGTGTGTTCACGTAATCACCAACATTATAATCAAAAATAAAAATATATGTACGTGTTTATGAAAGAATTATATAAATAATTATAAGATTATTACAGCATTTAATTTGTAATTGAGTTGAAACTGAAATGAATAAACATCAAATGTCAAAGTTATTTCCTTATTAATTCAAAATGGAATATAATTCCAGATATTTTTAAACGGACGAATGTAGTAATAAAGATCCAATGATAATTCGATTAACCTCACGAACTTTACTTCATTTGTGAGATATTCGACGACTGTACTGCACGTGTGTGTGTGTGTAAGAAATTTTCTATGAAAACGTTTATGTTCATTATTAAAGAATAATTTCTCTTGCATGTAATTCAGCACGAAAACAGGCACGGCAAAAAAGTTAAGAGACGTGTATATGAAACATGATTATATCTGATTGTATGTATTTTCTGATTTCCGGTTGAAAATTTATAGCATAAAAACAGTGCCATTTATCGATTTTCATTTCATATATATGTAGGTGTTTATGTACACAAGTAATTTCATACTACAATAGTAGTTATTTTTAGTCATCTCGTTATTTTTCACGTTTCCCTTTCTTCCTCGCTCATTCGCATTGAATCGAATTTCCTTTTGACTGAAACGACCTTGATTTCGACCGACCTTAACCCCACTTTGTTATTTTCATATATGGGATTGAACTTTGCATATTCTATACATGTTTTAACACTCTCTCTCTCTCTCTCTCGTACACACATACATACACGCAGGCACACACACACACACATATATATATCACACTTTTACCTGACATTATGAGTTTTTTTTATTCGAATTCGTTCTTTCAATAGAATTTTTTATTAAATTTCATATTATATTTACATTCAAATATATATATATATATATATATATATATATATATATATATATATATAGTTTTATACAACTTTATTTATTAATCAAAATCAAAAGCAATTTCCGTGCAATATTTATTACTTTATTATTTATAATATCTCGTATATAAAATAATATTTTACTAAAACAGTTTAAGGCACGTATTGGTAATGAAAAGGTCACAAGTTGATTTCAGATCAAGGATTATAGTTTTCTTATAAAATTTCGCCGATCTGTAAAAAAACAAATTAAAGTTGGTTTCTATTTATTTGATTTCATATGATGAGATGAAGAAGGTCGTGGGCGTCCTTCTTCAATTCATAACAATCAACTGAAGGTGTTAGTTCAATCAGAACCACGTACAATTCGAGAGCTTCCACAAAAGTTAGGCGTCAGTCATCAACAGTTCTTGATCACTTAAATTAAAAAATGTATATGAACACTTGAAAGTAATTAACCGTAATTATTTTTCTACCAACGTAATACAATCAAACTATTTATTGAAATTACAACTCTTATATTTGCAGACAGACTGAATAATCTGCTCGGATATGTGAACTTTTTTGTACCTGATCCGTTTTGAAAAGCCTGTTAAGTATTTTAATCTCTTTGTTACTGAAAGATATCTTATGATAGAAGTTTCAACTCTAGTTATTAAATTTTAAATAGTAAATCGAATATTCCATGTTTTTAATTAAAACCCTGCTTAAAAATAGATACGTTATCTTATTAACCAATTAATAAGAGATCAAATACTTGTTAAATTTGAGCAACTTGAATTAATCTAAGTTTTTAAATGAGTGTTCCAAACGCTTTTTGTAATCAATACTTTTTATGATAAATTTGAAATGTTATACATTTTTTCGTATAAAAATAGATATTTTCCAGCAAGTAATTGATTATCGAATTAGATATAATCAATATATGAAATCAGACTGATTAAAAAACGATATTAATATTAATAATTGATTAAAAAAACAATGATATTTGAAAACTACACAAATTAATCTGTATTATTTAATGATAATCGTAAAAGAGAATCACGTTGACCGCTCGCAACTTTTATTCTAATTACAAATTACATCTGTTTTTTTAAATTAAATAGAAACATACTGAAACTAAAAAGAAAGTCGTACGATCTGAATTTGTAGAAACGATAAATATTCAGATTGGTAACATAGATTTCATTAAATATTCAACGACTATTTATAGTTTATTGTAATGAGATATTTATTTAATGCGCACACGTGGGTAATAAAAGCTTATTAGAAATATGCATAAATATGTATTGTTGATATCAAATATTGATAATTTGTCTCGAATATAAAATTTCAATTGAAATTTACGTGTAATAGAAAAATATTGGCGTGATTACAGAATGGTTGGATTGAATAATCGGAGAATTAAATTTTAATACTTTGGTAATATTTATACGTTTGCGGATTTTTAGATACATACACACGTACACATTATACGTGTACGTACTATTGTAGCAGCCTTTACTTTTTATAACCATATTTAATTTTAATTAATTCGACTTCTCCTGATTACAAAATATACAGTTTTTTTCAAATTTATGTTAATTACGAGCAGTTTCTGCTGCTTTACCACCCGTTTCAACATTATACAAAACAATTCTCTTATTTGCTCCTTTTCCATCTTCGATTCAATAGCCCAATTTGAAGCAAATTACTAATAAAACCAAAATCGATATTACCAAAATACATACCGAAAAATGCACTTTATAATTATATTAACATGAACATGATGAAATGACACTTTCGTAGAAAAATTAGGTTGGAATTTAGAAAACAAAAACTGCAATTATTTTCCTACCATCCTAATAGTAAACGATGAACTTTTTCTTGTGTTTATAGTTGTGTAAGTAAGGTGTGTCGAAATGATAATCAGATTTCATTTTCTTCCGAAATAAGACATTAGATTTGTCAGTTTTTTTAAATAAATTAAATATAGAAAAAGTAGTGATGATAGTAGTTTGTCTATCTCAAAACATTTTTTATTTTTATTTTGAACTATTTTTTAAAATGTAGAATTTAGAAGCAAAAATTTCGAATTCGATAGACATCACTGCAGATGTCATCTTTTGCATTTGCATTTTGTAATAAATAACATATCTAGTAATAATGATTTTTTTTTCATCGATAAATTGTTTATTTTTCATTTTTATAAAATTAGTTTTATAGATTTTTATACACTTAACTTGAGACTAAGAAATTTTCATTTAGAAAAAAATCACGTAAGATAAAACAGTCAACTGATGATAAACTAGTGTTTAACCTGGACAACCTACTTATAATAAAAGCTCGTTTTCTGCCAGTAGACTGCAGACTTGTCAATACCAAAATTACTTATACAAATTTAAAGACAATAATTAAGAAAACGTTATACAGATCTTACAAAATTATCGATAGAAATACCTATATAAAAATGTAGATTATAACTTAAGTGTTTTAGGTAAATTAAAAAAATATATATTAATTATACAAACAATAGAAACTTGTTAAACGTTATTCTGAATGGTATTTCATACATACCGAATACGTAAACGTATATATATTTCAGATATTGTTGTTGAAACGATATTTAAATATATTTATCGCTTCCCTCGATGATAATTTGACCACCGACAGTGTATCATAAAGGCATATACATTTCCGCTTGCTGTTTGTACACATATAATGTTGATAAATTAACTGTTTCCGCATATAAGACATTAAAGATTATTTAATATCCCATTTGAAAATAAAATGTTAATTGATACTCATTTAAAGTAATACCGATGCATTTTTCTGTTCGTATTTCGAACATGCATACAACTGAACACAATGTGTGTCTCTGTGCGAAAGTGTATTGCTGAGCGATAGAGGGAAAAAAATCGAACCTGTCTGAATAATGAATAATGGAAACAGGAGAAATGAATAAACGTAACGACCAACAATAAATAACAAATCGTCGTTAATTTCGTATGAAAGAGTAAAAGCTCTTTATCATCATTGCTCCGGTTGGTAACAACACCATTTCCGGTATTGTGACATCAGAGGTGGATGTTGTTCTGTGTTTTATGTAGACGTACGACGACGCTATGCTGTCGTTCGAAAATCGATCCGGTGGCCGATGACGTCACGCACGACGTCAACACAGGCAAGCGGCAAAAGTTCAATGATAGTGAGAACAAACTCCATCACGTATCCACTGTATAAAAAAAAGATTCACTTTTTTTGTATGTTCGCGGTTACGTGGGCTCGAGAACGCATGCACACACACACACACATACATACACATACACACACACTTTAACTGTTGCATTTCACGTGACCGGTTTGGCGTTCATTATGGATGTTCAAGGGAATTCGTAACAGGCGTTTAACGACGCAGTGAAGACAATCGCCGTTAAATATAATTGAATCTATTTATGTACAGACACATCGGTGATAAATCTTTAGAATTCGGAACTCGGCCTCTTCTTAAGACCGACTTAATTATATAAAAATATGTGATAAATAATAATTAAATCGTTCCATTCTTTAATTAGTTCCATTCAATGATTTTTCGTCTTTATTGTTGAAATGAGTATGTCTGTGTAGGTATTAATTTCACTCTTAAGAAGTAAATAAGTATAAAAATTGAATACGTTACTTTAGAATTTGTAAAAAATAGAAATAAACGTAAAGGAATAAAATAAATGAGTGAAAATCGTATCAAAATATAATTCAATTTAGACCCAAGTCTTATGTTTTCATATATTAGGTTGATGGAAAAATCATTGCGGTTTATAATCTTCAAATTCATATACATTTTTCCATTTGTGGTCCAGGACAGTTGTATGAATAACGCCTAAATTTTGTGCAAGTCCTCAAATTGTTGTGAGTGGTTGTGTTTCAACAAACGCCTTGAGTTAATCGTTATGAACTGAAGAAGGTCGCCCACGACCTTCTTCATCTTCAAGGCTCTCATCCTCAGGACGAAAATTTTGTTGAACACCATTACATCGTACGTTCCTTAACAGTACCCACACCAAAAGCATCGTTTAGTTTACGAGCAGTTGCTGGTGCTTTACCAACCGTTTTGAAATCATACAAAAAAATGATTTTATTTGTTCTTTTTCTATCTTCAATTCAATAGCCCAGTTTGGAACAAAATTAATAATAAAATCAAAGTCGATGTTACCAAAATACAGACCGAAAAATGCACTTTAAAATGATATTAAGATGAACACAATGAAATGACACTTTCATTGAAAAAATTAAAATTAGAATTCAGAAAATAAAAACAGCAATTATTTTCCTACCAACCTAATATTATTTTTTGTTTTTCTTCAAAAAGAAACTAGAACAATAAATATGCGACAAGTGATTTTAGTTTTATTTCAAAAGAAATTATTCCTACTGTACTGATTTATCCTAAACAGAATTATTATTATTGTAGGTATTATATTAATAAATGTGATCAATATAAAAAAAAGTACCTTGACTAATTTTATTTAATGATAGTTGAGTTATAAGTTAGATCTACATCTTGCTTATGTCAGGTACATTTTCTATCAATTTTTCATTAACCTGTCATAAGAAAATTTCCATTTTATGTGTTTCTCTTTGTGAAAAGTTAGTATTATGTAATAAAGAGCCATTATTCAATTATATTTCAGTGTCCAAATTTAATAATGGCTAAAACAGATCACTATAACTATTCCCTATGTACAAACCAAAATTGATAGGTCAACAAATCAAGATTCAGATAAAAAGAATATTAGAGAGAATGGTAGCATTTTAGTGATCTTGAAAAAAAACTGAAGATAATTTCGACAAAATAATTTCCTAACAGCTTCTAAAACCATCTATTTTCGCTCATTGTTTTATACAGAGATGTGCAAAATTTTGGGAGAAATGCTTGAGTAGAAAATTAAATATTGAATAGTCACTCTCTGTGAGAACTTCTTTCCTTTCCTCAAACTGTTCATATATTAATTACAATATTTTTAAATAGTAATATTTTAAAAGATAAACAATTTCACAAATTAAGGTTTTACACTGACATTTTAGCAAAATATATTCAAATGCAATAAGTACAACTATTTATGTCAATTTATTTATTTATATATATATATATATATATATATGTTTGTGTGTGTTTGTACAGACAACATGTATTTGCAGTGACACTAAAAAACATATGTACTCAGAAACACATAGATAGGCGACCTTGTTCTAGTTCGATACAGTAATCAATATCGGAGGAACTGGAATTGAATTTGCTCTGATATTATTTTTATTGCATAATGTTTAATATTTGATACTTTTGTTTTTATGTATCATAGTAGTAAGTAGTATTTTTTTTATATTTAAATATATTTTTTGATGATTACAACTGTGAAAATTGTAAACTGAATAATATGTTTTTTTATCTACATTCAATTAAAAAATAAATAACGCATTGTAAAAGGATTGTTTATAAAAATAGACCGGTCCGTTAACTTAAGATATGTTTTTTTATCCAGAGACAAATATTAAATAATAAGCATGTTGATTAAAAAATATTTTGTCAAATTTTCGATCTTTACCGGTCGATAAAGGTCCATAAAACAAAGAAAATAAATAAAAATCGATTAGAGAAAATTAATTTAACTAATTGCATTTCGGACCCAGATTGAACCATTTATTATACAAACATTAAAGTTGGTTATTATTTATTTTGTTTACTTTGTTTTTACTGTATGTTATTATTAAGACTTGTATCCTATTTATTTTGATTTGTAAACCTAACTTAATATTTTAGAATTCAGAAATCGAGTTTATCTTTATAAAGCTTTAATTTTGGTTATTCAAAATCACACATTAACTCATTTCATTAAATTTTAGATGATCTATTTTTGATTATTAAGTATTATAAAATTTGAACGAAAAAGAACGTTAATTCAAAATAAATAATATACTAAATATGTAATTATGTTCATAGAATATATTTGTTAATGACTTTTAAATTTTAAGTTTTCTACATGTTGGAAATGAAGTTCCAATCTAATTACAAACATGACTGTGATATAAATATAAGTAATTTGTTTTCATGAATAAATGAATTAAATATATATAGGTGATTCAATTCTGGCTTCCACATGAAAGTATTAAAACAAAACGCAAAAATTAAAAAATCATGTTATTTTTTAATTTTTGCGTTTTTTTAATAGTTTCATGTGGAAGCCTAAATTGAATTGCCCTATATATACATATATATATATATATATATATATATATATATATATATACATATATACATATATATATATATATATACACACACATATATATATATATATACACACATATATATATATATATATACATATACATTTACACATTATATATATATATATATATTATCCGAAATTAAAATACACTTGATACATATTTCAAGGAACTGTCAACAAGAGACAAATATTAAAAGGCCTATCATTAAACTTGTTGAACTTTCAACAGTCTCGCAAAAATATTTCGTATTTGGAAACAGTGCAGAGTTCGTTTTTTATTCTTCGAAAATGATAACAAGTGGTATAAATATAATCCTCTGGTTTATTATCGTTAATAAATATCGAACTATCATGTTATAAATTATATATACTTAGTTTCTTTCACTTCAACACACAAATGTAAACAAACATATACATATATATATATATATATATATATATATATATATATATATATATGTATGTATGTATGTATGTACATAATATTTTATATTGATTTAATGTAAATAAAATAATTTCTAGAAACACTTGAAATTTAATAAAGTATATACATATTTAAATATAACTATGAATTTCTCAAAATATTATCTGTAAAGAAAATATATCTGTATATATAATATTTATAGAGACAGAAAAAAGAATGAAGATGTAAATATACAAGATGTATTAATTGATTTCCTTAATACATTTTAGATACTAAAAATACCGCCATAACAAATTTGTTTATAACATTATTCTGTACTCACATCTCTCTCTCTCTCTATATATATATATATACACATATACATGTGTATATATATATATATATATATATATATATATACATATGCATGTATGTGTGTGTATACGTACAGAACGATCAATAATACAATAGTCACACTTCGTACAAGTTTAAAAATAAATTCTCTTCAATGCGATGCTATTTTTATGTCGCCTATAAATATTGCCCAACACCGGAAATAACGTAGGCTCTAAAAGCCATAAATGAGTCACGCTGATGGAATAAGTGCGGTCAGACGCTTAAGATGGACTTCCTATATGACATTGTTCTAATATTTGTATATTGTATTATTTTCATATTAAACGCTCTTTCGACACATGCGATTATTATTTATAAGTCATGTTGTCATCATTTGATTACATTTCAAAATACATAAACACACAGAAATATATATATATATATATATATATATATATATATATATATGTGTGTGTGTGTGTGTGTTTTATGTACATATATTAATTAAATAATGAAAGACAACAAAAATAACCATTAGGGAAATATCCCCATTTAAAATTTAAAAAGAGAACACATTTTTATTGTATAAATAAATTTAAAAATCGTCCAATATTATTCTGTTATTCATTTTGAAGGATTTCTTTACACACACACACACACAATAAGATAAAGTTGTTGGTCGACTGCCACACAGAAAAGTCGGTGCACAAAGAGTAAGAAAATAGTTAAATAAAAGTGATAGATACGGAATGAACACTGTTTTCTAAAAAATGAGGGATATATATATATATATATATATATATATATATATATATATATATAAAGTTTTACAGATTCAGGTATAAAGAAAAATGTTTACTATTGAAATAATAAAATTAACAAAAATACAGAACAGGAATCAAAATGTTAAAGGAGACTATCTTGCATAATAGTCCAATATGAGACAGTATATGGTATTGTATTACTTATTAATGTTTTTCAAATATATGATACTTTTTATTTGAAATATTTTGGCCTTTATTATGTTTTGATTTTGTTTAAAAAAAAGTGTAGTCAACTTTTTGAGTGGGATATAAATATTATGTGTCTGCATGACACAAACGTCCACAAACGCTCTACAACCCTCGGTCGAATTCACATGCTCTTCAATATTCGAACGCAGAGAGTATGCGCCTATAAATGTGTCTGTACGTACGTGTATGTGTGTTAGTATCGTTTAATCCTCCAAAATGGTAGTAATAAACCAAACAAATCGTAAATCATAATACAAGCGAGAGATACACGTACACATTTAGCGTTTCGTTTCGTTCGCGTTAAGTCGGTCGGTGTAGGGAAAAAAACCGTCGAAAATAAAAATTACCATAAAATCGAGATTATCCAGTTGCTGTAAAACCGGAAAACATGTGACTTTTAAGCCGCGCGTCATAAAAGTGAATGAAGATTGTGGCAGACAGATTTTTGTCATAAAACGTAATCTCCGGACTATAAAAATTGAACGAGATTTCCAGGTTACGCTTTAAAGTTTCCGTACTCGAGCGTCGCGCGTTCGACTGCCGTTCGCGAAAATTCCGCTTGCGTCCGGGAAAAAAAACGTAAACGAAGGACTTAATTGTAGTTTATCGACGTAATAAATTGAATTTAATAGGTTCTTTAAGAAACAACAACAACATATATGGTGGTCGTTGTTTCTCTTTTTTTCATAAAGTTCGCTTTATATTTTAGTGGCGTACTTAAATTTAATACTGTTATTATATCTTGTCAAATTTTTCAGCTGGTATTTAGAATGTTTTGCGAACTGTTTGCGCGTGATCATCGCTGTGTAATTATCTTTAAGTTATTTTCTTTGACATTTTATAGCTAGATTTAAATTTATATTATACATATATATATATATATATATATATATATATATTAGAGAGAAAAAGAGAGAAAAGCAGTTTTAATTAAAATATTTTTCTTTTGTTACAGTGGCTTAAAGAAAACGGCCTAGGAGACACTAAAAAGTATTCAGAGGTTCTCACAGGTATTTAAACAACAAATACTATAATTATATTTAAATTATAAGACATTTTTGTCTTTGAAAGTTATATATTGAGAAATTTTAATTAGAGAGATATATTTTATTTAAAAATTATCATAATGATCAGTAGATATATATATATATATATATATATATATATATATATATATATATATATATATATATGTTTGATAAGAATTTTACAAAAGGTCAATTAATGGATAGATG
>CM068319.1:12172424-12179924 GCA_034766995.1 Acanthacorydalis orientalis | reverse complement strand
TTCAGAGTTTTTTCTGAATAAATCGCGTATAACCAACTTAAAAGAAACTGTTTATTTTCGGCTTTTCACAGGCTTGCAAAAACATTTCCTGTAGTCACATCACATAATCGTATGGAAATTTCGCAGTTTCTTGTACGGTTAATTCTTGGAGTTTGATTCACGAGAAAATGGCCGAGTGGATGTGATATCTGTTATTATATATATATATATATAAAACATATACATATATATATATATATATATATATATATGCGCGCGAGTGTGTTTTCATAGAATCTATATTTCCTGAATATTCTTGGATTCACTTCAAATTTGTCGAGGATAAACCATCTACCATTAAGCTACAATAAAATATCTAGTGTTTAATTCCTCTATCGACTTGAAAATAAATTTCATGTAGTCATGTCACATTAATATAAAGTAAATTCTAAGATTTTCATATTATTAATTCTTAGAGTATGAATCATTTATTATTTACACCATGTAGAAATTATATTTATTTATATATATATATATATATATATATATATATATATATATATACATACATTCCATCTTATTAAATAAGCTTATTTTTACTTTTATTAAACAGCATAGTAATTTTTAACTTATAAAACTCTTTAATTATATACTTTTATTTATTCCATTTATTTTTGAAAAAAAAATGTAAACAAAGACATACAAATAATAATAAATAACAAATTATAAATTATACACATTCTAAACAGATGGAAAAATGTTTCTGTTCGTTAAATAATTTGCAATTTATAAAAATGGATTCGTGAAAGTTTCAAAAATCTCTAATCTATGCAGAGTATGAATTAATTTTCAAATATTTAATCAAATTGGAGATGGAACTTTAAGATTAAGTTTACGTTGCCTTAAGGGATTAATTAAAGAAACAAATATCAGATGTAATTAAGAAACTTGTGATACATTAGACAATTCTGGTGCTTATGCTTAAACGGTAAATATACCACTTAAAAGATACTAGTTCTTTTTCTTTCGTCTCAACATCTCAGACATTTCATAAATTATGAGATCTTGTGAAAATGTTATATCAGTCTCTCATACTTTGTTCCTAAAACCTTAATATAATCCACAAATAGACAGTTAATGGCTATTAATATTTTTTCTTAGATGTACATTTTTAGTGGATCATGAGTGAATAAAATAAAAATATGTATAAGAATATGAATATAAATTATTGTATATTAATTATAATTGATAAATTATTCAGACATTTTTAAATCTAAATAATTTTTATACAAAAAAAATGTACCGTGTAAACTTAAATCGAATATCAGCTTCGTCTATTCTACAAAATTATGATAAATGTTAGATTTTTCTTCACTGAAATAAAAAAAAATCTGTACACATATTTATCAACAGAAACTATAATAAAAAAAGAAACATTTCGGAATACGTCCCATGTAAAAATATGGACTTGTTAATGAACTAAATGTTACATATACAATATAATACATGTATACATCGAACAAATTGAATCCACATGAAAAAAACATAAACATACTAAATTATAGGCAAACAGATTTCATAGAAATATATAATTCGTGTCTATTTTTAGTACTTGTAATTCAAATAAATCAAATCGAACGGTGGCATCTATACACAAAGAATAGATTCTGTGATTTATACCCATCGACACGATATCCGTCTCTTTCTAATACGACTGTCGACAATTACACGGGACAGGAAATATCTCTGTAGGAGACCTCATACTTGGCGTGTGGTTTTATGAAATACTTATCACGATTTAGTTTCTATGAATTTTGTACTAACATATGTATGGTGCTTTTGATTGGATTTTAAAGTAGTCAGCTGATTATTATTTAAAAACCGTCTAGAACTTTATATTATTCAGTGTATAGTTTATATAAAAATAACAATAAAACACAGTTTATCTCTTACTCATAATTTATTCTAATACAAAAATATAATATGAATTATTCAAATTAATTACTAAAATAAAATTAATAATACTTTACTTAAAATCACAACATTATTTTCAATTCAAACCACTGATCAGCTATCAATTAAATTAACACATCATCTATCAATTTTCATCATTCTGTTTGTTCTTATTTCAAATTTCATTCTTGTTTTTATAATGAAATATTTGAACTGGCAGTCTTCGTCCTTCGAATCAGCTAAGTGTCTGTTCTTCACAGGTTAGATCTTCGAGTTCTGAGTCTCCAACATTTACCTGAACATAACACTCGTGCCAAAAGCAAATAGTGTGGAATAAACAGTTTTTATTCTAATTTCGACATGAACCGATTTGAAAAAAAGCTTACATAGATTTTATTAAAGTTATAAATATTTATATGTTTCGAATATGAAAGAAATGAAACTGTTCTATTTAAACATCAATAAGGAAACACGCGATAAATAGTTTTTTTTTACGAAGAATCTTGATTAAATTCATATGCAATTATGTATAGAGCTCATGACCTTCTAAAGAGAAAGCGGTCGCTAAATCTAAATGCATATTTTTTTTCAATTGCAACGTTTAAGTACTAATTATGTAAGAATCTGCTGTCGAAATGTTTTGTTAACAGTATTATGTTTTCAAGTTTAGACATGACGTCATAAAACGTGAAATGGTTAAATATTTGAGGATATTCTTACCATACTTTATAAATAAACTATGTATGTGATTGTGTGTGCGTGTATATATATATATATATATATATATATATATATATATATATATATATATATATAATTACTCGTTCTAAATAATTAAAACAAATTAATTAAATATAAATATAGGGGGGGGGGCACTTCTTCAGCTAAAGTCATTAGCGTACAAATATAAAAAATAGTTTTAAAAAAAATTTAATATTCAGTAAATTTAGATAACTACTTTTCCTAAGAATTCAATGATAAGCCAATACCCAGTAGCTATGCTAAAAAATAAATTTTCTTCTCAATCTTCTGTTCTGAGACTAATACTGAAATAAGATCCAAGGAAATTATACTATTAGGTTAATAGGAAAATAATTTCGGTTTTTGTTTTCTGAATTCTAACCTTATTTTTTTGCCAATGAAAGTGTTATTTCACCGTGTTCATATTAATATCATTTTAAAGTGTATTTTTCGTTCTATATTTTGGTTGTATTTAATTTGGTTGTATTATTAATTCTGCTTCAAATTGGGCTATTGAATTAAAGATGAAAAAGAAGGAAATAAGAGTAATTTTTATGACTTCAAAACGAATCGTAAAGCGGCACAAACTGCTCGTAAACTGAACGATGCTTTTGGTGTGGGTACTGTTAAGGAACGTACGGTGTAATGGTGGTTCCAAAAATTGCGTGCTGGAGACAAGAGCCTTGAAGATGAAAAAAATCGTGGGCGACTTTTTTCAGTTCATAACGACCAACTGAAGGCGTTAGTTGAATCAGAACCACGCACAACAATTCAAGAACTTGCACAAAAGTTAGGCGTTAGTCATCCAACAGTTCTGGACCACTTAAAACGGCTTGTGTATGAAGCTATATATGAATTTAAAGGTCATAAACTTCAATTACTTTTCTACCAACCTAAAAATAACAAAATTATGATGGTATGCTTTTGAGAGATTCAAAAAATTAAAATTCAGTCGAAAATTTTAAAAAAATACTTCACTATTTCTAAATTTAAGAAATATGTGAACTAGCTTCAACTTAATTTTGAAAAGTTACAATCTAACAGTTCTCATTAACTTTTTGTATATAAATATTTCAATATATCAAAATAAAACTTCTCACAATCTTTTTTTATTTTTAAAATTGCTATATTTTCAATGTTAATTTTATGCGATATTTCTTTATGTACAATAAAAAAAAAAAAAAAAAAAAACATTTTAAAAAAATTACATATTTAGTCTTCAATAACAAGATAAAATATAGTTTAGTCTGTATTCGAAAAAGAACTGACATTCTAGATGATTGCGCTAGATAGATCTTTTTCATTTTAATTGAATAAAATTTTTATCAAAATTAAAACTTATTAAGATTTCTGGAAATGTCATACTTTAGCATTTAACTTGAAATTAGATATAAAAGTCAGAACGTCAATATACTAAATTCTTCACAACAATCGTTTCGTTTATATATATATATATATATATATATATATATATATATATGTGTGTGTGTGTGTGTGTTTGTATCTATAGTATGTGTATGTAAATATATGTAAATATCAACTTTTATAAAATATTAAAATAAAATTTACATTTATTTTATATATATATATATAGGAACTGGTAAATCTTTTTGCGGCTTCTTGTGAAAAAACAGTTACGTTGAAGATATTTCCTTATGTATGTATATATATATATATATATATATATATATATATATATATATATATATATATATATATATCTACGTAGAGACATAGAAAAAGATTTAAAGATAAGAATTACATGCAAACGTATGTAAAAAGAATCCAAAATTACTATAACCTTGAGACCTGTTAACAATTACTGATAGACGAACGATGTTCAGACACTTGTATTCATTTTTTGTAATATATTGTTACTTAATTTCGGAAACATGTCATGTGACAACCTGAAAAGAACCTGTAAAACTGTACACGGTTACGTCACACAAATATTAATAATTTAATCTTCCCCCAAGACACACAATACACGCTCGAATACGTCGATATATGCAGCCCTTCTATCCACAAACGCATATTACATACATATACACACACTTGTCCAGACAGACTAATCATTCCTATTCATTCACCGTAACATAAAAACTTAAATACGTTAAGTTTCACTTCCGCTTGACGAAAAGAGTGAAGAGAGAAAAAAATTACAGCAAGCAACCTCAGACAAGAAGCGTGGTCGAACAGACACACAGACAACATTGACCACAGACAAAAACATTGTGTACAGTGTGTCTGCCTACGCATGTATATAATTGTAATTGCGTTCAGTGATTGAGTTACACAGCATGATTGATTGTACGAATACGTTATTACTGACGACCGACATGCTAATTTCTCCTCGTTGAAAATATGCGAATAGTTCGTCCGTGTACACATATATCCGTACGAACATACAGAATATATTCATTTCGTATATATTCTACTTGATTTCGTATTCAATATACATATGTATACACACAGTTTTTATACGAAATGAATTCATTTAAGATTCTAATTTTTTTAATTACAAATTATGTCAATTATGTTTCGGATAGTTTTATAATCAGATCAGATGGTCATTACATCTTCCATGTAGACTTTCAAGATATCCCAGACATTATTCAAAATTAAATATGTATGTATGTATGAATATATATATATATATATATATATATATGTGTGTGTGTGTGTGTGTGTAAATAGAGAAGAGCTCATTTTCAACAGAATGTTTTTCTACAGAACTTATGTTCAAAAACTAAAAATATACGAATCGTAAATGATACTTTAGACGAGTCTGACTTTTTTGTGCATGATTTGACAAATTTAAAGAACTTCGGACGAAAGTATTCAAATTGGATACCACTAGAGTAACGTTGATAAGGCCGGTCTTGAAGAATTTGAAGAAATTTATCAAGAAGAGGGCAAATAATTAACCTGTTAGTTCCCTATTTTAAAAATCTGTACCTACATTGTGTTGAACAAATGAAAGAATGACGAGTATACTCGTCCAAACACGGAGTAAACGCAGTTACTGTAAAACTGAATTAAATTTTAACGAAATGGCGTGTGAATTTTTTGAAAAATTAATAATTTTATTTCTCAAATTCATCTTCATAAGTATACACGAGTATACTCGTCATACACAGCTAACGGGTTAAAAGTGTAACTGGATGAATAAAACAGTATGACGATAATTTTGGGATAAGTACTTTAAATTCAATTTGTGTGTAAGTGTATATTTTTTTTGTTTTTGTATAATAGGGCTCAGTTATTTGAATTCATTTGGTTCCATTATGCATAAAAGAGAATGTGATAATGTGGGAAAATGGATAAACTTATCAAAATACAATCATTTATACGAATGACTATTAAAAAAACATGAAAAAAGATAACGTTTGAGGATTGTTCATGATTTTAGCTTCCAGTGAAAATATTCAACCGTTCTTTGTAATACCTAATTTAAGCATTATGCAATGAAACTTTTGAGTGCCCATAAGGGACATTATCTTTTACTAAGACCTTGATCCATGCATTTAAAACCATTTTTTCTCTATATAATTGGTGTATTTTTTTATATATTTGATGTAATAGTTGCTTTAATATAATACTAGGTGGCTTCGCTCCCTGCTCACTACGCTTACCAACCCTTGAACTCACTGTACTTGTCCATTTATCAATTATAAGCTTCTACATGTAACCAAATGAAACAAACATATTTTTAAAACTCATTTATATCTATATAATCATTATCGCAGACAGATTGCAACGTTGCTGTTTTATATATGAGATTAACATATTTGGATGTCATGAAACTTCGACGTCATAAATAAATAAGTCATCGAATTTTTTTGTGGATAATTTTGATTTTATGTATATATATATATAGAGAGAGAGAGAGAGAGAGATTAAATTCAATATTCTGTACTGAAAATTGATACAGACACGTCATACATTTTTACAATAAAATGTATGGTGATTATGGTGTTGCTTTACTTATAAAAATGAATTATTCACTGTACCAAACTAAAAAGTCACTAAACAAGTCCAAAAATGCAATAAAAAAATATTTTTATATTTAACGATATTCTCAAAATGTATACTTATTAGAACTGAGGTAAAGTTCTGACTTTTTTAACTCAAAAATGATACATTTTAGAGACTATCTCGTATGTATTAACTATAACTTGTTCCACACTAATTTGGTTACAACTATCTTGAATAACATTCTTATAGCCAATCCAAATTAGTAACTATTTTAAATCTGATAAAAATCTAACTAGCAATTTCTTGATTGAAACTATCAGATTTTTTTGACAGAATGAATTGATAAAAGATTTGTAAACACACATAAACAATGCCAACAATTTTTAAATACTTTCTGAATCACTACAGACTAATTATTAAAAATGAAACAAGATAAATAAATCCAATCCATTTAATAGAAACAATACCATCACTACATTTATTTTTAAACCAGCTACTGATATGTCTATCAGATTAAAAATAATTATAGAAAAAGTCATTTCGGCATTGACATTGAACTGACTACTTTTTTAGTTAGTATCCTTGTATAAAAACGGAAGTATATACATGTGATGCATACAAATAACAAACGAAATTTATATTAAAAAAAATTGTGGATATAATGACACACACTTCATCTTAAATACATCTATCGTCTTTTAGATATACAAAAAAATATTTAAGTAACACATGGACTTCAACCACATTTATATACATGTATGTATGTATGTATGTATGTATATATATATATATATATATATATATATATATATATATATATATATATGTAAGGACAAGATACTAGTTAAC
>CM068319.1:12092424-12167424 GCA_034766995.1 Acanthacorydalis orientalis | reverse complement strand
TTATGTACACCTCTTTACAATGACGTATGTACTTACATACATACAAAAATGTTTTTTTTCGGTTATCGAATCTCGTACCAGTTTCATTTCTTTTACAACACTTGTATTCGTGTCAAGTGATGTAACGTCATGTGATATAAGTTCATTATATGTGAATGGTTTCGTTTTTATCTCGCTGTTACACTAATGCGTGTTAATTGAATCTGGCTAACAGGTACTTGAGAAAAGTCGACACACACTAATGGAAACTTTTCATCAACTACTAACATTTCTACATTTTTACATTGGAAAACAAATCAGTGTAACACATTTAAAACGAATCAGGACTATCTTATTGTTCAAACCACTTTTTATATGAGCACAATTTTCTCAAAATAAATATAATACTTCATAAACGCTATATTTAACGATTATTTCTATTTATAAAATCTAAAAATAGTATTCTTGTCTTTCTTAAAGTTGTTCATTTCTTATTTTATACATTAGTAATATCGAGGTAAAGTTTATTCTACGTTTATTTTATTATATGTTTATTTTTAATTTTGAAATTAGTTTGAAACATAAACACATTTCAAAGATAGTCATATATATGCAACGTCTATATAACGTTAGAAACTATTATGATTTTTTTTATTTTTTGAAAAAATTCAAAAGTTTATGATCTTTTTTAACTTAAAATATTGACAATCATATTATCTAATCTGCAGACAATATAATTGTTAATGCTTACATACATACATATATATATATATATATATATATATATATATATATACATATAAACTTATGAATTTAAAAAATAGTATATTATGTACTTAAAAGAAATCCAGACCATAAATAAATATCCATATCATTACACCATTTTGCATAAGTAGGTAAAAATGTCAACGTATTGAAAAACAATAAAAAACAGATAATTCTGTTAAATTGTGCATGTTGGAACAGTTGAAGAGGAAGCCACTTTCACAATAAAAAATGGACAACCATAAAATATCTTAGAAATTTTTATAGGTACATACATACACATACAAACATATACTTCTCTCGAAGATGTATTATAAGCATATATGACTTGTAATTTTCGTTCGTTTATGCTCTGAATATCATTTTTACAATGTTATATATATATATATATATATATATATATATATATAAGGTGTTTAAAATACATTAAGTCTTAGTAACACTCAGAATAACTATTTTTTTATTTCAAATGTAAATCATAAATGCCTAATCTTAGAGAAAAGCATTATAATGTATGCCTTTATAAGAATTTCGTTATAACGAGGTCGAATCCTCATACAATCTCATTCATACAAAATGTTGAATGTATTTTCATATTACTAAATGATGAAAAAGATAAACAATATAGAAATATAATAATAACACAGTGAAATATTTATATCAAACTGTGTTTGCCACAACATATTCTTGACATTCAGGCTAAATTTACTTTTACTAGGTTGGTAGAAACATAACTGGGGTTTGTACACTCATTTGTCGAGGTTTTTTGATTTTCCTAGCTGTTTTAAGTGGTTCAGAACTGCTGGATGACTAACGCCTAACTTTTGTGCAAGTTCTCGAATTGTTGTGTATGGTTCTGATTCAACTAACTCCTTCAATTGATCGCTATGAACTGAAGAAGATCGCCTGCGAACTTCTTCATCTTCAAGGCTCCTATCCCTAGCGCGAAATTTGTGGAACCACCATTGCACTGTACGTTTCTTAACAGTACTCCCACCGAAAGCATCGTTTAGTTTACGAACAGTTCCTACTGCTTTACCACCCGTTTTCAACTCATATAGAAAAAAACGCTCTTATTTGCTTCTTTTCCATCTTTAATTCAATAGCCTAATTTGAATCAAAATTAATAATAAAATCAAAGTCAATGTTACCAAAATACAGACCAAAAAATACACTTTCAAATGATATTAATATGAAAAAGATGAAATGGCACTCATTGAAAAAAATTAAGGTTAAAATTCAGAAAACAAAAACCGCAATTATTTTCTTATCAATAAAATACACACGACTTTTCCCACTCATTTATAAAGTACAAAACCTTTTTCTGGCTAAAAATGTTTAATAATTGATTATTCATGTCATTAATTCTTATTTATTCACATTTTAATGATGATACCGTCCATCATCCTGAGAGTGCTAAATCTAATCATGTTTTTCTATACTTAATCACTTATGATACAATTGGCTTTATCTTTTTGTTTATTCGTTTTAAATCAAATTTGTAATACAGTTAATAAACAACATATTGCCTGCATCTACTGCCAGTAAATATATTTCGTTAAGTAGTTTATAGTTCTGTTCATATTTTTCAGAGACTGTTTAAAAAAAACCGGTCCAATTCTAGAAATTTTAGAATACAATTTATTTTCTAGAATAGAAATAACTAAATAAGTATACAAATAAATAATTAGAAAACTGAATGAACATTTTTTTGAACATAGTTTGTCGATAAGATATATAGATATTTTATAAATTTTACAATGTCACAATCTACTCTAACCTAATCTAAAAAATCAACAATAGCATGGATTTCTTTCTATATTCAAGCTGATGGAATATTGTACACTATTTTTTAACTTTTAATTTTTTAAGATATGACCAAATTATCCGAAGAAAATTTGATAGAATGTGTATTTGAATATAAATTCTTATAATATGTACATACATACATATATATATATATATATATATATATATATATATATATAAAAATTTATCATTGGATTATACTGCTCCACAGATTTTTAAAAAAATATTTTTTCTTACTTTTCTATTTATTTATTTAATGCATCACCTTTCGATTAGAAAGCGTGTGTATATATATATATATATATATATATATATATATATATATATAGAGAGAGAGAGAGAGAGAGAGAGAGAGAGAGAAATTGCAAAATTCTAAAATAATTATTATATATAGGAAATTCAATAAAATTAACAAATAAAATAATTTGTTAACACGATCGTTATGAATAATTAAATCCACTTAAATAATTCAATAATGCATTTCTTTAACAACCGAAAAAATGTATCCGAATCATCTAAGCGTACAATAAAATTTTAACAGAAAGTATGCACGTTTCTTTTTTGAAAAAAAAATAACGTAAGTTAAAGGGAATCCAGTATATAATTTATTTAAATAAATACCGTTTAACGTACGTTCGAGACATATCTCTACCTACACAAACATGAACGATAGTCGTAATAAAATAAATGTAGATGGAAGTACAAATTACAAAAATTTCTCCGAAGTTCCGTTAAGTGTACACCAACTTTCTCGAAACGGTATTTTAGGGCTGTAATATTTACCGTATGTCGTGTACTAGTATAAGAACAAACAGTACCTAAATATAATAGGTCAAACTACTGTTTATAACTGTACCTCTGTAGAATATAGAACGGACGACGCTGCATATAAAACCCGTAGATCCAATAAAAAATCTATGTCTGTCTATCTATCCATCTAGCTGTATAGTTTAGTCGACAGAGAATTATTATTTGCTGTGTATATTGAGGGTGGTTCAAATATAATAATAAAATAAAATGTATAGAAAAGGCTTGTCCAGATGCTGTAGCTACCTGTTACCTACACAATGGACGTACTGTCGTGCCGTACTACATTAAAGAGATGAGATTATAGAATTGTGTTCGAAATGATCATGTTGTCATTTTCTGTTAACACGTTTTCAACATACTAATGAATGTGATAGATAAAAAGAATGAGACAAATGCACGGTGTTTTTTGTTGAATACTAATGTGAATAACAAGGATAGTTATACAAAAATTACTAATTAATTAATTTAAAGAAAGTTTCAATATGATTTAAAGTTAAAGAAATTATACAAAAATGTTAACATTTTTATACAAGTTAATAATTATTATAAATATAAGAAATATTGAATAAAATCAAAAATATATTAATAATTCGAACAGTTTCTTTCTTTTTTTATTGTAGTCTATTAGGGGTTGTGATACTTAGGTATGTTTTTTTTTCGATATTTTATTAAAGTTTTTTTTACAAGGTGCATCCCTTAGACATAACGGATCCTTTTTTCAGAAACTAGGTCATTGGGATTGTACTGATTGCAGGGGTTGTAATTTGAAATACCGCAAGGTCGTACTAAGCATTTCTTAACCACTGTAATTTGTAGTGAGATTTTTTTTCATTTCTTGAATATTGAAAAGATATTTCTTTTCAAAACATTGAATAAACGATTCAACCGGATACGTGAATTGGAATAAAACATTAATAATGTCTGCATTAAAATAACATGTATTGATTATATTAATCAGTTTTTTTCATATATAAAAAAATTATAAAATATACATTGTTATTCGTTTGAAAAAGTGATTTAACAAAAATTTAATAATTATTCATTTACCTATAATGTGGAAAAATGTTGTACAATTTACATGAACATAATAGAAAGCACTACAGCTGTAATACATATTTTGCATTCATTCCAGACTGTTTCGAATTAATTTTACATTTTTCCCGTGCAGTAAATTCATATTTATTTTTATGCAGTGCAGCTACGAATTTGCAAGTCAAAAATGAAAATGTTTGATATTCGTATTGATTTGGAAAAATAGATTGCATTATTCCAACATTATTGCATCAATAATGATTTAATTTATACCAAATTATTTACTTTTAGTTATCAAATATATATATATATATATATATATATATATATATATATATATATATATATATATATATATATATATATATATATATATACGTATATACTAATACCTGATTGATATGGCTGATTTATGATGTGTCTATCCGTCTGTCACACATAATTTAAATATATTATGTTAAATATAGGTCAAATTTTATGTCCGCAATGATTCGCCACTTCGGTAAATAATTCGTCAAAGAAGTTCACTGGATGTTGTTTGAAAACGTCTTCGGTCTTCACTTATGACCTTGTCTATTCGTACATGTAACTGCGCATTTACACATTGACGATGTCGAATTTTTTTTCTTTCATGAACTATTTGTTAGGCCCGTTTGTTTATTTGTTCTGTCACACGTTCAAACACATTCATAAAAAAGATATAGTCATCTACTTTTATATATATATATATATATATATATATATATATATATATATATATACATGCATACACAAAGTTTTTGACAATCCACTGAATAAAGGTCTCTTTCAATTTCAACAGTCTGGTGCCTCTCTTTTTTACATATTTCCTGCACAATGTTTAATATATTTATCTCACCTGTGTATTAATGTTTTTTTAAATTCTCTTATATTTTTTGATATAAAATTGGTAAAAAAATATAGACATTTTAAATAAATAGGATAAAGGTTTAAACGATCCATGAAATGTGAGAATAAATACAGAAAAAAAAACTAAATTATTAGTTTGTAACATGAATAAATATAATAATGAACGAACAGGAGTGAAGCGAGATTAGATGACCAAATCTAGTAAGAAATTGAAGAACTGTCTTATTTATAGGATGATTCCATTTAGTCTTCCACATGGAAGTATTAAAATGGGGCGCTGGGGTTAAGAAAACCATATTATTTTTTTATTTAGTACTTTAGTTCAATTCACTATTAAAATACAATTGAACTAAAATACTGAATGGGAGATTAATTTTTTTTTAATGTATTTTATTTAACTTTCGTGTGGAAGTCTAAGTTGAATCATCTTATATTAAGAAAATTAGAAGAAATTATAAATAAATTATTAGCTGGCTCATCCACGGAAACGAACATTTAACCCTTTATAAGCTGGTGATCAGTATATTCAACATATGCATTATGGGTCATGTTTGATCAAATCTGCATATAATCACAATCCTTACAGCATGAATAACAGCTTGAAATGTATTACTGGCCACTTGCCATTTACAGATGTAACTAGTCGATTATTAAGTGTTTTTAGGGTCATTGATTCATTATTTTTTAATTCTCAAACATCTTATTTTTTTAAATAAAGGATTAATAAAAAAATAAATTCATTTACTTCTCATAATACTAGTTAATAAATAAGAAAGATACTAATGAAGGTATGTGGGTTTGTCCGGTGAACGTCTAGGACAATTGTTGGATAAAGAAGACAAAGTTTTTAAGAGATGATACTAGAGAAAAATGTTTCAAGTAAGAACAGTGAATAAAGCAATTAATTAGAAAATAGCCAGTTAACTGGAAGTATGTAAAAGTTTATGGAATAATCTGAAAAGAAGAAGAGATTAATCGGATACATCTTAAATCATGAATGGTTGATAAATATGATATTAAGAGGACAACTATACTGGAAGATTGGATTATATAAAAAAAATATTAATAACTTCAAGTTCCATAGCTAAAAATATTTATGAAAAAAGCTGAAAGAAGGTAGAAATGAATAATTTTTGTGATCCAAAATACAGCTGTTTACTAAATGCATGTTTATAATTATTTCTTATCTTCCATTTATTAACTTCTCTATTCTCCTCGACACAGTAAGATTTCAAATAATTAATCAATCTCTATTCTCCACCTGCTACCTTATGCTCTTAGAACACGTTTCATATATTTCTATTACCAACTCTGTTATTTTTATTACACATTTACAAGACTTTTTATTTTGGAATCTATTCTATTCTTCTTTTATTTTTTCTGTTTAATTCCAATTAACATCTTCCTATGACTTTGTGTTATTTAAAATCTTTAAATTCGTTTGGATTTCAAAATTCACATTTCATGTTTATATGCGACCAGCGTTTTTGGATATAAACTTAATACTTTTTCCAATTTTTTAAATATTCATTTCAATTTTTGCTTTTAAGATTATTTCTTTATTAACGTTGGTTAAAAAATGAATATCACTAATAATAGCGTATTAGTAATATTTGAGAACACTATAATAAGAAATTGTAAAAAGTAGAACACATTCATTCTAACTCTGTTTATCGACATCTTTTTAAACCGTTTATATATTTTTTAAACTGAATTTTATATATATATATATATATATATATATATATATATATATATATGTATACATAATTTTGAGTTTTAATTTAAAAGGCATCCATATGAAACAAAAATTAATAATGGTACGGTTATAAATAAAATCTCTGACCAATCTCCATCGTACCAACACAGATTTATTCCCACTCTTTCGCATGCACATTTATAAAAAAAATAATAAATAAATAAAACAGAACTCGAATATAGATCACTCGGTCGCCCACGTTCGCACATCTTCATTGTTTTGTAATAACATTTTTTTTGTCCCATTCAGCAACCCCATGTATACAGAGAATTGAATTGACACAAAGACATCAAATTCGCCCACGCCACGCGGCTCGGTATTATAAAACGGTTAAAATTATATTCGAAACAACTATTTTATAATAAGAGTAACACAATACAGGGAGAGAGATTTGTATAATCGTTCCGTTTGTCCCGATTACATTTGTAATCGTTGAATGAAAACTGCTATTAATAAATGTCGGATCATATAATTCTTATTCTTGGAAACGGTTGAAAATATTTCGATTCGTTCGTTATGTAATCTAATATTATTATTATTATCATTATTAATGTGTAACACTCATCGTAGAATTTCGTATTGGAATAATAAAACGGACACGTCGTGCTTTAAATAGCGAATTCGAATCAGCAAATTGACAGCTGACAAATACATCATTGTTATATAATTTAAATATTATGACATAGATGAAGATATGTAGCATATAATACAAAAGAACCGAAGTATTATAAAAGCGAAACCTGATATATATATATATATATATATATATATATATATATATATATATGTATGTGTGTGTGTGTGTTAGAATTTATATCATTTTTATGCTTTTCCTCAATTTACAAGTACAAATCATTGTTGGCGAATCAGTATAATTTCTAGATTTATTACTGACGTATTTTGTGTATAGGCCATTGATTTTCACATGCAAAAATATTAATGGGTTTATTTATTTTATTCAGCAAGTTTTATGTCTCCATTATTTTTATACATTTAGAGAGATCAACGCATTTCAGTATAAAGTTTTTTCTACTAAATACAAGATGTGTGATTTATAAACGGCACATTATTCATTCAGTCATGTGTATATATATATATATATATATATATATATATATATATATATATATATATATATATATATATATATATATATAGAGTTATATTTAAGTATAGAAAAATACAATTTATGAATAACAAGAGAAATCAAAAAATAACAGAATGGAAAAAGGACACGAATTACAAACATGCTAATAACAGCAATGCATGCCCATAGCCAGACTGTCACATTAGAGAGGGCAAACATGTTTTATGTCAAAATTGTTGTCAGTTACGGTGAAAACGCGTTCATAGAGACGATTTTTTTTCGAGCGTAGAAACGTTTTTAATCATTAAAATAAACCCATTAGGAAGATTCTTCCAATGATTCTCCATTATTTTTAAATATATCAAAATCACTGATTTTGTTAGATGGGTAAACGGAGCAACCAGGAGGGCAATGCTCTTCCTAGCCCACCCCTGACTAAGAGCCTGCAGCAACGTGTTTGAAAGGAAATTAAATGAGACACATTGTGAGACGAAAAGTTAATAGATGGACAGAAAAGTGTTAATTCGATGGTAATAAAAATAGAAAGGCTTAGAAATATACTAGTGAACCTGTGATCTTTGTACTGAAGAATTTTAATATGTATAAACATCGATAGAACCAATTAATGAAACTATTTTGAAATTTAAATTAGAATTATCCAGTTCTAAAAACTTAACAAGAATAAAAATTGTCGAGAATAATTAACCTAAACGTAAAGTCTATGTCTTTAACCTATTAACCACAAAAGACACACCGGTGTTTCATGGTGTGCTTTTTAATGAAAATAAAGTTACATAGACATTCGATGAAGTGATACCTTTTAAGTTTTTAAAACATTTTATAAAATCATTAAATTCCTATAACAATTCAATTATTATTACATATTTTATGGATCACAGTTTACAGACTAGTTATTAAAATGAAAATGTACTTCTGTAATAAAAAAAAATAAAACGTATTCATGTGTGTATAAGACAGATTTAATAGAGTTGCCGAGTGCATGCTCTATGAAACAGAAACTATTTAAAATACATTTGTTTCCAATGTTTGAACAGAAGTATCATTGTAGAAACAAACATACAAGTTGAACTTGAAACGAGTTAAATTTAGATCTTCAAATGTGACCATTAATATTTAATGGACGTTTCGTTAACCCTGTCATAAGATTTTTAAAGCGTTATTAATCTGAATCGACTATGATAGCTTTTATAAATAGAACTTAATCTATTTGAAATAGACTAATCATTGTCAATCGAATATAAATTCAATATGTTTTGTAAAAACAGTGTATATACATATATATATATATATATATATATATATATATATATATATATATATATATATAAGGAAAGCATACTACCAATATAAACATCTATGTTCAAAAATAGAAACCTTATACAACCTGTTCTAAGTTTTTTTTTATATGTATATTACGTTGCAGTATTGATTCCAGTTTAAATATTTTTTTATGAGAGTTACTTAGAATTCTGTTAAGTAATTATTTCATGGTAATTATTTGAAATAATTAAGTTGTTTTCTAAAATATGATTTATTTTGTAAGTTCATGTTCATAAACTCATGCTCACTGATTGATAATCCGATATACTAATCGTTATAGAATTCAAGTGATTTAAATAGACAAGCTAAGATGTCGACTTTGTACCGAATTTATTAAAAATACTTTTTTTTATTTTTTTATCGGATTCTTATATTAAAAATAGTTGATTAAAAAGAGAACGAAGTTCCTTTCCTTATATATGTGGTGAACTACATGAAGGAGTGCGGGTGCTGCAATGTATAAGGAAAATTTTAACAGAGCTATTTATATTATTTTTGTAAACAGAACACGTATGAGGAAAATGAATCTGAAATAGTTTCCAGATAAATATAGAAAGAGTACATGGAGTTACTGTGTATTTTCACGTTTTGAGGTGTTTGTATATCGGTTAGTTATTATATACATAATATATTTTCTCAGTAAGATACGAGAACTAGATTTAAGTTTTACAAGAACTGTAGTATGAGGCTCGCGATTTATTCCATGGTATACATTTTAAAATTATAAAAGCTAAGACTTGCGAGTCTTCAACAGTGATTTTATGTGCACTGAAATAGTCACACGTATGTTGTATATCGACGAATGTTTCAAGTCATTGATGATAGGACAGTAGCTTTCAACTCGTTATTCGATTTTCACCCATATTTTTCTTTTCTTTATTTTTTAACAATTACAATATATAATTTATTATAGATATTTTTAAATATTTCATTTATTTCTATCACTGTTTTATATACATTTTTTTCTATAATACCGAGGTAAATAAACCTAATATTTTAGAAGCATACTTTTAAAAAGGGATAATTTCCTTTTTAATTTTCGGAAATAGATCTGAATTTTCATTCCCATTAAACTGGACTTGTTATTTTAATATAAGGTAGTTACATTTAAATTTAAATATTTAATCATATAAAGAGTTATAAGCTCTTTCTTTCTCTCTCTCTCTCCCTATATCTCTCTCTCTCTCTCTCTCTCTATATATATATATATATATATATATATATATATATACATACATATACATATATGGATTCAAAAAAATACATTGTTGAAGTATCGTTGATTTCTAAATCATTTTTTTTAATTCTCACTTATTTTCTACAGTTTATTTGTAATTTCTACAATGAATTTATTTCTAAATACAATAAATTCTCAAAGTAATGGACAAATCGGTGAAAGTTCTTTAATAAAATCAGTACGTCCGTGAAATCAGAGTGGGAAAAAGACAGACTGAAAATTATACAACATACAGTACACAGCTTTTTACATTTTCGTTCCGAAATCTTTTGTTCCCGTTTGTAAACAAATATTGATTTTCAATTGATTCCTCTTCACAAAAGATACACCTTTGAAATCCTGTACACATTCCAGAAAATATATCCGAACTTCATTTGTACTAACAGTTTGACTAGATACCTAACATCAGTCTTTCTTCATCTATAATTTAATTTAACTTTCGTAAAGTTCGTAAATGAAAAAGACATCAATAGTGAAAAAAGATGCTCGTTAAACCAAAAATCAATAACATAATGTTAATAAAATCGTGCGTTTGCTGTATTTTTAAAAATTCTTATGAATGAAAATATAAAAAAATGGAACTCATCCTTCCTAACCTCCCTTTCTTTATTCTTATATATATATATATATATATATATATATATATATATATATATATATATATATATGTATGTATGTATGTGAGTGTGTGTGTGTGGATATTACAGATTAAATTAAAAATAAAATCAACTATTTTTGTTTCAATTACCAACGCAATGAATGGCTAATTTAATTTCTATTATAAAACATATAGCCTCGTCTATGCTATGCGATAAATGACTGCTCATTTAGAGAGACGGCACTATTAGTACATAATATGAAATTACGGATTATGACTAAGTAACGTGTGCTTAAATGTACATAATTCTATCCTGTGCTAATTGTGAAATATCATACAAAAGACTCATAAAAATGAGATTTTCTGTTTAGATTTACATAATGTACAAGCGTTTAGAAATAGAACATGAATAATATATTTTCATTATTTCATACATACATACACACACACACACATATATATATATATATATATATATATATATATATATATATGATGTGTGTGTTTTATTTGATATAAAATAAATCGATTTTCAAATAAACTCGAACATCTTTATAAGATGTTGCTGTCACAAAGTGACTATTACTTATATGGTTATGTAATTTATAGAAATTTCATTCGTAACGTGAAAGGTCATACGTTTAAATATTATTCACGATTATCTGAGAAGATACATTTCGTTAAAGACATTTAATTAATTACGAAAGATAGTACACACAATTAACGTGGAAGTTATGTTTATAATTAAGTGAAAAATAGTTAAGTTTGTATTTAATTGATAAGTGGTTCTTTTTCTCTCACATGATACAACAATTTATTTTGCACTGCTGACTAATATAAGTTTTTTTTTTGTCTAGTCGAGATTAGTAGAACTTGGTGCAGACTTCCGATTTAAAGTTCATTGGTAGATAATGAATTTACATTTTCTAAATGAACATTTTATGTACAGACTTTCAGTGTAATAAAAATATAAATAAAGATGATACACACAGGCGGTACGTTCCAAGTAATCGAGTGTAACAGATTCGCAAACAATTACTTACTGATTATATTTACATTTTTAAGAAATAATATCACTGGAGATGTTAATAAAGTTCTTGTTATTTTAATAGTAATATTACTAAATTCATTCATTAAAACTTGTTAATTCATGACTGAAATATTGTTTGAACTTGTGCTAGAAATGTTTAAAATTAAATAAGTGTTAATCTTAATTAATAATTTTTTTTGTAGACAACGCCATTTTTTCAACATTTTATGTTAGCATAACTTAGCAAGAAACATACCTAGAAATATTGAATTTTAGACTTTTTGAAATTCCAATTTTAATCAACGAATCGTTCTTTTAATTATTTAATTATAATTGAATCAAAGAATATTACTAATCTATAACATTTACATCTGTAAGTAAATGTTAATCATTCTATTAGAATTTACTCAAATGTTTGTAGATTAATAAGAAAATATATATATATATATAAAAATTTTCATAAATTAAAAATTCGTTTTTGAAAAATAGACCGGCGAATAAAATGTACTTGTCACTTGTAAAAAAGTTTCTTTTTAACAACATTGTTTAAGGGTTGAATATATTTGAAAAAGTAATTAAAGGTATTTCATATACAAGTAAAAAATAATAAATATATAAATTATTTTGCCTCTTCTCCCTCCTTTCTCTCTCTCTCTCTCTCTCTCTCTCTATATATATATATATATATATATATATATATATATATAGAGAGAGAGAGAGAGAGAGAAAAACTGACAGAAAAACATATTTATTAATTTTATTTAAATTTAAATCTGCTTAAATCAAATATCTTTAAACATTAAGAGTAAGATTATCTTCATTGATGAATAACTTCTGTGAAGGATTTAGAATCGAACTCAAACCCATTGGTCAATAGTTTAATGTTATACTCCTTTAGGTATAATGAACTCAATTTACTTTATGTTTAAAAACGAAAAATGACAGAGGCAGTTTCAGTTAAGCTTGTATTCTACTGGACTCGGAGTTTATTTCTCAAAAATTTGAATATGGATTTATAACATTTTTTTTTTCAAAAAATCCTGTAAATATGAAAATATGTTTATGGATATTTGATCTAATAACCATCTACAATACATTTATAAAAAAATATGCAGGTTATCTGTAACTTTCTATTGTTTCCTTGAAATATTTGATTATTATAAAAAAATTTATAAAAAAATATCTTCTTGTATCTTCATTGTTTAAAAATATAACATTTCAAAAATACTTTATATGAAAATTAACGGCTGAGCGAACAACAATATGTTTTATTATTTATTTTCGTGTAATTCACTAAATTTTCACTGAAATGTATAAAACACGGTTATAAATTTTAAATTGATTAAATATAAAAAGTACATTTTTATACTTTTATTATGAATATTCTTAGAATTATTAAATGATTTTATTACCATTTCCAGCAAACGATTTATTAAACAACTACATTAATATGTAATTTCTCTTTCTATTATTGATTTTATGACGCTGAATTGTTACCAAACAGATCAGGAAAATTTATTATAAATTAACAAATATGTACATTACTATAATAAATTTTCTATTTTTTAACAAATATTCAATTTTCAAGATGTTTTTTTCTCAACAGAACAAAAATATTTTTCAAATATAAATCAATTATTTCAAAAAAAATTACAATAAATCATATAATATAAATATCGACCTTCTTACCAATGAGTCTGGGTTCGAGTCAAAACTTGTGTTATCTTTATTATAAAAATATCTGTTTTGAATTTTTAATGAGAATGGTTTTCAATTGCAAAAGAAGAAATATTTTTTAAATCACAGTAAACCATTGATAAATCAATATTTATGAAAAATGAACATTATGTTTCCATTTATGTGTTGAAAAAAAAGAAAAATATGATTATTTCAAAAGAATGAAAAGTTCTTATTAATAAATTAAGAACTGAAAAAAAATCCAAACACACTGTTTTGTTTAATCTAAAGAGCTATTATTCACTTTTTTCTAGATTACTGTCTAAAATAAAGCTCATTAAAGATCCGAGCGTATTTGTAAAAAGAAAATTAAAATTTTTAAAGTTTGAATTCGAACTCAAGCACACTGATAACAATTGTAATATACAACCTACTTGACTACAATATAGTTTCAATTATTCCAAAATTTTATACTTTAAAATTACATTTTTTTAAATTTAATTTAAAAAATATTTTTACAAGAAACAAAGAAAAAAAATTTTTTTATTACATATATATATATATATATAAATATATGTAACAAACAATGAACTCGTATCACATAACAATATTATTTCCTATTTCCTTTAAAATTTTTCAAAGACTCATCACTTACTCATTCTTTTATCTTATACGATAAACAAAAAAAATTGTATAATTACAAATAGCTTTGAATTACATCAAATAATCTGAGAAAATAATCGATACAACAAACAATTTTCATTTACTTTTCACAGAAATATTGCAGCGTATTTTTGAACATTATTAATCACTTATTAACAATAAATGTTTTATTTAAAGCACTTTCGATTTTTAATCGCCTACTATCTGTTTTATCTCTTCCTCGAAAAAATATATTATTAATATTCAACAAAATTAATGTTTCAGTAACATAAGATAGATACATTTAATATATTTGAATTTAAAAATAAGAAGTATAATTAATTCTGAACAAGAAATGTTGTCTGATTTTTAATTTGTATGTAAAATTAGTAACAGAAGAAATAGAAAATCTAATTTAAGGGTTCATATATAAATTTAATTATAATATAAATCATTTTTTCAAAATAAATTAAGGCATTTTAATAACAAATATAATTATTTTTCATACTACCGAAATTTGTTTTCTTGAAATTAAAATATTTGTACACTTTTGGAAAATAATGTTCAGATATTTTATTTCTTTATTTTTTTTAAAATATACAGGAAAAATCAGATATTTTTAATCT
The DNA here is from genome assembly GCA_034766995.1 of Acanthacorydalis orientalis. Taxonomy (NCBI): domain Eukaryota; kingdom Metazoa; phylum Arthropoda; class Insecta; order Megaloptera; family Corydalidae; genus Acanthacorydalis; species Acanthacorydalis orientalis. The sequence goes on along the minus strand of CM068319.1, from coordinate 12,152,144 downwards.
ACTATTAAGAGAAATCATGAAGTTTTAATACATCATATTACAAACAATCGCATGAAGAAAATTTGATATATATGTTAATAGATAGTAATATAATAAACTTACAGTATCGCTTCATCAAACTTTTCTTGTACGCCTTACAGTCCCCACCCTCCGGTGTCAAACGTCCAGCGGAATCGTCACTTTCTGTGCCGGAATCCCGGATAGTCACCGGACTACGCACCGATTTATTGTCATTGTTATTGTTATTATTGTTATGATGATGATGATGATTGTTAAAACTAGCACCGCTATTTGTACGATGTACACTTAAATCAAGCGGCATGCAATCATCATCGTCATCGTACGTAACCACAGACTCTGGCCTACTTAAACTACGTCCAACAATATCCATCATCATATCGTCATTGTTCTGGTCCATATCGACACATCGTTCACTTTTAAATACAACTTTACTATTATTATCGTCTTCGGTTTTGATCACAACAGCATCACAGTTCTTCGGTTCGGTTTTAACAATGATGTCCCTATGCAAGAGCTCATCGCGAGTATCACTTACTTTCATCGAATCGCTACGATTGTCTTTGTTGGTAATCTCTTTATCGTACGTCTTCTCATCACTCTCGATGTCTGTCGTCGCATCGACATTCTTCTTAGACAGATCACGTCTCGTCATCTCGTTGTCTGATAAAACATCGTCGACCATCATTTCGGTATCGGAGATTTCTTTCTTTATATCCTCTTGGTCGTCGTTCGAGTGTGTACTACGCGGTGGTGACATGGCTGTGATCGAAGAATGAAAATCCGTACTGATTATCCCATTCCTATGTGTGTCAGTGTGTTGTATGTGTGACTGTAGTAACATCATTTTGATAATGTTTCCTATTTATTAATAATTCTATAGATATAAAAAATACACACTATTTTTAAATACACGACCGATTACCGCCACGAATTAATCATTGTTAAAGGATTGTTCGTGCCTCGTGTACTCGCTATAATTCGTTGTAGTATTTAAACAGTAAGCATGTGCAAAAATAGTTTTACTGTACAGAAAAAAACTACTATCTCAATGTGTGTGGATACAGTTTACATATTTCTGATATAATTATAACTGTGATAAGAGATGTCTGTCAGCTGATAACATAATTTAGTTCAATGTCATACAGAATCAACAATTTCACCTGTACAGTCCAATTGTTAACAGATGTGAGAACTTCCTCGATTCAACTAATAAAACTTGTAGGTGATTTATGAATGAAGATAATTCTTTCAATATGTAGATATTTTTTTAAAAACACTATTCAATTAAAAATAACCGTCAAATGCATATATCGTTACAATCACAACAATCACAAATACAACAATACACTGTCACTATCAACAAAATTTCACTTTCGATAGTAATTCGAATTAAATGTCTCTTCGTACGAAACGATCCCCGAAAACAGTGATGTACGGACGACAGAAATGATTTCCGGCTCTGAATTTACGTGCGATAATAAATTTATTTCAATTGAAAAAAAATCCGTACGTTGAAAATAAATGTGCTTGTGTGCTGTGTGTGTGTGCTTAATTCAAAAGCAAGTGCTTTCGATAACTTTCTCGTCTATGCAATACGTCTACTGTCAAACAGAAGTAGACACAGACTAACAGCAATGCCTAACAACATGGCCCACTGACTCAGATACCATTAGAGATCGGACGCGTTCGGCAACACTCGGCTCTTCACTTTCGTTTGTAGTATAGTATATTAGATTACAAAATGGTTTGTACGTCGATATACATACATATTCATATATTTCCACTGTACACGTATTATTTATATTGTACATACTGCATTTTTCCCGTATTTTATATTCGTTTCATTTTTTACTATTGTTATTTAACCATAATGTCTCACATAAACGCTTATCGTATCGATATTACAACATTCAATTTTTATATTCATTTATCATACATTTTGTCATATAATTATTAGTGGTGTACTAACGAATCATTATTCTCGATTTAGATTAGGTTGGTGCAAAAATAACTGCGGTTTTTACATATCGAATAATAAGACGCATCTATCAGATAAAAATTATAATTCAAGTGACCAATAGATCAAACGTAAAAAGATAGATGAGAGAGCTTATTATAATGCAGTAACCTTCACTGCTTATCATTTCCGTCCTTCTCTGTACATTTGATCTGCTAATCACCTGATCTGAATTAAATCTGAATCTCGCACTATATTTTTCCTTTCGTGTCTATTGATTAAAACCATATGAATAATTATGGTACATATCTGACTATTTTTGAATTTTTAATTTAAACTTTGAGATTAATAACTTAGATTAAGAGTCATACTGGAGAGAAACATGTATTACAAAAAATATTATGTTTCATACAACCGTATCAAAGTATGAAATGATACTGTTCTTGAGTCCTGGATTCAAATCAACTTTCTAGATTTTATTATATATGCTAATTTAATGTCTGGAGTAAGATTGCTTATAGTATGAATCATGATGTCATGATACTAGAGTAAATTTTAATATTTTTAATAAATTTAGTTTTACAAATTTATTTTTCTCTTGCTACAAAAGTACAAAAAAATGTGATATATAATTAAAGATCTTTCTTGATTGTTGCTTATGCCCATTTCGATAATGATGCTATCATCCTCATAGCATTAAGGTACAGATATTTTTGTGGTTTGTGGTGTAAGAGAAACATTCATTTATAGAAATGAATTTATCCTCAGTTTTAGAACAATATTGTAATGAAATTTCAATATATACACGACTGTTTCATCATTGTCTTGTTTGTTAAGACAGTCATCCATGATACAAGATGGAAAATGATTAGGATATGATCGAATAATTATCAGTCTTGAAGTTTAGTCAGCAATCATAACATTCTCATATTACATAAAATTTTACAATAATATTTAGTTTCGAAATGAACCTAAACATAATAGTGTAGATTATGAGAATTATTTAGATTATTAGAAATTAATACATCTTTCTATTTGGTTGAATATGGTTTATTTTTTTTTATTTCATCTTATTGCATTCTTTCCATTAATCATTTTCTCTTTATTCTAAGATTACAGTAATGTCTGCAATTCACCCCGAGTAGCAAGATTTAATTCTTTATAAAAATCGGAGTGGTTAAGAAAATATTATTTCAATTTCTGACAGTATAAAATTGACATAATGGATCATATTGCTAGACAAGTGAATGCAAATATGAAATAAAATGTTAAGATATACAATTTAAATGAAAAATTTCAATACACGAATAAAATGAATCTAAAGAATCACTCATCTACAATTCAAAAATCAAACAAGGTACCAATTAAATTAGATACTTTTGTTCCACAGCTATGATCATTTTCAAATATGTAATTTACAATTATACCATTATTATATTTTTTAAGGAATGTGTGTAAAATACAATTTAACAACTGAAACCTTTTTGTATTTGCAAATAATACGCTTGAATGCAAAATTTAAATAAACAATACATACCCACACATACATATATATATATATATATATATATATATATATATATATATATATATATGATACACTATAAGCATAAAAACAGTTTAAATACACATTTAAACTCTGTTAAAAAATCAGGAAGTAGATTAAAACGCTTGTAATATAACTAATAATACTGATGAAATATGATAAGCATTAAGGAATTTTCTAAGAAAATAAAATCTTATATATGTATATATATATATATATATATATTAATTTTAATAAAAGACAAAAACAACATACATATTTTTTTATGAAATAATTATTATTTTCATAATAAATTTATTATCTATTCGTGTACTTTTACAAAGTATCGATAGAATTGTATAGAATTTAGTGATAAAACACACACACACATACACAAACATATATATATATACAGGTATCGATTAATTATTTAAAAAAAAACTGCTTTACTCAATCTTGTAATGACGAGCTGAAAAATGCAACGTGTAATAAATGTAATAATTGCTGACATCATTACAGTTACTACAAAGAAATCAATAAGGAAACTGAAATCAAATATATACAAAGATTACAAAACAAACAGAATTAAATGAGAAGATCATCGCAGACTTGTTATTAGGTGTTCAGAGGTTATTTCGTGTCTGTAGTTGATAAATGTTAAAAGCAAATTGATTCATATGAAAAATCGACAAGAGAATACAACCTCACGATTTTCTTCATAAATTATACCGTGTATATATATATATATATAGAGAGAGAGAGAGAGAGAAAGAGAGAGAGAGAAGGTTGTAAAAAGTTGTAAATATGTATAATATATTTTCACATTGTAAAATAAATTTTGATATTTACACACATATTCAAAATTCATATTAATTTATTAAATATAATTTTCTACTATCATTATTATTTTATTCAAAAAAATTAACTGTTTCAAATTAGAAATATTTCTAGTGAAAGAGAAAATATATGCCACAGTCAATATAGTTTTCTTTTTTTAATAGCTTAACATGATAAATTTTCATCCAAGCTAACGACTAAGTTGATCAATCAGTTTTTAATATCTAAAAATGTGACTAATATCAGACTAAACTATATAAATATAAAATTTAAACATTGAAACAATTAATTGATAATAATATATAGTTTAGATTTATAAAAAACACATATTTCTGATTTACGCAATTTCCTGTTAGACCGTTAGTTATCAGTGATAGGGGCCTGAAGAGTCCGTGCTATACCTGAGCACCAAGCATAAACCCTTATAGCTCGCGTTTTGCAAAACTCTGAAATCGTTACTATTTTGTTGAGATTCTCACTAAAAAGGGGGGTAGTTTTCCATGACCTCCGAGCGGTTCACCTCTTGATGGAGAACCAGCGGACCTCCAAGGTGCCATCTAAAGCAACCACTTACTGGTTCGTTTCTTTTAGAATTTTTTTAGACAAGTTTTTGAGTTTTTGTTGAACTTCTTTCTCTTGGTTTTTCATGATCTTAGGATCGAGTCTTAGGATGTAAAGTACCCGTACCCGATGCTGTCTTCACATTCTCCTTTTCTCCAGATGTTGTTCTTGATCTATCATCATTTTATTGCTTAGGAAAATTTTCTTTTAGGGAATTATTATCTTTTTATATCTGTGATCTCGTTGGTATCTTGTCCTCCTAATCTTGTTCTTTTTAAATCACTCGTGAACTAATTTTGCCACAACTGATTTCAGCTCATGATCCATCTTCACACAGCTTGTTACACATTAAAGTGCTTCCAGTTTACTGTAAAAGATATCTGAAGATCGTTCCAGAGCCGTAACTAATTATAACAGAATACTTACACAAATGATTCAATGAGACCAAGCCCATTAGGACAAAAATAGAATAATTAAAAATATAGTATAGTTTTTTACAGGATACCTCATTAGTCAATTCACAATTTGATTCTGGTGTATTTCTAATTATTTTTTATAATTAATATTACATGCGATTTTTTAAACAAGAATTATAAACTTAATTCTATTAAAAGATGATTCAAAAAAAATGAAACAGATTTGTCCTATTTTTATGCTTGCATACTCTTAATCTGTATGCATAAAATATTTGAGTAGTATTTATTTTAATCTTGAATAAAACTTATGACATCTATCTAGGTATTAAGATCATGTATGTTTAAAGTATTTGATTTTTTTATTTTAAAATGAAATTTCCTTTTTTAATAACTATAAACACCCTCTCTCTCTCTCCATATATATATATATATATATATATATATATATATATATATATATATATATATATATATATATATATGAAGAAAAGTATGATTCATAATAAAACCCGTATAAATTTAAATAAAGTAATAGAATTTGGTCCTTAGAGCATATATGTCTTGCATTTAAATTGTAGTCTCTGTCGTTCATCATTTCATTATTCGTTGTTATTCGACGGCACGTAACCACAATGAAGAAAAGGGACTTACTGTCCGATTTTATATACATGTCTCCCATATAAAACCGTAATTAATGCCAGAATCATTTTACAACTATGTCAAGTGAATAATACGAAATTCTAGCACTAGCTCCTCTATCCCAATATTAAACAACATTTATTCCCTAAGCACACACACACATATACACACAGCGAGACCGACCGATCCATTTGTACAAAAGGAACGTCGTTCTGACCGTTCGACCAATTTCTCAACATTATCCGATCATAAAGCGGACTGTGGAACCGTCGACACTACATAAAAACTAATGTCGTATTTTCATTGTTCTTTCGAACCGAGTCGTTTCGGTGGCGCTTGCCTGCCCGCCTGCTCCGTTCGCATTTATATGTTTGTATGACGATGTCGTCGACGCTGGGGCGTCGGTCGGGATCGGCGTCGGAAAATAAAGTTAGGTTAGGTTAGGCCCGCACAGAGACAGACTCTCGCACGTCCTCTGTCTATATGTCGCGGACGCATTAACTCTGATATGAAATGGAGGGGATATTTTATATAGTCTAAAACGTAGGAGGGACGGAATATAGAGAAATCGGGCAAACACACATACGCACACGCACGCACACACACAAGCGCGCACGCACACAAGCACATACGCGCACACACACAGAGATACCCAATCCGACATACATCTGAACGTCGGCGGGATCTTATTTTTCAACGTTGTTATGTGTAATCGACGAAGTGGATGGAATTGTGTGAAGTACAGTTCTTGTATTCGAATTAATTAAAAGATTATCGTACTTGATAAATGAATAGTTATGTGAGAGTCCTTTTCAATGTCGAGAAAATATCCAGGACAGTATAATTAAATACTAGATTATTTGGAAAATGTATATTTACGTCTTAAAACGTTATGTACTATTTCGTTGTTTCTCATCATTAAATGTATACATTTGTCTATCTATTTATCTATCTACCTATCTATCTACCGATCGATCTATCTGTCTGTATATATATATATATATATATATATATATATATATATATATATATATATACATTTTTATAATAAAAAAAATATGACTACAGTTATTTGAGATTTTGTTCTTATCGTTAATTTTAATAACCGATTGTGATATATAGGTTATTTTCAGGTAACTTATGTGCTTTTTAGAGTAGGGTTTTAGATATTTCATTCTATTAGGCTCTCAAATCTCAATAATTTAAGTCTAAAAAGCAAAATCTACTCCACTGGAAGAGAAAGGTTATTAAAGTAACAATAAAAATATTGTCTCTCTCTCTCTCTCTATATATATATATATATAGCGAAAGAGAGATAGCTATAAATTATATAAAACAGGCAGCCAGAATGAGCTTTGTAAACCTCCTGCATTTCGCAGTACAGCTCTTTTGATGTCGTGAAAAATAGTGAATATGATAAGAGTTAATTAACAAAAACTAAGACATGAAGTACACTATTGTTCTTATAAACTTAGCAGAATATTCGTAATTGATGGAATGATAACATAGTTATAAATTCATTTTTTAACTATTAAAAAATATATTTAAAAGTATTAGCAGTAATTTGAACACCCAAAGCACACAAATATACTAGCTTTGTTCTTTGTAATTTGCAGTACAAATTTGTATGTTACATTTTTATACCGCTTCCAGTATTATTAATTCCCTAATTGTATACTTGGCATCTTCAGTCATACATATAAATAAAATGCATAGATACAAATGAATACATACATACATACACACATATATATACACATGTGTGTGTGTGTGTGTAGTATTAAATAGTATTAAATTTTTAATTTTAAAAATAAATATAATTATTATAAATATTATAAATTTTAATTTTAAAATTTTAAAAATTCTAAATATTAAATAGTTTTTCTAATATGTAAATATTAATAAAATAATGTATTTTTCAATAGATGTATAGACAGCTAAAATTATATATAAGTAGCAGCAGTGAACACTGGGAATCGCATCCATCTCATCGACATCTACACTTAATCCTCGATTTACTTGTATTCGAACTGTACGGTTTCGGTTTAACACGGTTGAAGGGATGCGGAAAAACTGCCATTTACACAGCACTATTTCAATTTAACACGATCACAGAATTGCAGAATTGTTTTAAAACACTTTCAGGCGCATTTAAAAAAGCTCTCTATTTACACTACTGTCCAAAATAATAAGCACACACACCACTGTAAAGAGTTTTTTTGTTTCTTTGCATCCTAACGATAACCGAAACTCTTAACTATGTATTTTTTCTTCTGAATTGAAGTAACGGTATCAATTCGAGATAATAACAGCGCAAATATGTTGACTATAGAAGAAATAATAGTTTTAAGAAATGTGCTCTATAAATATCAGTACAGATTTCTACTTGAAAGAATCATCTTTGAATAAAAACATTCCATAAAGTGTTGTGTAAGTATAAATCACGTGCTTTCATTTCGGACCAGCCGTAAAATATATAAAATATTTATACTAACAGGCAACACCAACAGATATATTTGCAAAATTTTTCAAACTAATTTTTTTTTATATGTATTTTTTGCATTATTTTCTATCCTTTATAATATCTACGAATTCTACAAAACAAATCTTTGCAGATTCATAAAACCTATCCCTTATTTTCAATATAAGATGTGCACTCGAATTGCACGATTTCGATTTACATGGTACTCTTGGGAAAACAATCTACCTTGTAAATCAAAGGTTAGGTATGTACTGTATTTCATTTCATATTTCGAAAGACAGTGAATTTTATACTCGTTACACGACAAAAACTGAAACGTGAAGTATATAATTGCTCTTGTAAATTTTAACTTAATATGTTATAAATTTAACTATTTTAAATTAAACCTTTAAACAATCGCAAATTTGGTTACAAAATAAAAAAAGCACGAAGAAGTTTATTTTAAAATACAATTAAAAAATGATAAAAATGTGATAGATAACCAATCAGTATTTAATATACAAATATATGCTTGAGTTTGTTATAAAATTAGAGTTATTCGTGTTCTTGTACTCTAAAATCGTCATGACAAATAATAAAGATAATAATCGACTTTATAGATAATTATCTTCACAATTACATTTACAACCGTAATCAATTGATATTTAATAATTATATTTATATAAGTATAATTATATATATATATATATATATATATATATATATATGTATATGTATAGCTATAAAAATGAAAAAGCTTATAAAGAAAAAGAATAATAATTTTAACAGGATATCCAAAAATACTATTTACTTAATGTGTGGCTTGTCTAAAATATCTCGTATGTATCATTGCAGTTTTTGTACAAAAAATGTTTCTATCGGTTTTATTTTTTATTTTAAACTTTGTGACAAGAATTACTCATTCTTCTGGTCGGTTTCCTTTTCTCTCTCTCTCTCTCTCTATATACATACATACATACATATAAACATACATACATACATTCATACATACATATATATATATATATATATATACATATATATATATATATATATATATATATATATATATACGTTAAATTTAATATAGTTTATAAAAATAAGATCTAGACTTTTTATTATTAGCTAAAAAATAAGTTTTCGAAACGTGAATGAAAATACATTTATTTTTAAACCAACACTACGTTTATTTTTAAAATGTACTCATTTAAAATTTTAGTTTACATTTTTGTTAAATAAATTTATTTTTTTCAATTCTCATAAATTGACATTCTGAATTATTTTTCAAAGTTTTGATTCAAGTGGCTACAATTATATAATAATTACTTACTAAATGAAGTAGGTTTAATAAAATCAAGCAAATGGTTTATCTCTTCATGTTATTCTCTTAATTTACGAATTTCCAGTGAAATTTCTTCTTTTTTTAATTTTTTAAACTTATTTAATGATTTTAAGAGTTTGTAACTAGAATGAGACTTGTTTATTGAAATTACTTGATAAATTAATGGTATTGATAAAAACATACATCTTCAGAGGAGAAACGCTTAACTTTAGAGGACTTTAACTAATAAACTAATTAATTTTAGAAAAGAAAGGTGAATTAAAAAGGACTGGTAATTTTTTCCAAGCTAAACTAATTTGCAAAAAAGTATAATAATTACATAAATTCATATTTTAATACTTGAAATTATATTATATTACTTCTGATTATTTCGATTCTAAAACATCAAAACCTGCTCTCTTTAGTATCTCTTATATTTGTATAATCAGTAACTTATTAATTTATCGAAAAGTTGACAAGGGCAAGAAAGAGAATGATGTTAAGAAGATATTAATAAAAAATAATACCAAAACCACTTATACAAAATTTATTGGAACAGAAAACAGGGTATAAAATATTCAAGAAAATATACATTATATATATATATAAACAATAGATTTGTGATATAATAATCTACATATATAATGACCAAATCGAAATTGTGACTGACACAATCAAAAAGATTGCTCTAAATAGTGATCTAAAACGAATGTTTAACTGAAATAATGACCTTGCAAATTTCTCTTAATATTCTGTTTCACAATTTTTCGGAATTCATCGAATCATAAATTCTCTTGCATAATACTTAAGAAATTGTCGTACATGAAATTCAATTTATATTTAGGTTCAAATTATAAAGAGTGGTAGAAACATTACTCATTCAAAATAAGGGAACGATTTTTGAACATTAGATAAAGAATGTGAAATTGTTAAATAGTACGTCATTGTTATTAATAAAATAAAACATTTTCCTTGAATAAAAAAAACAATTTTCTTAAATAAAAGATATAAAATAAAATTTTATTAATTTTTTTCTTTTAAGCTTGAATATTTTGATAATTATAAGTTTGAATTTTAATATTCGAAACAGTTAAACTTTTAAAATAGTGACCAACCCTATACAACAATCGAGTCATTATTTTGTGAGTTTACTGTGTTTACTAAAATTATAAAATTCTTAATATAAAAGAAGAATCTTAATATAGGTTTATTATAGGAGGTCTTGTTTAACGCTGTATGATTCAGCGCTAGGATTTCAGGAACGCTTTCTGAGCGCTAAATTATTTGTATAAATTTTTAACATATTTTTAACTGATAATCAATTGTAATATAAATTCTAATCATTACTTTTCAGTCTGGAGATTGAAAAAATTATCGTATTGATAAATTTTAATGTATTAGTTTGGTAGAAAAATAATTACGGTTATGACCTTCAAATTCAAATACATTTTTCTCAGTTAATTGTTTTTAATGGTCCAGAACTGTTGGATGACTAACGCTTAACTTTTATGCAAGCTCTCGAGTTGTACGTAGTTTTGATTCAATTAATACCTTCAATTAATAGTTATGAACTGAAGAAGGATATCCGCGATTTTCTTTATCTTCAAGGCACTCATCCCCAGCACGAAATTTTTGGAACCACCATTGCACTGTACGTTCCTTAACAGTACCCACTCAAAAAGCATCGATTAGTTTACAAGCAATTTCTGCTTCTTTACCACCCGTTTTGAACTCATACAAAAAAATTGTTCTTATTTGTTTTTTCCATCTTTAAGTTAATAGACTAATTTGAAGCAAAATTAGTAATAAAACCGAAGTTGATGTTACTAAAATGTAGACCCAAAACTGCACTTTAAAATGATATTAATATGAACACGATGAAATTACACTTTCATTGAAAAAAATAAGGTTAGGATCAAGAAACAAAAACCGCAGTTATTTTCTTACCAAGCTAATAGCAAATACTTTACACAAAATATTTTAAAAAGAATTTTCTTTGATAACGTACTTTTACGTATTGATCCATTTAAAATTGAATATAAAATACTAATAAAGTTCAAAAAAATGAATATACTTAAAAGAACAATTTAAATAAGTAGATCTTTACAGGTAAAATGATTGTTAGGGATTTTCATACATACGCTCGACATTATTTCTATAATCCCGAATACTTCCTTACTCTAATATTAATAGCTTTGTTAATGTCATGTGTGCTCCTTTCCTCAACTTCCTACCGCATCGTCTAACCATTCTCGTTATAAAGTTTAAATATTTGTGGGATTTTGGACAGAATATTATTAATATAGCGTTCCCGCGATAGCGCTAAATTTAACTCATGTACTTGTGTTTTTTAATTAATTTTTAAGCAGTTTTTTTCACGAATTATCGAAAAAAACTTCTAAATTTTTTATACTCGATTTCCAGTCTGTGGTTTTAATGAAAATTAGAAAAAATATGCATTAGAATACATATTTCATGTTTAAATTTTTAATATTCTAACAAAAGATAACAAATTTTTGATACAACCGGCATTTAAATATATTTTTAAATATTTTTTCTCGTTTAAAAATTTAAATTTAGAAACTTTAATAGTCTTCGAATAAACATGTGAGTTTGTAGAATACTTTATATAATCTGGTAATTTTGTATTTTTCTTATATTTTTTTATAAAAATTATCCGATTTTTTCTTGTTACTTTTGACTTTATATATTTAAGATATATTAAATACAAGAATAAAAATCTGATACAATTAAATCACACTGAATTAAAAACATTCATTAAATGACACGGTTTGATTTTCTGTTCGAGTTCTATTTGATTTCTATTCAGATATTCTAAATAGCATACGCTATTTAGAATATCTGAATAGAATTGAACTTGAACAGAAAGTCGATCGACGTTTACCGAGAATTAAGGTTAAACAACACTTTTTAAATTCGAAAGGTTACAACGAGAAGAAAATTAATAAGAGATTAAATATTATTCATCAAAAATAAATGAAGTATCTGTCAAGAAAAAACATGTTTTCATAGATACGCTTGTAACTATTTAAACCAATATTTGCATTTCCTCAATGAAAAACAAGAACGCAGTTTACAATATCTATTATACATGAATAAATTTCTTCATATAATAAACAAAGTCATGCATAGAGTAATGAAAGTTAATTGTTCGATAAAATAAATTACATAAGCGTGATAATACCACTGAATGAAAAAATATCTATGTACAAATGTACTATTACCTACTAACAGTCGTGTGATGTCAAATGAAATGGAAAAACTATGCTAGTGCATAGCTCAACAACTTTCAGAGCTAACGATGTGTGCTTACTGGGTCATTTTTATACCAACCGTTGGGACTACTTGCGTGAAAACTAGACTATAAACGTATTATAACGTGTTTATGAATTCTCAAGTTAATCGTTTCTGTATTTGATGCACTGTTTAACTGTATATATTTATCTCACTTTCATTATATATATATATATATATATATATATATATATATATATTATGAATTTCTAAAATATGTTTCATAGAACTATAGGTTCCTTATTACGAGGATCAAGATTACAAAAATTCATTCAAATCAAGACAAAAATTCGAAACTAATATTCCTATTCACAATTTCTATTATTGAATTTTAAATACCGCACTCATATACTAGTTTATATACTGGTATAAATACAAATTTGATTTGGTTAATTTTCTTCCTAAATTAGAAACATCTTGAACTATTCTATAGTAATAAAAATTTAAAGACGGATTGTACTAGAGGGAGAGTTGTTTTAAGATCTTTGAAACATATTTTAAATATATTTTATCTAAATCATATTTTAAGGAATAAGCAATATTTTTGCTTGTTAATAAACGTACAACATTGTAAACTAGGAAAAATGTATGGCAATTAAGTGGAAATTTCTTGTTAATTTCCTTTTCTTAAGAATCAAGGTAGTCATGTTTGAGCTTATTCTATAACTAGAAAAAAGTTAAATTAAATTTGTTCACATTTGCAGATATTCAGATTTTAATATTACAAATCATTTTTGTTTTTAGTACTTCGCAATTATTCGCCGAATCTATAATAATGCAATTTACTCTAATCTGAAGTGATGTAAACGAACTAGGGTCAGTGGCGCGTTATAACTTAATGGAGTGCAGGCAAATTTAAATTAGAGGCCCCTATGTACAGAGTTGTACAACAGTAATGAGTTTATAAAAGAATGGGTTCCGCCCTGTTGACAGGGTCCTAGGCAATTGCCCTTTTTACCCATAGGATAACACGCACTGGTCAGTGTGGTGTTAATTTAATGCCTGTATGGTTTCTAGGAAATTGAAATAGCGTCTTTGTTATTTAATAACGTTGAATATAAAGCAGAAATAGTCTTAATAAGTTTCAATATGAAGTAAATAATTTGGTTGCAAAAGAAAGTGCGTATATATATATGAATGTATGTGTATATATATATATATATATAAACACACAATATATATATATATATATATACAATATATATATATATATATATATATATATATATATATATATATATATTACAGAATAATGGTAAAAGAACACAAAAAGAGAATGCAAACGGCAATTTTTGCATGAAACAGAGCAAAAGTTTGTAGTTTCATACAAAACTATCATATAATAACGAGAGAACAAAGTATATAGATGAATTTAAAGAAAGAATAGTGATATACTACATATGATGAAATAAGAGTTTTAAAGGTGGATGATGAAAAGATCAAGTATCTAAATAATGATAATTTACTAATGAACCGTAAAGGAAGTAATGAAAATAGGAAAATAATATAAAACAAAACAATATAATCTTTTTTGATTTAAAGGACAAAGACGAGTCAAAAATAAACAGTAGCCTTTGAAATATTTTTTCCCTCATCTAATAACTTATAAAAAAAATGATCAAAAATATTCCGTAACAAAATATTGATCTTTTGATTTCTGTTCATGCATATTTTGATAGAAATTCCGTCATCCTCCGAGTGCTAAGAGAATAAAAAATGTATCTAATCTATAAAAAAAATATTTTTGTGTAGGTAAGCTCTCTGTGGATGATGGCATCACTATTCAAAAAAGCATAAGTAACAGTCAAAATTATCAATAATCATTTATTGAATAGGTTGATTAAAAAAAAGGAAAATTTTGTTTAATGAATGAATTTAGCCACAGAGACAGATATATAAGAATAATACAATAAAAATAAGAAAATTAAATTAAAGAGTAGAAAAAAATGTTACAGTTTGTACACATGTTAACGCAAGTTAACAAGAAAATAATTCGTTTCTCCTAGCTGTATAGAGTAGACTAAATAATGTGTCCAATAATTAATAAATATAAAGGTGTTTTAAATAAATATATTACTATATATGTATCTATATATATATATATATATATATATATATATATATATATATATATATACGCACCAAGTATTTACGAAAATTTTAATAATGATTAAAATTAAAAAAATAATCTAATTGAGTTTACTAATAATATCTTGATTTGTAAGAATATTTAAAGAATTGTTATAATCAACGTCTAACAAGAGAATATACAAATTAATGGACTCATTTTATAAAAAAAATGAGCTTATTATCCATATATATATATATATATATATATATATATATATATATATATATATATATATATATATATATATATAAGGTATACAAATAAATTTTGCACCTTTAAATTGAATCAATTATGATTCTCTTTAAGTTAAGTTATTTTCTCCTCTTTTTAGGATGTTGACGTGTCAAACTTAATATTGAAAAACATTCTATAAATTGGCCAGGCAGTTAACATAACCTCACAAAACAGTAGTGAACTCTATGGAGTATGAAAGGCAGCATATTAAGCATTACATACTTTTCGCATTCCGGATGAAAAAAATGCTGGTGAAACCGTAGGAATGATTTGTTCAGTTTTGGAAAAAGGGTGTGATGCATAAAATATGCAAAAAATTCTAAAACAGTGGAAGAGGACTGAAAATGCATAACGACTTCATCGACTCAAAGCCTACATCTTAATTTTAACAAGGGATTCGTCAGTTACCGACAGATGGGACGAAGTTATATAAAATAATGGGGTGTGTTTTGGGGTTTAAAATTTGTTCCTTTTTCAGTAAACAATAATTTTCTATAAAAATAGCACTGAATTAATTTGCACATCTGACACATATACATATATACATATATACATATATACATATATACATATATACATATATACATATATATATATATATACGTACACATATAATTTATAATTATATCTCATTCATAATTATAAACCATATTCTATCAGTACGACTAAATCCGAAATGAATTAAAAACTATTGGTTGAAAATAAACAAAACAAATTTCAGATAAATAAATACATATTCAAAGAGTTTGAATAGATTTAGTTTTTCATAATTGTTAGATTGTTATACGAATATATTATTTATACTCGTTGATCAATAACAGTTGTTTTTTTTTGTGTACGAATGACAGAAATGAATACATTTTAACTGATATTTTTAGCATGATCAGTTATCGGCGTTTAATTAACGGTTACCGATTTTTCAGTTCGCATCAACCGAATTTCAATGCTAATATATTCACATGATTTGCAATGTGATTTTTTTTTGAAATCATTATCAAGTGAACAGGAACATTGCATAAAAATGTTATTTGTGCAAAATTTATGCAGAATATAAATTTTTTATACACGCATCATTTGCAATATAATAAATACATATTTCTTGTTTGAAAATTTGTCATCAGCATATTCATTTTTTTTAAATACAATCTCTTATATATGCACACATATTATTATATATATATATATATATATATATATATATATATATATATATATATATATATATATATATATGCAGGATATATAAACGCCAGGATGAACAAAGTGAGAGCTATACATAAAAGTGTCTGGTAGGAAACCTATGACTTAACTCAAGAAGATTCGCTTACGAAAGCTAACTTTAGAGATTGTTGTACAACATCAACAGAAGACAAAAAGCTGAATATTTCAGGTGTGACAGAATATCGCAGCATCATTTTGTCTCATTAGATGTGTCCGTCAATGTTACAGAATATATATATATATATATATATATATATATATATATATATATATATATATCAAATATTTACATTTCTCTTGTTTATCAACATAAGAAAACTGCATGTAGGTTTTAGAGACAAGTGTGGATAAAATGACAAAACGAAGTGAATAAATGAGGCAATATAAAATGTGTTATAGATAGGATGCGTTTAGTTTATTATGGTTGATAATCACTGGTCTAAATCGAGATCTATTGAAAAGAAACCGGACCAAATGGTGTGAAAGTTTCCCTTTTAGCGCCTATGTACACATGGATTATTCACTGAAGAAGTAAACAGCAGAATAAAAATTGGATGGAGGACATTTGGACGAAACGCATCGATGTTTAAATCAACAATTCCACTCTATTTGAAGAAAAAAGTATTTGATCAATGTATACTACCAGTCCTTATGCTAGGTATAACAAGAAGAGATAGGAAAAGAATAGAATGGATATGAAAACAGACAGGAGTCACAGATGTAATAAGAAGAGTAGAATCTGAAATAGAAATGGACGGGGAATATTGCAAGAAGAGAAAACAACCGATGGAAAATAGAAAATATTAACTGGAAATCAAGGAATATATATATTAAAAAAAAAACAGAAAAGAGACCAATAAATAGGTGCGACAATGAAATTTTTATTGGAAATCAGTGGAAAAGAGAGGCATTCAATCGTACAAAATAGAAGATCATGGAGGAGGTTTTTATCCAGCAGTAGATTGACAGAGGATGATGCTGCTGCTGATGATATATATATATATATATATATATATATAAATAATAATAATCTATGAATTAAAATAAACTTGCCCATTATAATTCGTCTGCAAATTTTCCTTTTCAGGAAATTACAGACTTTAAAATGAACTTGATTTTGTGTTCTCCATACACTCTTTCAGTAATGAGTTCCATTTACTATATTATTGCTGCTATATTACAAACATATAAAAAATCTTCAAAAAAGTTCGTAGACTGTTTAAAAAATATTCATAAGTTAAATGTAGTGCATGGCCCATACATGGCTTTATATGAAAAACAGTTTTTCTCATTAATAACATTCATATAATTTACACACACGACCACGTTGTTTTTTCTATATAGAAATACATATACGGTTAAAAAAACTAATAATAAATTAAAACACTATTAGCTACAATTCGTTTCATGTGTAGAAAAAATGTGTCCGAAAACCACACAAGCAGACAATAGACGATTATCCAAGCTCGTATTCCTATGCGGATTATATTTTATTCTATTCATAAGCATACGTTTTCTTTAGGGAAAAAAGCCACAAACAGACAATTGTAGATTATATAAGCACTCGTACTTCAGCGTATAGTTTCATTTACCCAACAGATTGTTTAAAATTACCCTCCATAAGTTTAAATGTGTAATCATTTTTATTAATGAACTCCATTGCAACGTCTTTCATAAACTAATTCCCACGCTGGATTCCATGTAAATCATTTAAATAATACCTATATTTAATATAAGGTAAAATAAAAATTAATTATTATATATATATATATATATATATATATATATATATGTATATATGTATATATCTTTGACATTATTACTATAATTTAAATATTTCATTTATTATATTTGTTGTTTAGATATACAGAAAAATCTCTATTCGATTTCTCATAAATATTTTTAATCTTTTAATAAAATTATAAATAAAATCGAATAAATAAAAATCAAATAAGAATGAAATTTACAAAGTAGTGTGTCTCTTTAAAGAACTCTCTTTACAGAACTCTTATTCATTTTAGTTTTTATTTTACTATATCTTTTAGTTCCAATGTATTTTTATGTAAAACAATATTTTTCTTGTTCCTTTATACCTTTAGTTTTGGATATTTAAGTGTATTCATATTTTCAAATAATTTTTTTTAAAAAATATTTATTGTGCAACTGTTGCTAGTTTTTTTGGCTGATAATATTATTATACATTTTCACGCTGTTAATACAAAAAAAATGAATAAAAACAATCAAAATTCTGGGCAGAAAACAAATAGACATTCTATTAGGTTGATAGAAAAATAATTGCGGTTTATGACCTTCAAATTCATATACATTTTTCTCAGTTAGCTGTTTTAAGTGGTCCAGAACTGTTCGATGACTAAAGCCTAACTTTTGTGCAAGCTCTAGAATTGTTGTGCGTGGTTCTGATTCAACTAACACCTTCAGTTGATCGTTATGAATTGAAGAAGAACGCCCACGACTTTCTTAATCTTCAAGGCTCTCGTCCCTAATACGAAATTTTTGGAACCACAATTGTACGGTACGGTCCTTAACAGTACCAACACCAAAAACACCGTTTATTTTACGAGCAATTTCTGTTGCTTAACCACCCATTTTGAACTTGTACAAAAATGCACTTATTTACTTCTTTTTCATCTTTAATCCAATATCCCCATTTGATGCAAAATTAATAATAATACCAAAGTCGATTTTACCAAAATACAGACCGAAAAATGCACTTTAAAATGATATTAATATAAACACGACATAAATGACATTTTCATTGAAAAAAATAACGTTAGAATTCAGAAAACGAAAACTGCAATTATTTTCCTACCAACCTAATATTACGATAATGTATCAACTAATTACTCCGTAATTAATCTATAGATTTTTGAATAAAAATAAAATAATAATTTTTGTCTAATCACTATATTCACTCAACTTAGAACCTGCAACCTACCTTCTACTATAAAACAAAAAGATTTTCTTTTTAAATAAATCACAGATGAGATAAATAATTTAAATAATAAAATTTAAATAAATTAAATCATAGAGGAGATAAAGGAAACAATCAACAGTTTCTGATTGTGATTAGAAAAAGAACTACAGCGATTGTTTCCAAAAGACAGAAAGGATGAATGTTATTCTAAAAAGAACAATTCTAATTAAAAAAAATACTTTTAAAATCAGACTAATTATTATGTACAAAGATTTTAACCTTTAAGCCGTGTATGGCGAGTATACTCGTCATGGAGATGAATTTGAGCAATAAAGTTTATGATTTTTCAAAAAAATCAAATCCATTTCGTTTCAATTTCTATCAGTTTTACAGCAGCTGCATATGTCTGTGCTTGACGAGTATACTTGTCATCCCTTCATCAGGTACACAATTTTAAAATAGGGTGACACAGCTAATAGGTTAATAGATCCGTGATATACTTATTAATTCAAGTTATTCAAAAGATCTATTAATAAAAAAATATAATTTCTTAAATTTTCATCGACGAATGTTTCAAAAATTATAAAAATTTTAAGTCTGACTGAAGCTAAACAATTGCACTTATGTGACACTCTAACCTTGAAAATGTTTGTTTTTTTTTCTAATAAAAGAAAGTTCGATTTAGCTTATATATATATATATATATATATATATATAATTGTGTCTGTACATATATGAATTTACTTGCAATGACTGAATTATGTTAATTCTCGAATAAAATCGAGCGTCGAACGATTACAAAATCGACTCTTGTAACATAACAACAAAACGGATTTCGTTTAATAGCGAACAGAATTTAAACCCCGTATCAGAATTTCCGCTAATGAATCATTTATACACGTGTTTCACTTTCTGGTTCAGTGAATATACGAACGAGAACAATAATTACAGGTAACGCGTACTGTCCCACCTCAACGTGTACGTACCGATACGACACGGACAGAGACGCACTTACTGTACCATTTACCTTTAATATCCATTGTCGTAATCAAAAGTTACACAGCGCTATTGTTGATGCTGTCTAACCTTGGAATTCTTAACTAAGAAAACGTTTTCCGGAGTAAGGTAATAACCTCTATTCTGTACGAACTTGTTACCAAAGTGTCTTTCTATAATATCATTTGTTCGTTATGACGCGGATGTGCGCTATTAGAATAATTAAACGGTCATACGTGTTTTATTGAATGGATTCTAGTGGATGGACGTTTTATTTCTATATTTAGGTGATGTATCGACAACGTAATAACACACAGATTGGATGGATGTGTTATTGTACTTTATTTATAGAGACGTCGTCGTGGTCTGCTGCGGCCATTATCGGTCTTTGTGTCTTCGATACAAAGATGGTTTCGGAACACAACTTCGCCCCGCTTCTATGAATGAGGGGAGAGATCTATTATATAATGAGATACATTAACAACAAAGCGAAAAAAGAAACTTAAATATATAAATAGTCAGTTATTAGCAATTCGATTTTTTGTTTAACTCTATTTCCATTAGAATAAACATGGGAAATCTTTTTTATATCGCTGTAGATTAAATACGGCTTTTTTATAATAACTACCGGTCAGAGAACTCAGTTCAAATACTTTAAGGCTATTGTACATGAAATAGATGAAGGATTAGGATACATTCTTATGAAATAACAATAACATCTTAATTATTACATACGTCAAGTAAAAATGAATATATATATATATATATATATATATATATATATATATACATACACATGTATGTGTATGTATACAAAAGCAAGTTAAAAATTAAATGGACATTTAAGAAATAAAAAAATTCTCATTCTGCATACAGAATTTTTATTAAAGTAATTTTGCTACATAATCTCCCCTACCTTATATGGACTTCCTTTAAAGTTCAATGAGCTTCAGGATTCTGTCCTAGAAAAAAACTTTTTGATTCTTACGCAATCACTCTTGCATCGTATTGATGTTCTCCTAGCCAGAAAGAAACTTTTGTTTTTTTGAATTCATCCGTTAACTCCTTAAGTGGGTATAACGGATATATCCGTCTTTCCCACTTGTTATTCGCACAAACTACACACTTAAGGGGTGAATGGCCCAAAAATGTGAAAATCCCTAGATATTAAATCAAGACTATATGGTAGGTGGTTCAAGAGTTCAGTATCTAAATTTTGAATACACTGATTTGTATTTATTGGCCGTGTGAAGTCGAGCGTTGCTCAGAGAAGACTCATACCCTTCAAATGTTTTCCATGCCTCCTAGACTTAATTTTTGGCTTCAGTTTCCGAAAAAGTTCACATAAGTTGGCAATATATATTGTTAGTTCACAATACTTGTAAGTGTTAATAAACCAAATTTGCACCTTGTATATCGCAAAAAAATCCATCATCAAGTTTCTTGCAGAAGATGTTTTAAACTATTTTGGTATAAGTGATGGCAGATGTTTCTTGCTAAACTTTACCACTTACTCTCTGGTTCGTAATGATAGACTTATCTCATTAATAGTAAATGAACGAGCCAGAAACGAATTCTTTCAGTTCATCAAAAGTGGGAGGGCAAGAGATTAATAGTTTCTTCCAACACGAACTCCAGAATTTCATTAAGCATTGAAGTAAATGCATAGAAGTTAAAAATTACTACATAGAAAAATCAGCTAAATAAAAATTAGTATGTAGAATAAGAATTTTTTACTTCTTCAATTACCTCTATGACTCTGCATATATCTAATCTATCTATCTATATCTATATATATATATATATATATATATATATATATATATATATAGAGAGAGAGAGAGAGAGAGAGAGAGACATAAATAGATAGAGATGGTACTCAAAAAAATAGTTCAAGTCAAAAAATGCGACTTGTGAATTAATCTTGTAAAATATTCCTCATACTGCATATTTTTATACATGAAAAATATATAAGCATCTTTTTACGATTATAAACTAATTCAAATCAATATTATATAAATGATATTACAATTTAATTATTCAAAACAAGAATAGAATCTAGAAAAAATATTTTTTTCGAATTGTCGCTTATATTGTTCATTATATATATATATATATATATATATATATATATATATATATATATATGTATATATATATACATGTGTGTGTACTCCTACCATTTATTATTTCATTCATTAAAGTTTAAACTTAGTAATGATCGATACCTGCCAAATTTAATGATTAGAACCAAACCTGACAAAAATAATTTTAATTGATAATAAAGAAGATGACGATTTGAAATTAGAATTAATTAAATATCAAAATAATCTAGTTGTTTAGATAAAGTAAGTAATTATTGGTTTATGAAATATTAATACATAGTTGCCAGCTGATTTTTTCTGAAATTCTTATCATTTGTTTATCAAATGTGTGAAATGTTTGTCAACATATATTTATATGCAAACAACTGTTTTCTATCGTGGAAATGTACGGTGGAATAACGAAATTGACGGTTATACAAGAGACGTAAAAAGATAATAAAATTTTGCTGTTGGAAAAATATCTCATTCGTTTCAAAACCAATTATACAGTTCACTGAAAAATAAATTCTATAATTTAACAGGCAGTTATTCACGGGAGAAAACAATCAGAGTTTCTCTATTTTTTTCGGTATTCTTAAAACATCCATTTTTAGACAAAGCTCTAATTTATCTGATCATATCATATGATAACAAATGAACAATATAAAATAATTGAAGATGTTAAAGTTTAAAATGGACGAAAAAATAATTAGACTATCCCAAAGATTAGTTTTTGTCAATAAAAGACTTCAGCTATTTCAGATAATTTTCAAAAGAGTTCTAGCACTGTGGTTAAATTCATTTTTATAAATGATTTCGTCATTTACCCTACACACCACAAAAATAATTTCTGGTCAAAAATGTTTAATACGTGATTACTGATTATACCAACGGTGGGCAAACTGCGGCTTCCAAAGATACTCTGTTCGGCTCCCGAGACAATATTGGGTTTCATTACCATTTTTCCTAAACGTCCATTTTAATAATCTATATTAGTAATTTATATCGATTTTAAACTGTTAACTGCAAAAATGAAGACTTAATCAAAGTTTTCAACGAATAGAGATTAAATATATTCTGCTTTGGTCAGTATGACTATTATATAGTTGTACTTTTTATTATTTATAAATACAATTTTAAAATAATATTTTCTGTGACTCTTGAAAATTCAAAAATGTATGAAAAGTATTATATGTGGTTCTTATTATCGAAGAAGTTGCCCACCCCTGGACTATACTATATTTAGATGGTGATACCATCCTTTTCAGAGCGATAAGTTACAGGAATGCACCTCAACTTCTAAAAATGATATAGCCTCAACATCAAAATACACATAAAGAATAATTAAATCGGTTATGAAACATTTTTGACATACAAATATATGGTTAGTAGGAGTCAGTCAAAAGAAAACTGTTCTTAATATAAACAAGATTAACGTTTAATAAAAGATACCATTCATTACTTAAGCTATTAATTAAAATATCTACACTGTATGCTGTCGAAACACAAAAAACGTTATTGTCTCATTAAAAAAATCGCGTCAAGAACAATTTCCCAACAGTCACGTTCGTCCAGAAACGAGAGCAAATATACGTAGACATTTTAGTAGCTTGAAGGAATGAACCTGTTGCACGGCTGTGGTTCTGTAACGGCACTACTCCTGTCACAACTTGTTCATTTGTTTAAAACCCTTATCAGACTTACTGTTGGCCTGATAGTGTGAAGTGCTGTTTTACAAACTCGTCATGGATTTACGAGTTGCACGAAGATATGCGATAAAAGTCTGCGTTCGCTTCGAAATACCACAAACGTTTTAAATGATTAAATCTCCATCTCAAATTAAACGCATACAGACGGACGTGCTTTAATTATACTTTTTTAAATGTTTATCGATTCAATGTTATTGATGATGATCGTTATATGTCTATGTTAAGTGTGTTCTGGAGAGATACATTAAATAAACAATAAATGCAGAAGAAAGAAAAACAGTTTTTAAATTTATGATCGCCGTTTTTTAAATTTTATAACCTTTCAGTTATAGATAATGTTATTTTTTCAATTATTTTACTGCGTTTGGAATCGAAATGAAAGAAAAACACGCATTAACTATTCGAGATAATACAATAAAATATTTTTCTTCTTTTTGGCTTTTTCATTTTGAAATGTAATACTGTAATGATGAGTCAAATCCAAATTTAAAGTCTTTGATAACAGCACATTTTCAAATCTAAACACTGAAATAAGCTAAATCTCGAATTATCATTAATTTATCTCAAATAGAATATGGACTTAATGTAATAAAATTGTATACGAATCACCATCTATTTATATTAGGTTGGTAGAAAAATAATTATGGTTTATGCACCCATTTATCAAGATTTTTTGATTTTTCTAGCTATTTTAAGTGGTCTAGAAATGTTGACTGACTAACGTCTAACTTTTGTGCAAGCTCTTGAATTGTTGTGCTTGGTTCTGATTCAACTAACGCCTTCAGTTGGTCGTTATGAACTAAAGAAAAGCACCTGTGACTTTCTTCATCTTCAAGGCCCTCAGCACGAAATTTTTGGAACCACCATTGCACCGTATATTCCTTAATAGAGTACCCACAATAAAAATATCGTTTAATTTATGAACAGTTTCTACTGCTTTACCATCTGTTTTGAACTTATACAAAAAAATCCTCTTATTTGCTTCTTTTCAACCTTTAATTCAATAACCCAATTTAAAACAAAATTAATAATAAAGCCAATGTGAACTTTACCAAAGTATAGACAGAAAATGCACTTTAAAATGTTATTAACATGACCACAATAAAAAGACACTTTATTTGAAAAAATTAAGGTTAGAATTCAGAAAACAAAAACCGCAATTATTTTCTTACCAACCCTGACATTTTCTTGCTAGTATATTCTATACTGAAACGTAATCTTGTAGTCATGTATAGAATAGAATATTGAAAACTCAAAATTTAATTTCTCTTAAACAATAAAGAGAATCAATTTCAAATAAATGGACTAGCTAAAAAAATATTCTTTTTTTATCATTTTTTTAATATCTTTGTAGCTATCTCATACCTTTCACAAATGAATTATTTTATTACCCCACAAACCATAAAAATGATCAAAAATATTCGATAAATAATTATTGATCATTTCTGATTGTTGTTAATGTCTATTTAGATAGCGACGTTATCATTCTCAGAACGCTAAAGTGTACACAAATCTTAATAATGAAATAAAGATTAGTTATTATAAAAGTTTAAGAAGTATCAAGTATTCTTCTTTAAATATTTTCGCAGAGCTTTAATGTACATTTGAATTATCATTAGACTTAACGCAATTGTATCATCTTTGTATCTAATCTTCAATTTATATGATTAAAATTTTTACTAACTCGTAGATAATACACAAATGGTTTTTGGAATTATTGTTCATTTTAAACGTGTAGATTCTTTCATAACATTTTTATATCACGACCAGCGGTTATTCATTATCGTACTGATATAAAAAAATCCAGTTGAAAAATTTCATACAATACAAAATTGAACTTACGAAAACATAAAATAAATCTGAATTTACGAAATTCTGATGTTATATATATATATAAAATATGTATTGGGCACATAAACAATATTCATATACTAAAAGATTGTAAAGTGCTTAGAATTATTAAGAGAAAGATCATTTCCCAATATCCATCAGATTAGCATCAATGAATTTATAGAATAAGTGCCTGTGGTCAGTTTAGTAAAATTGTTCACTATCATTGCTTCAGAAGGCTGGAAATTAAAATACAGTTTAAGAATAGAATGTAAGAAATAAATAATTATACAGATATAATAAAAAAATGACATGTATAGGAGGTTAACAAAGTATGTATACTTTAGTAAATATATATATATATATATATATATATATATATATATATATGTATATATATATATATATATACATACATGCATATCTGCATACATATAAAGAGGTTTCATGATTTATCCTGGATTGAAGTCGCAGCATTGGAGTCACGTGCAATTAAATCAAAAATAAATCAGCATATAATAGTTGACAGTTTTACCAATAGAGGGTTGTCAAGTGAAGATTGAACAACTGTTGGTTTCTGCTCTGGAAGCTAGCACATACATCGTGTTTCTATCAATCATCATGGTGCAATTAGTAATATTAAATTTTACTGTAAATTGAGGAAAACTGCAACAGAAACTTATGAAATGTTGACAACTGTGTAAGGTGATAGCACCTACAGTCGTACGAATGTGTCCGAATAGTTTAAATGTTTCAAAGATGGACGTGAGAATGTTCAAGATGAGGCTACAATCCATCGTCCGTTGATCTCTTGAAATGCAGATTCGATCACAAAAGTTCGTGAACTTGTGACAAAAGATATCCGAATGATCCTCCGAATGATGGCAGATGAGTTGATCATCAATAAGGAAACGATTTTTACACGACAAATTTTATATGAAGATTTGGGAAAGAGGAAGAGCTGTACAAAGTTCATCTCGCACAAAGTTCTGTCTATTATGCACTGATTTTGAAGTCATTTCTCATGAAACACGGTGTCGTTGAGATCAATCATCCATCCTATTCACCAGCACTAGTAGACTTTTTTCTCTTTCCTAAAGTGAAACTGTTCTCAAAAAGACACGATATCAGGACGTAGAAGATATTAAGAAAAATCTGACTGCCAAATTGATAACAGTTTTTTCCGACATCCATGTCAACTGTTTACAAAAACTTTTAGAACGTTGTAAGGAGTGTATTAAAGTAAATAGAGATTATTTTAAATAAATATCAAACATTTTTTGTCTTACTTAAATTGTGTTCCTTTTCATTGTGCTAATCGGGGAATTAAATCGCCATTGTATATATATATATATATACACCTGAATACATATTCACATACATATGTCTTCGATTTTGATTAAGTTATATGTATGTATGTTTTTTAATCAGAAACAAGATCTATGATATAATAGATGATTTTAATTATTAATTATATTCTGTTCAAGGTACACAACAATATTATACATTAATACAAACATATATATATATATATATATATATATACATATTTACATATATATATATATATACACATTTATATATTTATACACATATATATATATATATATATATATATATATACATATATATACATATATATATACATATATATATATACATATATATATACATATACATATATATATACATATACATATACATATATATATATATATATATATATATACATATATATATATATATATATACGAGCGACGTGTATAAATTTATTCAGGGTGAAGGTCGTCACCATCTTGTTGAAACGATTGCTGATCACAAGGAAGAAGTGAAATGAAATGTGCAGAGTCACACATGACGGTGAACGGTCACGTTTGGCACGTGTAAGATATTTGCTATCATTTATATACAAACATAATATTTAATTACGATATTACTACACATTGCTTATGTCGCAATCGAGAAACTGCAATTAAAACTGATTTTATTTATTCGGTAACAAGTGCACGCACAATGCACACATGCAAATATGAAAAGAGTGTTCCTGAATTATGGTAAACAATTTTGAATAATAGAATCGGTTGCGTACATAATTCATTTTTGAATGAAAAAAATTTTATCTATGTTTTTAAGCTATGAATCATGTTTTGTATGAATTTTCAATCAGTTACATTGAAAGAATTAGAGAGATAAGATTAGATGATTGTAAAATATACCGAATTGACAAAAAAAACTATTTGTCTTCGTTCGTCATTAAAGTTTGTTTGATCAAAGGATTACAAGTAAATGGGCAAAAATAATAATTTTTATATTACTTTTTTACTTACTACGCTAATTATCAGGTGTTAAAACAGTGATTTAGTGTTTTTTAAATAATACTACACAATAATTATATGCTTATTTTTTTCGAATTTCTAAACATTTTCTGAGATAGTTTTTGACCATCTTTATGTACTACTGATTTAAAAAAAATATTTATATTTAAAAATTTATTTATATTCTTAATCAAAAATTATATATATATATATATATATATATAAGTAAATTCTATAAAAAAAATTCTCGATTTCTATTAATAATAGGGCTGTTTAGGATAATGCAGATTTTTAGCAAAGTTTCCAATCTAAAAAAAAATTATTATCTATTACTAATTATTCTCTTTGAGGAGTTACTCTCTGAAGATATATATAAAAGAACGAAATATTTTTAAACAGTAAGAATGGAATTCCGGAGCTCTCATGTCTCTATGTAAAGTATAATTGCTTAAAAGTTTTGCACAAGAGCTTTATAACTTTTGATTGGTTTGAGGTATTGGGATGAAACAAAACCAAGTGAGAGTAAACATGAAGCTGTGTATAGAAAGTGTCAGTGACTGAAAGTAATGTGGCGTTATTAAATGATCTTTACAGCTGAAAAAGTGACATGCATAATTATTGTTGATAATGAAACAGTGCTACACAGAGATCATCGCAATGCCACATACAGACATTTATTGGCGATTAGATATATTTATGATGATCATTATATATATATATATATATATATATATATATATATATATATATATATATATATATACATACAGCTCTACTCTACCTTATTGAATACAAAAAAATAGAACTTTGATTTTGGAAAGACCGATTTGAAGGGCAAACCTCTTTTGGGCAGTCCTGTCATAACAACTAATCAAATTAATCACAAGTGTTGATACTTCAATCAAAGATCGCATGGTGATTCAGAACAATATTGTAAAACTGACAATTTCTAAAGAAAGAGCAGGAGATATTACACATAATTTACATTACAGAAAGATGGGTGCTCGTTTAATGGCCTCAAAAATGACAGCCAAATGGTTCTGAAATTTACTGGGAAAAAGCACATATATTTTATGAAAAAAATTTCAAATATTTGCTAAGAAAAATAGTTATATCTGTATGTTAGGTCTAGATGAATATTTCTCTTAGTTATAAAGAGTTTCCTATCATAATTTGGCACTGAGAGTGAATTCACTTTCGTAATTAAATTACTAATCTAAACATCACACAATTTTATATTTTCTTTTATTTCTAATTTTATTACCCTTATTTAGTTAGATTGACCAAAAAGTCGTCGCATACAATTAGAGCTTACTATTGTAACTAAATTATGGGAAAAATATAATATTCGAGATATTAAGTCGTTTGTTAAAGAGATCTCTATTATAGAAAAGATATTTAAATTAATCACTTATTTATGGATTATCTTATGGATTATAACTGAATATTGAAAGAGCTAAATTTATCAAATGACTTAACAGGACTTTTTCTAGTTAAAATGATTTCTTTTTTAAATTATAATTATACCTTTTACTATCTGTGATCCTATTGGTATTAGTCCTTTTGGATCAACTAATTGTCTGTTTTCCATTGTTAGTTTCGGCTTATGTGACATTATCAGGTAGATGTTGAAGATTGAAGACGTATTTTCAATATCTACAGAAGACTGATGTTTAATATTTTTAGAAAAATTTCAAGCAGATTTCAAGCAGACTGCACGCGGGCTTCAACATGTACAGAAGACGAGTATTATAACATATATTCAGTTAAATGTTGAAGACTCGTCTTTGAATATTCAATAACTATCTGAAGAAGGCACACGTGCCGAAATTAGAAAATGAGAACAGATACTCAGCTGATACAAAAGAACGAAAACTAACATATAACAGGACAAATGATTACATATAACAGGACAAACAACTAATGATTTTAATTACAACCGCTTCAGATTTATTTGCTAGTCATGATATTTTCTTTAGCAATAATACACACTTTTCTTGTTAATATATATTTTAATTGGACAAATAAATGATTAACTAATTATTAATAAGTATACACACTCTCACTTTATATATATATATATATATATATATATATATATATATATATATATATATATAAATTCATTTCATGAAATAGATAGTATGATCGTATAATATTAATCTTTATTAGTTTTTAGCAGACCGTGTTCTTCACTTAACTCATAAAAAATTAATTATTGGTACATAAAATAAAAATTACATAAACTTTATTACGACTGGATTTATAAATAATGAAGTAACTTACAGTATCCATTCGACAGTTTACGGGATAATCGTTACCATATTGTTGAATTCAATAATTTATTACGTTTGTTAAAAGACATATCTGTTGAGATGGAAATTATTTTCTAGTATTTATATGAGTAACATAATTCAACTGAAACACTATCTTCGTTAAGTACACTGTGTTTATGACTGCAAGAAAGGTCTTAAATATGATATTGACCAATCAGTTTTGATCATTGCTAATATAATATTATTAGTTTAAGACACACACACACACACATATATATATATATACACATATGTATATTATTTAAAAAAATTTGTAAAATATTGGTATATAACATGTATTTGTCCTACCATGCAAAGTTTGGATAACTATTTTAAGATCCTGGTATGACACCGGCTATAACTTCATACATTCAGTTTTCGTGTTTAACAAATTGGCAGATAACACGATATTTCCGAGTCTCGGTTGAATAGTTTATATAGAATTTAGTTTTTTGTTATTTCCAGGTATTAAAAACAGGTAGATTATAGTTTTCATTATCAGAATAATTCTTGTCGAGTCACCATTTTAATTCTACTGTTATAATAAATACATTTCTGTGTATGATATAAATTTATAAATGATTTAAGTGTTTTTATATTACATGATCGATGTTGAAAGGGATTATGGACTTAAATTAGTTATTAAATAAATAATAAAGATAGATAAAGTTATTGAAACTGATATAACAAAATTAGTTTATAATATAAACGAATATTATTTTTACATATTTAACAACTTTGAAACAATTTGTATATATTTTTAAGACAATTAAAACACGAATAATCTGTATATTTTTAAAGAATGTTAAAGAATACAAACATATTTTCGTGTTAATTATAAAAAATGTTCTTATTGTTGTGTTCTTTAGAACTATTCCTCTTACAGTCTATTATAATCGGTTTATAAAGTTATTATAAGTTAATATATTTTGTCATTTTCACAAATTAATTATTTTTTTATTCCACAATCCAGACTTAAATTTTTTCGATCAAAAATATTTAATAATTTTTTATTGATAAATTTGATTGTGGCTTATGTGGCACATTTCGATGGCAACGCTACCATTCTCAGAGCACCAAGGAACAGAAAAAGATGATATTGTGTTCTTTAGAACGACTTTTCTTATATGCTATTTAGAATACTTTTCTGATTGATTCATAAAATTATTATACATAAATATAATTTACCACTGAGATTGAATTCACTTCTATGAACGAAATTAATACCTCAAACACTATATTTTTTTATTAAAAATATTAAATATTCACTTATCATCTTACTAATTCGCTTTTTAATAGCAATACCAACATCTTTAAACTGCAGACACAATTTTGATCTGAGGTTTTCTGTCTATGTGTTTTGAAGATATTGCCACCAAATGTGTACGAGCATCAAAACAGGCAATAAATAATTAATGAATATTTAGATAAAGGAAGATTATGATATTTGGAGCACTAATTTATTTACAAAAACGTTTTACTTTTTACTTGCACTTCAAATATAAATGAGCTTAATTTTATTTTTTTTTACCTCATGTAACGTCGAGTTTGTAAATAAGAAATAAATTAAAAAACAAGTCTTAACATACATAATAAATCGAAATATATCGTAGTAGAAAACAAGAAATGCTTCACAATTTCATAACGAGTAAAATAATTACAACGTAATTTCGGAAAAATAAAATACAATAGATTTTCACATTTCAATTCTTGTCTTTAATTGGCTGTTGCTCTGTTGGCATTTTTCTATAAATGATAAATAAACTCATAGTCGACAGCAACAAATAGTGAAAAATAAAGAAGATATAGAAAATCACATCTGTGGAATAAAAAAAGTATAGGAGTGTAACGAAAACAGATAAAACCATATTTAAAAATTAAACAAAAAAAACGTCAAATTGTCAAAGAAAGTGTAAAGAAAAGACGTTAATACAGCATAAAGGTTTTAAAATAAAAAATGATTCAAATAGAGGAAATCATTGAAGCATTAAATTGTCAGTATATAACAAAACAATATTGATTTAGAAGTTATGATTCAATTTATAATACGAAATTACAAAAATCAACATGAATAACCGCCGATTAAATTTGATAAATTCATTGAAATAATACAAACAGATAATAAAGATAAAACATTCGGGAAAATTCCGGTTACCTTGAGTCAAACACTTCAAAGTTGAATAATATATTTAACTTTAAAATCAGATAATTAACATAAAATTTTGAAATAAAAGTCAATATTTTTTATCCACAACAATAAAACTGTAATACGCGTTATCTATTGTAACCTTTATCTATAATATTACTTATGATATTAAATCGATGATATCGATTTAATTATATACCACACACATACAAACATATATGTATGCATATATATATATATAACAAAAATTAAAAAATCTAAAACATTAAAAAAAACTTTGACCAATTTACTGAAAATTCAAGAAGACACAATGAACATTCAATAAAAAATATATTAAAGGTAATAACTGAATCGAATTTTGTTGACTGCTACTTTTATTAAAGGCAACAATTCCCATAACTTATAAACTACATGAAAATACTAAGAACTTTGCAAAAAGGGCATAATATTATTAGTATTACAAATATACAGAAATAAAATCAAAAAGTATACAAGAAATGAACAAGCAAACACCCACAGTAATTCTATTTATAGGTAATAAATATTTCCTTGTCGGAAAAAAAACAAACCAGTTCACGATCACTGGAAGAGATTTAGAAATATTATTTAAGTAACATTAAATTATTTTGAAACATCTTTGTATTTCGAAAAATAAGAGAAATATATATGTACAGGCGGTCTGTGTTGAGATCGATTGTATTAAAAAAATATATGAAATAGATTAGACCAAATTTAAACAATGATGACGGAATTATAGGTAACTGACATAAAAGGTTAAATCTCTCTATAACTAAAAAATGGTCCCACTACTACGAGTGCAATTTATTTGTTCTCTGATTGGTTGATATCGTTCACGTGGTCTCTGTTATGATTGGTTGATATCAGTCACTTGATCAGTGTTTTACAAATGTATGTAGCTATCTCACGGTGTACAACGAAAGAGGATATATGATTTCTGTGCAAACTGATAAGAAATTTATTCAAAATATTGTATTCACTGAAGCTTCAGGGTAAAAAATATTACATGTTTTAACATAATATTTTGATAATTTTTATAGACTTTTCCAATAAATTTTTTATGATTTTCATTTTACATAGATTATTTGTGTATATAATTTGTTAATTTCAGTTATTTGTTAGCTGGAAGTGAGGGTTAGTGAGCGGAAGGTAAAGCACTTCTGGTGTAGCCCACTATTATAATAAAAATGCTTAGATATACAAATATAAAAATTATTAGAAATCGACTAATGAACAAGAAGACGGACTTTAGAAAATGTGCTGAAAATCTATAGAAAAAGGTGATATTAAATTGTAGAAATTGAAAAAGAATTGTAGAGAAGTTAACCATCAAATATTGAATATGTGTAAAATTTATTTTGTTTCCTTGATTACAATATCAGTAGATTGTTCAAAAATTTAAAAACCAGAGAATTTGCAAATAAGTTATATTGTATTTTTGTACAATCGACAGTAAAATAAGTCACTTTCTTTAATACAAACTGCGAGTAAAATAGAAACAGCTTATTCGTTATTTTATCAAATGATCAACGAAATTTGATACTACACTTATATTGTGTACATTTTTGTAATTTACAAACATTCTATTTCAAACAAATCAATTGCAGCTATACATATATAGAATAGATTTTATCTGAAATTCAAACTAAAACCAGATTCGAGATTACGAATATAAATTTACAAAATGAGCTTGTTTATTCAGATTGTTTCAATCTTTTGCAGTGACGATTATATTCTCAACTTTACTTCTCAAATGGTGACATCGGAAAGGTTATTTTTTTTTGTAATTAAGTTACTGTCTTTCAAGCATAAACAGATGAATGTTTACTGATTAGAAATAATAAATCTAGAAATATTAAGAGAAAGAAAGCTACAAAAAAATTGAAAAATAAATTAAAATATAGTTTGAGAACAGAATGTAAGAAATAAATAAATATACAGATATAGTAGAGTATAATATGTGAATTATAATTAAAATTTAGCAGAATAGCTAAGTTTTGTGTCAACTAAAACATCACTTTCAAATTTTCTTACCAACCTGTAAAAGTATTGTGAAATATGACATGTATACGAGATTAAGAAAGAGTATATCTCAATAAAGAATATATAATAATAATAAACAAATGACAATTAAATCCGATACATTATAGATATGCTAGTATATTTTGTAGCAATCTTTTTATTTTTTAATACTTAAAAATTTCTTTAAACCATATACAAGCTTTTTAAGTACTAAATGTTTAAATATATAAATTATTTAATGAGTATCAGGGATTTTTGTGAAGTATGGTGTTAATTTTTTGAATTTTATAAAACTAATTTTGTCTGTCATCTGACAGTATAGCTGCTATACAATTATCCGTTATTTTTATTAGCATTCTTATATATTTTTTCTTATTTATTTTTCGTTAATAGATAATCAAACTTAACTACTAATTAGCACACGTTTTATAAGTGTGTTTAGCAAGTATCCTGCTATGGATCTTCTATGTCTCTCTCTCTCTCTCTATATATATATATAGAGAGAGAGAGAGAGAGAGGGGCGGGTAGAGAAGGTCCATAGCAGGATGCTTTCTTAGCACATTTGTCTTATAAAAGTGTGCTAGTTAGTAGTCAGTAGTCAGTCAACACCTCTCTCTCTCTATTTATATATATATAGAGAGAGAGAGAGGGAGAAAGAGAGAGAGAAGGTAATTGAACAGTGCCTTCGTAGACACCTGAAGTTGCATTGACTGATCTGCGAAAAGCGGTTCCATTAGTACATTTTCGAAAGTCATGAGTTTAAATGTGCTGCGGGTAAAAGGTAAGAGTCATCCAGGTACACAACATAATATATATATATATATATATATATATATATATATATATATACATACATATATATATATATATATATATATATATATATATATATATATACACATATATATACATTCAACCCTATTTTCGAACACTAATAATCAAAAATAAGATGTGTAGGTATAACACAAGTTACAATTATTCATCTAAAACATAACTGATTTCATTTACAGAATCTGTAAGATGAAATTTTGTTGCTTGTATCGAAAGTTATCATTACTAAATATTGAAATTATCAAAATTATTCTATATAAAAAAACATTTTTAAAAATATTTTTTTTATACTAGTCCAGTAGATCTGGCAAGAATTCGGAACTATAGTTACATCAGAATGGACAATATAATCCTGGCTGTGGGATAGCGGTGGTGGTGGTGGGATGTCTAGAGTATAATTAGATTTCTGTGAACTGTCAGACCTTACGCTATCGCGGCCAGCGTGAAAAAAGGGTTAAATTCCGGGTTAATTTTTTTAAAAAATATCACTTCCTGTTGTAGCTACAAAAAAATTAAAAAACTGTTTTGTAGAGAATTTCTCTATAGCTTTGATGTTTTTACTTTTTTTTGTGCGATGAATATTTTCTGATTTATTGCAAAAAAAGTGGTTAAAAAAAGTTATATATTATAATTAGTTATTATTATAGTATCAAAAGACTTACTAATATAAAAAAATATATAAATGTATTTCTTATTAAAGTGTAAATAAATATAAAAACACATAAACAAAAGCAAGAAAGAGGCGAATCTCATACGAGTGACCCATTTTCAAAGAAATCTTATATTAAGAACTAACCGTAAACAAAACAAAGAAAAAATCTGTCCAAATATCGAAAATGTACACGCATGTTCCGTGGAAATCAACACACTTCGAAATAAAATAAATTTTATCGCAGAACAATACTTATCTGACACAAAACCGAGATCATTGTACTAAAACCCTTGACCGTGAAAACAGTAACTTTATTTTTCGACATTTTTTTTATGCGACCGCACGAAAATAACAACAAAAACGACCAATTAAATTATATTCAAGTAACGAAAACATTCGTGTTGATAAGACATAACGAGTATAAACGTGTTATAAATATATTATTGATATTGTTATCGTACATGTGTGTTTTTTTTATGTCGAACGTATGAATTTGTTCCTTTACAATACGGAAAAGCGTGCTGCATTAAAAGATTGTTTATTCATTGCGTGGAAATCAACGATGGACGAGGGTTTATCATTGTTTCAGTATGGTTGTTACGTCAGAATATTATTATCCATTCATTTATTATTTTATACACAAATTATCAAGTTGTGTATAAATTGTTTCATATAGTTTTTACAATTATTTAAACTATCATCTTATTAATACAACATTTCATTATTTTTGCTTTGAACTTAGTAGTTTAGTATGATGTAATGTATGTAATCTGTTTTTAGGCCCACACTTATAGATTAGTTGTATTAATATTAATAATTTCAAACGATATCTTACATTCCTTAGAATTTCTTTAAATGTATAGTCATCATACTCATGATTATTAACCTTCAGTCAATTAATTTTCAATGTATTCTTGTTTATATATATATATATATATATATATATATATATATGTACACATACATGTCTTCCTGGGTAGTTACTTTTCTATGAACAATGGAAATATATATTATTAATAATTATAGTTTGTAAATAATTAACGATAAACATCATCCTTTATCTTTATCTAATTATTTATTAATGTTTATGAAACCACTTTAAAATAATTAAAATGTCTTCTGGTGTTTTTAATTTCAATTTTATTTTTTTATAAATCAGATTGTTTATAATATTTTGAATATATATATATATATATATTCGAAATATTATAAACAAAAAAATTGAAAATAAAAACACCATATATATATGAAAAGAATATATTGGAACATAATTGAACTTTAAAAGTATTAATTTTAGGTCAGTTTTTCCCAAATACTTGTATCCCATATATATATAAATCACGCCAAACCAAAGTGTTATTCAATACGTTTGTCTGCCCAAAGAAAATTGAAATAAAAAGAACAAAAATAGAAGTTATGTAGTATGTCTCTATGCCTATCTAGATCAGCTTATTAGCAAAGATGGATCATTCATTGAAGAAGTAAATAGGAGAATAAAGATAGTATGGAAAGCATTTGGACGAAACGCCTCGATATACAAATCAACAACCCCATTCTGGTTGAAGAAAAAGTATTTGATCAATGTAAACTACCAGTCCTTACCTACGGCACCGAAACATGGTTGCTTAACGCCAAAATCATTCAGATATTCCAAATAACACAGAGAAGTATGGAAAGACTTATGCAAGGAATAACAAGAAGAGATAGAAAAAGAATAGAATGGGTACGAAAACAGGTAGAAGTCATAGATGTGATAAGAAGAATAAAGAGTCTGAAATGGAAATGGGTGGGGCATGTTGTAAGAAGAGAAGACAATCGATGGATAACAGAAATTATTAACTGGGA
Source organism: Acanthacorydalis orientalis (assembly GCA_034766995.1). NCBI lineage: Eukaryota > Metazoa > Arthropoda > Insecta > Megaloptera > Corydalidae > Acanthacorydalis > Acanthacorydalis orientalis. The sequence continues at coordinate 12,113,807 of CM068319.1, read as the reverse complement.
ACCAAGGAAAATAAAAAGACTAATGAATAGATGGGATAAGGAAAATTAAAAAAAATATTGTAAATCAGTGGGAGAGAGGTATTCAATCGCACAAAATGAAAAATCATGGATATATATATATATATATATATATATATATTTGTAAATAGATTTTTTTAGTTTATCACATTTCTTAACTTGTTCCTATTATATTATTTTGGTAGGAAAATAATTGCGATTTTTGTTTTCTGAATTCTAACCTATTAAGTAGTACGAATATTTAGATTCAATTTCTTGCTGAAAACAGATATTAACCCTTTTATTACTAGCAGCATACATATGTTGCACTGATTTTTTAAAAAAATCCTGTCGAGGATATACTTTAAATAGTGAACCTACCATAAAATACTGATGAGACAAAACTTCCCAGGACTATCTTTTATCCAAGATGTAGGAAATTCTTGGACAATAATTTTAACCATTTTGCAGTTAATTACCATTTACCTAAATCAATCAAAATAAAAAAAGTCGTATTGAAATGGTTAAACAATATAATGGTTACAGGAGGCAAGATAAGGGTAACATTATTGGAATAAAAATAACGTTTAAATAAATAACATCTGTAACAAACCAAGAAAACTTTCATTACTGAAATTAAATGTCAAAAGAAAGTAATAAGAAACATAAACGACATCAAGAAGAGTTTCTTTACAAATGAATATAATTTTTATGTAAATAATTCTATTAGTTTGATAAGAAAATACTTGAGGTTTATGTTTCCTGAATTCTAACTTTAATTTTTTCAAATGAAAGTTCCATTTCATTGTATTTATGTTAATATCATTTTAAAGTGCATTTTCAGTCTGTATTGTGGTAACATCGACTTGGATTTTATTATTAATTTTGCTTCATATTAGCGTATTGAATTGAAAATGGAAAAAAAGCAAGAGCAAAATTTTTATATGAGTTCAAAACAGCTGGTAAAGCAGCAGAAACTGCTCATAAACTAAACGATCCTTTCGGTGTGGATACTGTTTAAGGAACGTACAATTTCATGCTATGTACGAGAGCCGTGAAGATGAAGAAGGTGTCCTTCAGTTCAAACGACCAATTGAAGGCGTTAGTTGGATCAGAATCATGCACAACAATTCGAGAGCTTGTACAAAAATTTGGCGTTAGTCATCCAACAGTTCTGGACCACTTAAAATCAAAGCTATGAAAAATGTATATGAATTTATACACCGAAATATATATGAATTTATAATTAATATGAATTTATAAAATGTATATTATAAACCGCAATTAATTTTCTACCAACCTAATAGTATAGAACGAGTAGTTGTGTCAAATTGGTACTGTATTGTGTGTATTTATAATCTCGTTAAATTTAGAAAATAATGAAAGGATATAAATATTGTGTTAATTTGTCACAAGTATGAAAATTCTGTTTCAAAAATTTATTTTTCATCGTTATTTTACTCGACAAAGGAATATTTATTACAATGCAAATAATTATAAAAAATCAGAAAGATAAATGAAATTAATCAACCATAAAAACTACTGAATAAAAAATATAAGGTAACAACAGTATGCACCGGAAAATATTATAGAAACATGCGTTCCTATCATAGAAATATACTGAAATCTAGCTCAGATTGAGAAGAATGAGCCATGTATGACGCTATAAAATTTTCGAAGAATTCCGATTCAACTTTTCCAGTCGACATTGAATATTCTTTATCCTTCGATCGATGGTATCTTTTTCTCAATACGACCACTTCGAGTGATTAATTCTCATGTCGCCTACGACTGCATATTTCTCCAAAACAGTTTATATTTATGACACGGAATATACTCTCCACACATATGTGCACCTACTTATGCGTTGTTGAAACCTTTTCGCTATTATTTAAATACATGCTCGATAAAAGTCGTGTAGTCTCATTCTTATCTTTCATATAAAATGTATTCTACTATATTTTGATATTTTTATCGATTGTTGAGTAATATTCAATGATAAAATGTACATCGTTCGCTTTTATTTATAATGCTTATCGATGGAAATAGATTCCGCTAAGGTGGAATATAAATTACACGTAAATAATAAGAATTATCAGTGTTAATTGTGATATTGCGACTTAAAATTTATGAGATATAGTAAATACATTTTTTTTAATAAAAAGATTATCTGTTATGTACGTACATATATATATATATATATATATATATATATATATATCATTCCCTACTACATCAATTATCATATTCCGATAAACTATCTAAAATAAAAATTGATCGATAATGGAAACATGTCATTATGTTCAAACATTTCATGAAATAAATGGAATTCTAAATGAATGAACGAGTTCATCTACTCAGGCTTCTTCTTACTAATTTGTGCGATATTATCTAGTGTAAAATACTGTAACGTGTTATTTATTGCTTAGAAAGAAAAATAATATTGTAAAATAATAATCTGTACTGGATTTGCCTGGTTTTTAGCTGTCAATGAGGTTATCTTTTTTAAGTCAACCGTAGCATGAATTTAATTAGAGAATCATTTTGTCGAGTTCTTCATATTGAAAACAAATATGAATTAAATTATGGAATTTGACACACTTTTCAATAGTTTACTTTGAAATCAAGTATTTAAAAATATATGAAGAAAGTTTAACAATTGAAAGTAAATATAAATCAATACAAAATAAGTATCGTTTAGAAAAATATAGAGCAAGAATCTTATTAAATTTATTTATTTAAAATTGGATATCAAGTGAAACAAAATATCAAAATAATTTATAAAACTACTTGTATGAAGAAGTAATTGTAGTAATAGTAGCAGGGGTCATAGAGTTACACAAATAAATATAAAATATTTTATCACAATACAGTTCTAGTATTGTGGCTAAATTCACTTTCACAAATGAATTCATTCAATCGCAAATAATGTTTCAATCAAAAATTTTCAATGAATGATTCCACTGTGAGACAAAAAAAGTGTTTAGTTTTTTTTTGTATTTTCAGTTTCTACTACTCAAAATAAATGTATCAATAGACGGATTTGTCGTAGTTACTGGCCTATCATACTTTTTTTTCACGCCTTCAGAATATGTTTTTTGTATAACTAACAATGTTGTAAATTAGAATTTTTGTAAGAATCTGAACTGTGTACGAGGTCAGACAATTAAGTAATGCGACCGATTTTTTTTCTCGGCCTGTGGTAACACTGCGAATCTGTAACTCCGCCACCGTAATAGCAGATCCCTACTCTCTCGATTGAGACCTTGACCACCCTCGTACGATCATTTCTTCGCCAGCTGTTTCGTGTTTTGCAACAACGCGCGAGTAGTGCATGTCACGAAAATGGAACAGAGAAATTTAGAGCAACGATAAAATTTTGTGCAAAACTCGGCGAAACCGCGACAGAAACTTATGAAAAAGTGCTTAAAGTGTATGGTAGTGATGCCCTGAGTCGTAGTCAGGTGCTTAGGTGGCATGCCGATTTTAAAAAAGGCCGTGAGAGAAGAAGGCGAGAATGAGCAAGTCCAAAGTGAAAACCATGTTGATTTGCTTCTTCGACAGCAAAGGGGTGGTTCACAAAGAGTTCTTACCACCTGGACAAACCGTAAATCAAGTATTCTACCACAATGTGCTCGAAAAATTACGAAAAAGGGTGCTCAGAGTGCGTCCAGAGATCGCGAAGACGGGTTCTGCATCACGACAATGCTCCCTGTCACAGTGCGTTCATTGTCTCTCAGTTTTTGGCATCTAAAGGCATCGCAACGTTACCACAACCGCCCTATTCACCGGACATGTCACCCTGCGACTTTTTCCTATTCCCCCATATGAAAAAATTCGTCAAAGGTCGACATTTTGACTCCGTTGAAGATATCCAAGAATCTGTGACGAGGGTACTCGGAGAGGTCCCACAAGAAGTGTTCCAGAATTGTTACGAAAACTGGAAAACTCGTATTTGTTTTTTGGCAAAACTTAGCCATACTTAAACGATTTTACAGAACAGTTTCTTGAATTGGCCGCTAGAGGCATTGCTATCTCATTTGTTTTGGTACGATTTGCTTTAGTTTTCTTATTATACTTAATGCGGGCAGAAATGCGTTTTCAATTGTCAAACAAATTAAAAAATAGCTACACGTTCTAAATTTAATTGTTTACATTCAGTAGATTGTTTTTGTTACGTTTGCGTTTATTAATCAGTCCGAATTAAGTGAAATATCCAATTACGGACACGTCAAATTTTTCCATTGCGCACGAAGAGTCTTTTAGTATGGAAATATCAAATCAAGACAAAACGTGGGAACCGCATGTAGTTTGTGGATCTTGTCGATAAATTTTACAGGTCTGGATGCAAGGAGAAAAACGTAAACCATCATTTGGTATTCCCAGAATTCGGCGGGAACCACAAAAACACGTAAATAATTGTTTCTTTTGTAGATCTCTCACATTTTTTTTTTAAAAAAAACAAAGAATGGTTCTAATGTCTATTACCCGGATATTTCTTCTTCCCATGCTACGGTTCCACGCTCTGAAATATTGCCAGTGCACTTGCCTTCATAACCGGAAACAAGTGAAATTGAACTTACTTCGAGAAGATATGATTGAAAAACGAAAAAAAGCGTGAAAAAGATTCATTTTTGATTAAAAACACTCTTTTAATGATTATTTAATTTAGTACTAATAACAAATATTAAAATGAGCTGTACTTCTTATTCGCTTAAAGTCTCAAAACTGAAAATTAGTTAAGAAAAAACACAAAATCAAGAAGACGAGTTTTAATGGCTATAATAATCACTTCAATGAAAAAATGGATTGGTTTATGTTTGTTTTAATACGATTTATTAAAATATATCACACATTAAACAAACACAAACTTAAACAAACAATTGTGTTATTGATCACTTTTGATTGTTGCTTATATGCATTTCGACGGCGATTCTATTCATTAAAGCGCAAAGGTACAGAAAAATCTCTTTTCTGTATCTTAGCGCTCTGAGGATGATGGCATCGAATTCGAAATATATAAAAGTGACAATCACACATGATCAATAATCATTTATTAAACATTTTTAATTAGAAACTTTTTTGTGATTTGTGGAATGAAAAATAATTCGCGAAAATAAAATATTTTATTTATACTTGACTTGTCTTTATTTCAACAAAAAAGCTATTTTTTTAAAAAAAATATAGACATTAATTAAAACGAGACGCGACATGGATTAAATTTTACACTTAAAATTAACTTTAGATAAATAAAGAGGGTAATATATATATATATATATATATATATATATATATATATATATATATATATATATATATATATATGGAGAGAGTTTAGTTCATCAAGATTGAAAATTGTATACAGAAATATGAAAAATATGAAAAATAAATAGCTTTTACAAAAAATGTGAGAAAAAATCTATTATTTTTATTAATAAGTAATTAGACTATACAAAAAAGGTTACAGTTTTGAATGTTAAGTTAGGTCATGCGTTTACAGCCATCTAGCAGTATGTTAATTGAATTACTTTTAAATTCATAAGAGCTAGCGGATTGTTGAAAAGAATACTTTCAATGTTCTTCGTTGAACGATCCCAATTATTTAATGAAAGATGATTGCTTTATTAACTTTATCAAATATCGACTAACGAAGTCTACGTACACAATAGAGACAATTCGAACCAGTCGCAAGTTTTTTATATGTTTGTTTTTTTTTCGACAAACATGTCTGTCCCGTCTATTGACTTCGATCAATCGACACATCTTTAAATCCATTATACGTTAGAAATACACTCGACCGCAAATGCACTTATAACAATAATATTTTCATTAGGTTTTCCAGGCGTGTGTGTGTGTGTGTGTACGTGTGCACGTATTCTTGTTTTATAGATAAGTTATGAGACTTTAAAAGTATTTAATAGTTTCCGTTATTATCAACGTCGTAAAAACGTTATGAATAGGAGTTCTTTCGTACAGTCCTTAACATCGTGACAATCATAAAAATTAAGAGTAAACATTTGGTGCCACTTGACAATTTTATATTCGGTTTTATGCACACGCATTTGGGTTGTGCGTCTTAAAATGTGTAACAATATACAGTGTGCAGACGATACGATTCATTTAACAAAATACTTTTACTATGAATCACAATTGTCCATATTTACATTCATACACACACACACCTACATACATACATACAAACATATATACATACATATATATATATATATTTATATATATATATATATAGTTAAATATATATATATATATATATATATATATATATATATATGTATATATTTAAATATATATATATATATATATATATATATATATATATATATATATATGTCTACACGAAAATAAATCTGTTGTTTTATGGAAATTTTATGATGAAATTATTTTTTTATATATAGAAAGATTGAATATATTTATATATTTATCAATGAAATGAATTTCGGAAAGAATATTTAATATGATAAATTTTTTTATTACTAACTTTTCTATTTATTGTAATAACTGGTTAGTGTAAGAAAAGTAGATTATTAACAGAATATTTTTAAGTTAAATTACTAATTAAGGCAAGTTTCAAATGTCTCAATTTTAAGTTCAATGGTAAATATGAATTTATTCTTATATATATATATATATATATATATATATATATATATATATATATATATATATATATATATATGTGCCTAAGGTAGGGTTGATTATCTATATTTTGTAAAATTATGATTCTTAAAAGACTTGCATATGTTTGAAATCTTGAAAAAATCGATTTTTGTTTTTGCATATTATTAAAGCTTATTATTATTAAAGTCTCATGATCAAAAGAATTTTATCAAATTTCCAAGAATTCCCTGAGATACAGTGATTTTAGTAGAGGCGGTTCGCAGCGAGACAGGGCTGCCCGAGAGCATTCGTTTGTTTTTCTCGAAACTAAATTTTTCAAAACTATGTATTTCATATTTTAAAAATTATTCACCCGATTGGCGTTAAATCTTAACTGAACATTGTTAATAACATTCTCTATCAGGTGACTTAATGTGTTTTGGGTATGCTCGTCCATTTGTTAATAATAATCAATTATGTGTGAAAAATCAACCTTTTTTTTCAAACGACTGCCATTTTTGCAATTTTTTAAATTTCAAAAAAGTATCCCGTCATACCATAATTATTGTAATGTCCTACAAGTATATTATTCTATTTTTGGTGTCAGATTAACGCAGTTGATTAAATCGTGTACATCCTTGGCCAGACAGCACATGAAGTCTTTTAATTTATTTATATCTTCACAGTTTGTAAAAATTTTTAATAAAAAAAATAAGAAAGTTTATTCAGGACATGTATTTAATGTGTATACATACATACAATTTAAAGCTTATATTATCCAAAATCGTACTTTTCGAACAGCAAACTTATTCAAGCCCCTTAAATATTACAAATTTTTCTCTATTCAATGATATATAACTGAATGCCCAATCATTACTGTTTCTAACATTCAGATTAATAAAAATTAGTTCAGAATAATTAAAGAAAAAATATTTTTTCTCATTTTTAGTCAGCGTATAAGTTTAATAAATGTGACAATAAACGGATTACCACTTTTATCTAGATGATAACTTGAATACAGTTTAAACATATAAACATAATAAAACAGTTCTAACATTGTGAATAAATTCACTCTATAAATAACCAATAATAATTTATTGACTATTTTTGATAGAAAACTTTGGTGTGATTTGTGTAGTGGAAAAAGAATTAATTTGAGAAATATGGAGGTAAATTTTACTTGTAGAGAGATTTCACTTGTTGAGAGAAACATTCTGTTCAATCATTTTGTATAAATCATGTGCAGTGGCGCGTTATCATATGGGTAAAAAGAGCAATTGTCTGGGGCTCACACCAACAGAGGGCTCCCAAACCAATCTCTTATAAATTCTTTACTGTAATACAACACTCTACATGGGACTCCCTAATTCAATTTTGATTGGGCTCTGTGAAGCTGTAACGCACCACTGACTATGTGAAAAGGATGGAATGTATTATTTTTATAAAAAAATTGTTTATAAATTATTAACATATTTATAACTGAACAACTAATTGTTTGCATGTCTTCAAAGAACCGTGCACTTGTAAAATATAAATGGATTGAAGTTAATGTATCTGAACTAGAAATCAATACACTTGTATAGAGAAACAAGCTTTGTATCGAGAAAATCGAAACCGTTCCCTTAAAGAACAAACTGTCGCCATTCCGTTTAGCAATTAAAATGATTTGAAAGTGAAGCACACACACGAACCGACTGCATATAACGTCTACTTTATATATATATATATATATATATATATATATATATATATATATATATATATATATAAGTGCATAACGTGTAAATGCAGTTCGACTTCTGACTTTATGGAAGTGATAGCATGAGTGGCGAGTCCGTAAGTTTGTGTGTATGTCTGTGTGTCAGTCTGTTGTGTGCTGGTATGCGACACATAACCTTGAATGCGTTCGCTGCACTTGCACTTCCCGCGTCTTAGTGCACCGCTGCATACCCCTCACGCACCGCGCCACTGTAAAATCGCATCGAACAAATGCACGCTGCACTGACCAGCAGCCGTCTTTGATTGCAATCTCGCCTCGCGAATTCACTGTGTATCTTTGAATAGTCGACTGTGACCGTGATTACCACTTATATTAGATCGAGCCGTAAGTCATCAGCTCGTTTGAAGGTCTTTCTTAGATCCAATTAATAACACACATAACTCATAATATATATATATATATATATATATATATATACACATACAAAGTAAGATGTTTTGACATAAATCATTTTTCATAATAAAACTATTTTCTATCGATTAGCATTGAAAAATCAATCAAGTCACCTTGAAAAATAAATGTATTGTATAAACATTTAAATGCTCGTACTTGATTTTCTATTTATTTTACTTACCAAAGATCATTTTTTTTTTAAATAAACATTGCATCTTTTAATAAAATACATAATATATAGAATTTTTCATTGTATATATAGGAAATAACTGATTGAGTCATAAATATTTTAATGGAGTTCCAAAATGATTTATTTTCTCATTCCACGATATATAAAAAATGTTTGTAATCAAATATGTTCAATGAATGATTATTGATGGCATTTGCCTTAAAGCGATAAAGTACCAAAAAAAATCATGTTTCTATGCCTCATCGTTTCTGTACACAGCTAAAAGATATTTCAGATTTCACAGGTTGATGAAATCGTCAATTAAACTGTAGTGCTAAGGTAATTGTAAGGTTGAAAAACGTTGTCTGCTTTTCTTAAAAACTGAGATCTTTATTTTTAGTTTCTTTCATTAAATATGAAAATAAAATGGAAACATCTAATTTCTATTTTCAAATACAGGTTAATAAGGAAATAATCTATAATAGTCGTTAATAGCTATTTGAATAAACTACTATTGTATAAAGCAGTTTAAAAACATATTTCATAATCATTTTCCTTTTGACTTCTTCCTGTATACAAGTATTTATTTATTTATAAATATGTCAATTTTTAAAAATAATGTCATTTTGTAATTATGAAAAAATCTATTTGAATTTAATTATTATTTTCTTTTGCTTTCAGGTACGTTGGCATATAATTTAAATACCCAGTTCATAAACAAAGTATTAAAAAGGTATGTTTTATTCTTTTATTTAAACATTTGCCTCGATTTTTATATAAAATATTTTCTTACAGTGTTATTAAACACCTAATGTAAACATTTATAATATTCTAGATTCAAATAAAAAAGGGTGATTTTAGAATTAAATTATTTTCTCATTTCACAAAGTAAAAAAATTCTAATTAAAAATATTCACTAAATTACTGTTGATAATTTTTGATTGTTATTTATGAACATTTCGATGGCAATGTCATCATTCTTAAGCAAAGGTTCTTAACCTTTTTAATCTTACATCTTCCCCGGAAGTAAACTTAAAATTCACACCTCCTCCCTTTTCCAAAAGCAATTAATAACCTAATGTAAACATTTACAAGATTCTAGATTCAAATAAAAAAGGGTGATTTTAGAATTAAATTATTTTCTCATTTCAAAAAGTAAAAAAATCTAATTAAAAATATTCACTAAATTACTGTTGATACTTTTTGATTGTTATTTATGAGCATTTCGATGACAATGTGATCATTCTGAAGCAAAGGTTATTAATCTGTTTAATCTTACATCTTCCCCGAAAGTAAACTTAAAATTCACACCTCCTCCCTTTTCCAAAAGCAATTAATAATGGATAAATTACGTAATTGACATTGAAATTTTATTTTAACATCCTCAGATACACAGAAATTTTGTTCTTTAAATTTTGTAAAGAAAATTTTGTTCTTCAAGAATATCTTTTTGTCTCTCAACATAATTATTAAGTCACTTAACCCTTAGCTGCCACACTTATCTGGTATAACATAGCTGCCACATGGTCATATTGACCCACAGTGGCAGCTAAGGGTTAAGGTCCTCAGTGTTATTTAATAAGATACTTGTTGCTTCTTCTGATCAATGAGACCATCAATTCGGGGTACAATCCGAACTCAATTTTTTAAGGAAAACAACTATAAAAATGTTATAGAGGACATCATACCTCCCTACTAACCCCTTTGCACCTCACCAGGGGAGAGACACTTCACAGGTTAAGGAATACCTGTTCTAGAGCGTTAAAGTACAGAAAAATCTTTGGTCTTTCGCTCTCTGAAGATTCGGCATCGAAATGTGCGCAAGTAACAATCAAAAATGAAAAATAATAATTTATTTGATATTTCGGAATAAAAATGTTTCTTTGTGGGTTATGGAATAAGAAAATAATTCATTTATGAATTTGAACTTAGTCATAGTGTCAGAACTGTATTGTATTATTTAATGAGTATTCAACATGGAAGGAATTTCATTTATCTTTTATCTATCGTTTCTTAGTAAAAACAATGAGTATAAAATTAAAGCAGAAGAAAGAACGTGAATAAATACCCATTGTTCAAAATTAAATTTCAATTTTTCATTCAGGAACTATTCGCTTCTTTGTATCTATCTTCAGAAAGAGGCTGGAGATAAGAACATGCAACAGTTGATATAGTTTTATTCTAAAAAGACCCCCTTTCACTGGACTGACTTGCCTTAAGTAAGCATATTATTACTATTATAAGATCTTGTAAGGTGGGGTGTATGTAGCTCTATTAAAAAAGTATATAAAATGGCTTCACTGAAGGCTACGAAGTACGTTTCAAATTTATATAGTAATTAAAATCACAAAGAATATTCAGATAGTTTTATAACTGATCAGTTCTTACTTGTGAATTCGTTATGATTAATTTTCTTATTATATTTTTATGAACCGATATTTTATTCTTTTGAAAAACGAAAATCTATGATCTTGTATTATTTAAAAACAATTTCTTTCATGTAATTGTATGACTAGGGTCATACTTGGTGTAACATAAAACTATTTGTAAATTTTTTTATTGTGTTGATGTGAATCATTACTATTCTGGTCATCTACTTTGACCGATTTCGAATTATCCATCTTCAGATAGTCACATATTAAATCTATAATTTTATTCTTATAAAGCAGATACAGAGATCTCTTGCAAGTTTACAAAACAGTTAAATATAAAAAGATCTTGAAAACGTGAAAGAATAATTGTTCGTTTATACGTAAAAACCATACAAAAAGAATTTATAAAAATTCATTCTCATTTCAACTGATCTTTAAATTAGAGTACATTTTAATTTAAAATGACTTACTAATCATTTCATCAGTTTTTAAACTTAAAATGCAGGTTTATCTTAAAATATTTCAAAATTGCATGACAGGAAAAACAGATATTCTTGAAAAAATATTTAATAACTATAATACTAATCTAATTCTTGAATGATTTATAAAAAAATAATGATGCTTAAAAAGGATCTCGCTTCTAAGTAATTTAAGAAAAATAAAAAAGATAGAACGAATACTGAATAACCGAATCAACTTGCTTAAGGAAAATAATTCTTATTTTAACATGTATTAAGATTTTCAATTCATTTTTCATCCCACACGTCAAGACATTTTTTCTGGTTACAAATATTCAATAAGTGGCCATTGATCGATCATTCTTGATTATTGCATGTTTTCATTTCGATGTCGATACCATAATCCGTAGAGTGCCAAAGCACAGAAAACTCTTTAAATTTTCTATGACTTAATGTTCTGTGAATAATGGTATTGTCATCGAAATTCGCATAAGAAGTAATCATTTAATTAGACATGATCAATAAGTGATTAATAAATATTTAATTGAAGAAATTATAATTATTTAATTACACATTTGTGGCATGAAAAATACTTAATTTTTGAAACTGAATTTAGCTCCGATATTTAATAAGATATAAAACACTGAAAAATAATATAAATAACATAATTGCCAATAAATAAAAAAGAATAACAAAATAAGAGTATTATTATATTCATTTTGTAAATATTTTACTTATAAAAAAATACTCGAATGTTTCATAAACACGGTATAAAATCTATGTTTTAATAATTAGTTAACTGTTATTGGCCTCTATTTTAACATTATTATCAAAATGTCGTTTAAACAAAATCCGTACTCAGTAAATATTATTTATTGAGTTAAAAAGCAACAAAATAATATTTGTCTGGATCGTTTACTACTTCAAAAGTTTTTTTCTAATATATATATATATATATATATATATATATATATATATATATATATATATATATATATATATTACATAGCTACAGAAACTTCATGTTTTTATATATTATTTAAATTCAAATACATGCTATGTAAGTACACTGATAAAAAAGTTTTGAATAATTTTATACATATAACAGAATTATTTAAAAGAATGACAGTTTTTTCTCGATTTTATTTCTATTTAACATTATTTACATTTTACTTAAAATGGTTAGATAAATGATTACTGAATCAAATTTATTAACGAACACATTTTATATAAAAAAGACGACAATGATCTTTATCAAGGTTATTAGCAAAGTGACTAGTACTTTATCGTTTTATGAAAAGATATTTATAAACAGTGCATGTTTAATAATTGATACAAAAATCTACTTAATGTCAGCATGAATTTATTTAAAATAAGTATAATAATACATACCTTCTCAATATTTTCGTTACGGATGGGATAAATATTTTGAAAATGATTTTGAACGTACCTGAAAATTAAAAGAAAATAAAAATTAGTACGAAAAATACATATATTATTTTTCAAATATATATATATATATATATATATATATATATATATATATATATATATATGTGTGTGTGTGTGTGTGTGTGTGTATGTATATAGAAAAATTATGCAAATATATCTTTATTCTTACCTTAGTTTAGACAGACAAAGTTTAATATCTTATTGTGTTGACATTCAAGCGACAGTGTTTAACCTTGAACCTAACCTAAACTTGTCCCCTGATATTATTATTGCCATCTATGATTGATCATCGAAAATATACGTTGTTTCACAAATGTCTATTGTTCGAAAATTTGTGAAATAAGATATTTTCGATATTTCAATAGTTTTATTACTTTGTCACGACGAAAACGACCATTTTACATACATACATATACATATTATATATATATATATATATATATATATATATATATATATATATATATATATATATACATGTTTGTATAAATGTAACAGTTTAAAAAATTTACATTTTCTAAATTGTGCACTTTATATTTTAACATTGTAACATTTTATAGTTTTATGTTTAAATATATTTTTATCTTTGACGTTAATAAATGACTAATTATTACAAATTTGATACAAATGTGATATATATATATATATATATATATATATATATATATATATATATGTATGTATAAGAAACACATCAAAAATGAAAAATAATATTTGTTTAATTGTTTTTTGTTTCTCTTTCATACAGTACTTTTACTCAAATCATATAGTGTTATAATAAACTACTCAGTTAATAAATAGTCTCATAAATAGCATATAAAATATATTACATAAAAATGCATAACAGTGTTGAATAATTTAATGTAATCTTTTTCTAGAATGTACTGGATATAAATTTAAAATCAAAAATGAAAAGATTTTCGGTCACTGTCGAACTTATTTTTTAAAAAAGTGTCATTCGAAAACAGCAGATTTTTAATCTTATTGTTATTGGAATCATATATATATATATATATATATATATATATATATATATATATATATATATATATTGATCATTAATATGTTAACCTTTTGACTCCAAGCAATTATGCTATTCAGCAGATCAGAAATTTGTATACTACGAATTAGGATAAGAGTATGATAAATGTAGAAAAGTATAAGCACCCGATGACATGGATGGACGAACTCTTATCAAAGCTTTTATCTGTAAATGGTCAAATGTGGGCAGTAATACTGGCTTTAGGAGTAGAACGCTTTTAAGTGCCTAGGCAGTACAGCTGGCCTTGAGAGTGCAAAGGGTTAATGCAGTGATTCTTAAACTAAGATTTGAAAATTAAATCATGAATACGACAAGTATTATCAAAAATGTAATCTATTTTTAAACTATGTATTTTTATTTTACATTTCTGTTTCGTTACTTTAATTAGTAGTCATATAGTAATTTAATAATAGTTATTTTCAAACAAATACTTTAACATCAGGTATAGAATTAGGATATAATCACAATTCACTGAAAATGGTCCTCGAAAACATTTTATCTCGAAAAGGAATTCTTAGATTATATCAAGCACAGATTTGTTGTTTTAATCTACTGAGTGTTTTAAGTATTTTTACATTATATGAGTATAGCAGAATCTATCTACATCTAATATTAATTCATACATATATGGTAGAGAAAGTCGATGAATGAAGATAAATTTTCTGTCCTTAGTGTCTTCACAGAATCACTAAAATATAATTTATTTTCATGACAGATAGTGAGGTCAGATCGAAATAGAAAGGAAAGCATAGTATTAAAAATAAATATGGCTGAACAAAATCAATATATATGGATATTGTTTTATTCAAATTGAGTAGCATTGCTGTGTTGTATCTCTTTTCTAATTATGTATGCAAAAATATATGAAGCACTCAGTAAATTATTCTATTCTGTAACTGAATTATGCTTTAATTCTGCAATTTTCTTAATGTTCTCTTTATTATCTTCTGCGATTATTTTGGAAACTTTTACAAAAACTATAAAGATATTAAAAAAACAATAATGCATAAATTTACTCAATCTTTAATTAAATTAAATATGTAAATACAAGAATAAATAATTAAATTTATGATTAATAATAGTATAGACGCCATATATTTGTAATCGATATTTTTTTATTGTAATCTTTGTTAATGAGTAAGTAGATGGTTAAAAGAATAACAAATTAAAATAATATTTTTTTCAATCCGATTTACCAACATGAAAACGCCTGGAATTATATATTTAATATCAGTTTTTTTAAATCGTTAATTCGATGATATACGTTTAGATATAAATTTATGATTTATATATATATATATATATATATATATATATATATATATATATATATATATGTATATATATATATGTATATATATATATATGTATATATGTGTATATATATGTATATATATATATATATATATATATATATGTATATATATATATATATATGTATATATATATATATATATATATATATATATATATATATATCAGTTGGAAATGAGACACTAAACTATTTAAATTAAAAGAAATTGAGAGAAATTTCTATCCAGCAGCGAATAGAAGATTTGAATTGAAGATTGACAATTTTAGCCTATGATGTGTCCATTTTTTAGGATGATTGTATGAGAGTAACATAAATGTTGATTTGTTTATTAATGTATTTGAATTTAGATTCAAACTTTTGATATTTTAACAAAATCACTATCGAAAACATATTAGCACTATTTGATAAAAAATTCAAATTACTTAATCTGTTCGATGCTAATCTGAATATAAATTATATACAAGATTTTATTTTCTATTTCCTGTAAAATTTACATACATTAACGATTACTAAAACAGGAAAACAGGAAAATCTGGTTAATTGTAAGTCGAATATATCTGAGTAGTTGATTTTTCGGTCTATCCATTTGTCTTTTAAAACTGTCTGGCAGATCGGTAAAGCAACCAGTGCTAAATTATAGCTTGCTTAATATATATACTGTTTAGTTTATTAGTTTTTCGTTCTAAAAATAAACTAATAATTTTCATTTATAATGTATGGGTTAATGGCGTGAAATGAAAATAATTATCAGAAAATGTCATTTCGAAATTGTAAAATTCTAATTTAAAATTTTAGTTAGGAAAAAAGAATTTATTAAAAACCAAACATCAATAAAGTAAAATATATGACCGAACAAGCTGGAGAATTATTTCAAGAGGCTTTAAAGGACATTCCAAACAATGGCTACACTGGTAATGATTGCAAGTGAATAGACATTTCTGATAGCAAGTTATCTGTTCGGTGTAATGTTTTAAATAACTCTCAGCTGACTTGGTCAACTAATATTACTTCATATTCATATTTTGACGCTGAGCTCAAATCATTGAAAAATGCAAGTTCAAAAAATATCTTGAATTCGATCTCAAGTAAAAGTACTCTCACTCATCATTGTTTGTACTATAATCGCTTTTCGTTGTTTGTACTATGAATCAAAAAAAGATTTATTAAATCATTTCAAGAAATTACTTTGTAAGCTTTGTCCAGCTTTCAAATTAAATGTAAACGTTTTCAAAGTGTTGGAACAGTCTCAAGAATCCCAAGTCCAGAATTCAAAGTTAGTTTTTTGAGGTTTAAGGGTCCGTCGACAACTATGGCAATTAACGTCTGTTCCAGAGTTTAAAAGAATTTAAATAACAAATAATAACTTATAGTCCTATTGGAATTATAGCTATTCGATTTTTTGTTTCTAGGAAACTTGATTGAAAAAATCCAACAAAT
The DNA here is from genome assembly GCA_034766995.1 of Acanthacorydalis orientalis. NCBI lineage: Eukaryota > Metazoa > Arthropoda > Insecta > Megaloptera > Corydalidae > Acanthacorydalis > Acanthacorydalis orientalis. The sequence goes on along the minus strand of CM068319.1, from coordinate 12,096,774 downwards.
TCAAAAATGCTCATGTTTTGATTTGTTGGATTCAAACAGCCTCTACTAACAGAAATTAGAGTTTTATATTTTCAAAAACCATTTGAATAATAAACGATTCAACGAATTATATACACATAATGTTTCTTTAAAAAATAGACATTTTAATATATAACAAGTATCAAGACGAACAGTATTAACAGAAACAATGACTTTAAAATATCATAAAACTGACTAAAACGACAAAAGTACAACAATAATATTGAATCGTTATGCACGCAATGCACCGGCACCAGACAAACCGGAAATGATAATTACGCCATTCTCGTATGTTCCGGTCAGTGATTTCTTTCTTCTTCGATACACAACATATCTAATTACTGTCGAACGAGGAAGTTTATATGGAACATGTATTGATGATTGAGAGAGATGGTGCGATTAAAAGGAAATACGATTACAGCAAGTGCGTATACGTGCGTTATATATACATATATATATATATATATATATATATATATATGTATAAATATATATGCATATACAATATGAAACTATTTATAAATGTATGTGTATGTATAAAAAGAGGAAGATTTTTCCCACAAAAAGACAATAAAATAAATATCTCACGGTCTGAATAGTTTCAACTTTAATAATTTTAAAATAAAGGGAAATGTTGTATTAATCTGTACACATCTTTTTATATGAAAATAAATTTATGGTAAATTTGAAATTATTTATTTACTTCTTAATTAAAGATAAAATGTAAATAAATATTTATACATTATGTATAAATTTTCTTTTTAGTATATTTATTACGTAATATAACAATTACAAAATTTATATATATATATATATATATATATATATATATATATATATATAATGTAAAAGAAAATGTATTTGTATTTAAAAAATATATTTTCATTTACATTGGAACTACAAAACAAATTATGACTGGACAAAAACATAATATAAATAATTATACAGTAAATAATAATTTATGTAACATACCTAACATCTTATTTATCTTTAAAATCAAAAGACAGTCAATTACACACTTCAAGAACCTACTAATATAAAATGTATGTATAATATAAAAGAGAGAGAAATAACGTTCTATAATTAATATAACGATATACTTTTTTATAACGCTCTCATATGACATATGACCCTCACACATATAACAAGGTTGTGGAATGAAATTTGATTTATTTAGATATATTAATACATGTATTATTATCACATTCGGCCTATGAAATTCCAGAATCAAATATTTATTTTTAATTATTTCAACAAATTCAAATTTTTTTTATTACTTTTTTATTGTTTTAAAACTTTTACTCTATGTTTTTTACTATTACTACCTAATTGTTTATTATTCTTTGTAAGCGAATGAAAGAATTAACTTTTATCAACAGTTGAAGTAATTAATATTAAATTAAGCCATTCTCCTTTTCTTTCTTTCTTTATACACACACATGCATATATATATATATATATATATATATATATATATATATATATACATATATGTATATATAAATATATATATATATATATATATATATTCATACACATACATACAGACATACCTAATACATACATACTCATACATGTGCATACAAGACCTAATAGTCAAAAGAAATGACTATTATAATATTCTTAAAAAAATGACTATTATAATTATCTTTAAAATATTCAAAAGTGCAATATGTACCAAAAAACTTAAATATTGACATGCAAGTTAAATCTGAAAAATAATAAAAGACGATAAATATTGATATTAGGCAGGAATAAAATAATATTGTCAGTTGATTATGAATAATTTATACATATATATATATATATATATATATATATATATATATATATATATATATTCTTGATTTCTTTTTAGTATTCGTTTTTCTTTTGTTGTACTTTAAGATAGTTAATTTTTTTATTAAGAAGATTTTCGTTTCTTGTTCGTATATTTTGTTGTTAACAGATATTTTATATTTTGAATAAATTCTTCTAAAATCATGCAGCGTCACGCTATTTATCTTCACCATTCGCTTTTTTACTTAGGAGACTATAAAAAATAGGTTATTTAACTAAAACTGACAAATGTATTATGAATTAAAATAACCAGAAAAGAAACAAAGAGATGTTTCATCTTTGTTTTTTATGTTAACATTTCTTTTTATTTCAAAGTAACCTCAATTCTGATAATATGTGACGAATAGTGTATATGAAAATAATAAGGATAGAAGATTCATGTACATCAGTGGTGTCAGACACGTGGACCTTGAGCCGCATGCCGTCTGCAAGAATCTAGAATGCAGCACGCGGCCCAAAACTTGAAGTTGATTTTATTAAAATAATAAAATGGAATTTAAAAAAATATAAAATTCAATTTTAAAACATTGCAAATTATAGAAGTACATTGTAAGGAACACTTTTTTATGGTTACCGATATATTCATCGTTGATAAAATAGTTTCTGCCAAAAAATGACACATTTCTAATAAAAAATAATGTTTTAATTTCTCTAATTCAAAATTTCGTTGTAATATTTAATAATAACAACTAAAATTAAATTATTTTTTTTAAAATTTTATAAATTCATTAAAGAAAAAATAAATGTAAAATTGAAATGAGTTATTTTCAAACATAAATAAAAGACTGTTTCGTCGTTCGCTGAATTTTTTTTGTCTGCGGCCCCCAGACTCACATAAACTGAATTTGGTAATCATGTTCATATTTGAGTTTGACACTACTGATATACATTTATTTATTTCCTCTATCTTCTGTGCATAAATAAATATTAGATATAGATAGACTTTGTCATATATATATATACACTCGTATATATATATATATATATATATATATATATAAACATTATATATATATATATATATATATATACTCTTATTAATTGAATCTTAAATCGTGTAACAAATTTGATTCAATCCAGTATTAAGAATAAAACATGAATCTACTTAAAATTTCCAAATCTGTAATGACTGTAGTTTTAAAGTTTGATAGTAGTAAAGTTTTAAAAAATTCTTGAAAAGTAGTACAATGTGTGTGTTGTCATTCTTGTTTTTTTTTTGGTTATCTGAACGTTTGTTCTCTACTAATAATTTCACATGTGTGCCATTTTCAGGTAGATATTAATCCATCTGAGGATGGTATACGTGTTGAAACTAATAGCAGAGAATAAACACTCTGAAAACTCGGAAAATTCAAAAAAAACCAAAACCCCATCAGAAAAGGCACCGACAAGAGCACAGATATAAAATATACAATTATAATTTTAACACAACGTATATTTTATTTATTTTCATTTTTTAATTTTCAATACATCTGTGAGTTTCAGTTAAATAATGTATTTTTTATAGTCTCTTAATAGCATTGATACATAAAGAAATAAAGAAGTTAAATAGTATAACGTTTATTGAATCAAACATGGTTTTGTAAAAAATGTTTCTAAATACAAATAAACATTTTAATATAAGAAAAAGAAGTGGCAGATATATATATATATATATATATATATATATATATATATATATATATATGTTTATATATATATACATATACATACATACATACATACATACATACATACATACATATATATATATATATATATATATAGAGAGAGAGAGAGAGAGAGAACGTACTAATTGATGACAACAACTGTCTATTCGACATTTCATTACAATAATCATAATTTTCCTTTAGTCTCATATTGAAGAGTAATTTGTTTGCTCATAAATTTTAAATCCTAAATAAAGATTTTTAAATTATTTTTTCTATAAAAAAAGATGATTAAATTGAAAACAAACAATGACAATTTTCCTAGAAAACCTTTTCGGTAACAATATTATTTCAACAGATCTCTTATGTTCACTAACACAAATTTAAAAAGAGTGATAAATAATTATTAATTTTGGAGAGAAGAACTAGTCTTACGTACTATCGTGAAGCCCGTTAGGTATTGTTCCTATAAAATATTTTAATTCAAATATAAGACAGACAGATATTTAACTGGTATAATAATCATCCAAGTCGATTACCATATTCAAATGCATACCATAGAAATTTGAGACACACTCTCGGCTAGGATTTTCCCATAATCTCTTGAGTCCTACCGGCGACCGTCTCCAATTTGAATTGTAAATGTTTCATGTATTGCATGACATATACACAACAGCAACTGTGCGAGTCTCAGTAACTCTGAATTATTATTTTTGATCTAGTATTGTAGACATTATAAATGATTATTCCGACGTGGAGATGTTGCCCTTAAGGTATGGTGTTTATAGACCGGTAAATTCTTTTTTCACGCCACGGGGCGTTGCGTCGGAGTTGTGATGTCTTG
>CM068319.1:12069924-12087424 GCA_034766995.1 Acanthacorydalis orientalis | reverse complement strand
TAGTGAAGAAAAGACACTCATGTGATCTAAAAGAACGAAGATTATCAGGACAACGCACCAACAGGATTATAGGTATAAATTATAATTTGATTAGAAAATAAGTTTATAAATTATAAAAAGCAAGTTAGCGAATGTTCCATATTCAATACCTACTCGTGTTTAGAATGAAATACAATTTTTTATTCTGTCTTCTTCACTGAATGCTTTTAAGAATAGATTGTGAAAGAGAATCATTAAACATTCAAATTCTTTATTAAAACTGCTACTCTGTATTTTTTATCTCCAGCAAGCGTACTTATATTATAGTTACTGTAATATAGCATCTAAATTATAGATTATCTAACTCCATTACTAGACTTTTTTATAATAAAAAAGAATTGTAAAAAACGGTATTAATTATTAAATTAATATTTTGTTCGCAAAAGTAATTAAAATGTAAAAATGGAACACTGTAGGTTTTTTTTTACGAAAAAGGATAACATTTGAAAATAAAACAATAAATGTAAATTATAGAACATTTTTTTTTATTTCGGAAATAAAAGGTATAATGAATCATTGATTATTTAATATCAGTTTTTATTAATGTAACTTGAAAGTGCTGACAGTATATAAAGGTTTTAAAATCGTAGTTTGAAATAAAGTTAAAATTATTTAACGAGAAATTCTAATCAAGACTTTTTAAAACCACAAACAGAACAGAAAAAGATATATATATATATATATATATATATATATAGTCATTAAAAAAATCATAGATTGTTTGTTAGAAGCACAAAAATCACAAAGAGAATCAGGAGATCAGCAGAAAGGAAGCAGAGATTCTGAAATAATATACTGACATTTTGGATAATAAACAACAACAGAGATTTAAATAACTACAAAAGTTCATCCACAAGTCTAAGACAAGCTATTTAGAGTTATTTAAATTATTAGATTGGTGCAAAAATAATTGCGGTTTTTATCATTTTAAGTTTGGCGCCGATTTTTCTAATTACAGTGATCTTTTGTTATAGTCATGTGATAGATTATTGTAAACAATGAAATTAGCAATACTGATTTCAACTTATGTCTATTGTTTTCATTTTTTAGTATTGTTCTATATAACCTCTTAAATTAGTCATAGAAGAAAAGTAAATTCTCGCGATTTTGTTATATGAGTTTAAATTGGGGCGTAACGTAATAGAAACTGCTCGAAATATCAAATTTGTTTTTGGCGAAGAGTCAATTAGTGAACGTACAGCTCAATACTAGTTCCAAAAGTTTTGTAATGGAAACGAAAGCTTTGATGAGGAGGGTCGTGGATGTCCTTCAGTTATAGACAATAATGATTTAAGAATCATTATTGAAACGGACTCACAAAAAACAACTCGAGAGGTGGCAGAAGAACTCAATGTTGATCATTCAACAGTTGCTCTGCATTTGAACATAATTCGAAAAACAAAAAAGCTGAATAAATGGGTGCCGTATGGACTAAACGAACATCAAGCAGTTCGGCGATATGAAGTCTGCTCTGCACTTCTTTTGCTTAACAAAAATGATCACTTTCTTGATCGCATTGTCACATGTGATGAAAAGTGGATTTCCTACAACAATCAAAAACTTTTTTCAAAGTGGATAGACAGAGGAGAAGCATCAAAACAGTTTCCTAAACCGAAGCTTCAAGAAAGAAGATTATGGTCCCTGTTTGATGGTCGGCAAGTGGCATCATTCCACTACAACTTCTTAAATCCTGATGAAACAATAACAGCAAACAAATATTTGTCAGCATCAACTCGAAGCGCTTTCGATGAATTCGTTAATTCCAGGAATTCTGTCTTGCAGTAGGCAATAAACTAGTTTCTCATGGGAAAAATGTGCGTAGGCCAACAGTATTTATTTTGATTACTAATTTTTAACTGATATATGCATCTTTATACTCGAAATGTAAAAACAGCAATTATTTTTTCACCAACTTAATACTTATACGATATCAAGGTACATGAAACGCAAATAAATGAAACAAGAAGAGGAATTAAAACCAAACTGAAAAAGAGAATATTTTTATAGACGATGTACGAAAAACAAAGTACATAAAGAATAAGTATTTGCACACAATTAAAATCAACATAAAAAAATATAAAAATTTACTTCAGACTAAAGAATATATATATATATAATTAGAAGTAAGGTTAAGAAAATTGTTTCAAATCAATATTCAATTAAAAAATATTTCATTTCACAAATGAGCCTCAACAAACTGGAAATTTGTTTATAATAAAAATAGCATACAATGGAAATTCTTGTAATCCAGACTTAGATTAAATCATATTTTGTTTAATTAAACAATAACAGCGAAATATAACAAACGAATCAAAAGTGTGCATCAAACTCTGAACACTAGACTAAATTGTATAAAACGATTTTTCTCGGAATTTATTCAAACAATTAATTTACACGAAGCGTTTCGATCGGATATTAAATTGAATGTTCTTTGTCAAGTGTGTATATACAAGTTAGATTTTAATATTAATTTAACAGATACATCTTATTCCGTGAACTGTTCGTCAAACGACAGCACAAGACGAAAGAAAAGCTAGTCATTAAAGTGGCAGTGACACAGTGAAATGTGTCTGGAAAGTTTGTTAAAAGACTCGCCGACGCTTTTCTTGAATACTGCATCATATTGAGGTAATCGAATGAAAAGTTTCGTGAGAATTATGATTATTACATGAAAGGTTGGCGTATATAGTTCGTGTGTGGTCGCTTCATGTACACATCGGTGTAAAGTTTTGTAAATTTCAACTGAGATAATTTTATAATATCATTAGATAATATTGACAAGATTCGCCGTAAAATGTGTTCGAGTCGTATAATTTTATTATACACATTCAATGCGAGTACTTTACTTGTTAACTAGTCGTTTTTAATATTCATTTATGAATATTTATGAAAGTTCAACGATTTAATTACATATACATCAAAAAAGTATAATTTATATTTTCTTAAGAGATCAGAGAGATTCTTAATTGGACTTCACACTTTTAATAATAAATAAAAATATATTCATCTAGGATATCAAATTTATTGATATTTTTGCAACGAAATAAATATTGAGTTTTCATTAATTATTCAACCTATTGCTCAAGATTTTCATTAAAGAACGATTTTAAAATATAATAAAACAGTCTATTACAAACCCAAGAATCTTTATAAAGGTGTAAATATTTTCATAATTTTTCAATTATAATTCCTTACTTTTAATTGTTTGTTTGTTTTTGTACCTGTGACTCTCTTGATTTATTTTCCTAATAGTCTTTGTCTTTTTCAATCTTTTGAATATATGCCCTTCACAGTCAACTAAAGAAATGCTAAATATTTGTTGCAAAAACAAACGAATATATTAGTTGGTATAAAAGTTTGTTTGGCAAGAAAATAATTACTGGTTTTATTTTTTGAATCCTAACCTTAATTTTTTTCAATGAAAGTGTCATTTTATAGTATTTATGTTAATATCATTGTAAAGTGTGTTTCCTGTCTATATTTTGGTAATATCGACCGGTTTTAATATTAATTTTGCTTCAAATTTGGCTGTCGGATTCAAGATGGAAAAAAAGCAATTCAGAGCAATTTTTGTACGAGTTCAAAACGGATGGTAAAGCAGTAGAAACGGATTGTAAACTAAACGATGCTTTTGGTGTGGGTACTGCTAAGGAAGATACAGTGCAATGGTTGTAATAAAATTTTAATATAAAGAAGGAAATAAGGGGATTTTTTGTACAAGTTTAAAACAGGTGGTTAAGCAATAGAAACTGCTCGTAAAATAAACGATGTTTTTAGTGTTGGTACTGTTAAGGATCGTATGGTGCAATGGTGGTTCCAAAAATTTCGTATTGGGAATGAGAGCCTTGAAAATAAAAAAGGTTTCGGGCATCCTGCTTCAGGTCGTAACGACCAACTGACGACGTTAATTGAATTAGAACCATGGACAACAATTCGAGAGCTTGTACAAAAGTTAGGCATTAGTTATCCAACAGTTCTGGACCACAAATGGAAAAATGTACATGAAATTGAAGGTCATAAACCTCAAATATTTTTCTACCAATCGTATTAAAAAGAGATAAAATTATTATATGTGAGGTTTAGAGTATATATTTCCATATTTTCATTCTTCTTTTCCAACCTATGTTAAAGATATTGGATCAATAGTCAAATCTCAATTTTACTGTTAATATTCAGTAACAGTACTTGCTGAAAAAAGTGTTTTTATTTGTTTAAAAAACAGTAGTTCGCTTCATTTTTTCAGTATTATGACATTGTGTTTTGCATGAAAAGTTCATTAAAAAAAAACAATAGATGATCATTTCATAAACAACATTAATTTTGTTACAATGAAGTTATATAATTTTATACTATTTTTTTTATATTTAAAGGAAATCTTTTGAATTAATTTGAAAAATATAGAATACTAACTGTGTATTTAACCTAAAATACGTTCATTTACAAGAAATTAATTTCTGAAATAATTATATTACAGATTTTAAAAATCTATTAAAATTATATATATATATATATATATATATATATATATATATATATATATACATACGTGCATATAACCGTTGTCAATTCCTAATTTAAATATTTAATGCTGATATATTTTAATCATACAATTAATCAAATTATATTAAACTTTTTAGTGTAACCTTGACTTATTATTTTTTGTAATAATTTTTAAATGTATTTTTTATCATTAAAAAAATCACTACAATCAAATAAGTAACGCTTAAATAAAACATTAGTAAGAATCAGTAGTTTGAAGGATTTATATAACTTAAATAGAAACATTGCAATGCTATAAAATATATAACGTTTGTCGTATTGCACTGGTTGATATCTGCCATTTTAAGATTTACAGTTGGTCACATTATGGTCAGACTTGTGACACATCTCTCTATTATTAATTCTTCGAGATAAAAACATATATATATATATATATATATATATATATATATATATATATATATATATATATATATATCATACACTGAGTTGCTAGATAACATCTACAAAAATACAGTCTTGACAGTGAAGCTACAGAAAGAAACAAAAAAGATAAAAATTGAGAAAGGTAAGACAGAGAGATTCTTTTTTGCCGAAATTATTTACTGGAGCCTTAGAAGAAGTATACAAATCGTTATACTGAGACGACAAAGGAATCGAAATAAATAGTGAAAGATTAAATTACTTCTGGTTTACTGATAATATCGTTTTCACAAGTACTCCGGAAGAGTTACAAAAGAGATTAGATGATACCAATCAAAAAATTGACCTAGACATTAACCACGCAAAAAGAAAAGTATTGTTTAATGCGTTTGTCTCCCCGAAGGAAATTGAAATAAAAGGAACAGAGATAGAAGAAGTTACGAACTATGTCGCCCTAGACCAACTTATAAACAAATATGGATCATTCATTGAAGAACTAAACAGGAGAATAAAAATGGGATGGACCTCATTTGGAAAAAAACGTCTCGATATTTAAATCAAAAATCTCACTTTGTTCGAAGAAAAAAGTGTTTGATCTATGTATACTATCAGTTCTTATCTTGGTCAGTGAAACATGGGTGTTTAACGATATCATTCAGACTCCAAATAATACAGAGAAGTATGGAAAGATGCATGTTAGCAATAACAAGAAGAGATAGGAAAAGTATCGATGAAGTGAAGTTATGCGAAATTATTGCATCCTTATTGGAAAATCTTTATATATATATATATATATATATGTACATACATACATATACATACATATATATATACATATATATGTTTCATTTTTGTTGACCTTATATTACAGGTTTTATCTCTACTGGATACTAATTCATACAAATAAGATAGATTAAGTCCACGAATTAACATGAATCTTCTGTCTTTAGAATATAATTTATCTATCATAATCGGTAGTGAGTTAAGATAGAAATAGAAAGAAATTTAAATGATTAAGAACAAAGATGGTTGAATACGTTCGATATATATGAATCCGATAACATTTTAATTAAGTGGTATTTCTGTGTCTTGTCTCATTTATAATTGCAGAAGGTAAACAAAGAGAAAAATATAATTCAAAATTATCCTCTAATAAATTAATATACTAGTGTGTTGTTTTAAATGTTGATATGAAAATGAAGGCATGAAAATTAATTTTAAAACTAGAAGCATCAACTCGAATATCTATAATATTTTTATTTTTTAACAAAAATTAGATCACTTGAATTAACATTAACAACTATAAAATCGAAAGGTAATTAATAGTTAAGTAGCCAACTATAGAACCAAGTTGCAATATTTTCTAGCAACTTTGTTTTTTTTTGTAAGAGTTTTTATAAATGAATTCAGTAATTAAAATCTTTCATCTAAAAATTCTATTTACAATAATTTTTGTATGAATATGGGTATTATATATATATATATATATATATATATATATATATACATATACATATATATATATATATCCATGTGGATATGTGTATATACTTCAATAAGAGTTAGAATTTTCCAGAAAATTTCAGTCTATAGGGAAATTATAGCAAAATTAAAGCTCTAGGCAACCTCATACATACACTTTATTAAATATTACAGAGAAATTAAATGTAGTTAAAGTATGTCTATTTATAGAATTATACAAAAAATAGGTCCATGTGACGTAAACTAATCAATGATCTTTCATTCGAAATTTTTGATTCAAGATTCATATATGACAATATATTAATTATATACTCATAATTATCCATCACCAGTTCAATATTGAAAAATTCATCAATGAAGTGATGACCTCTTCTTTAAAAACAATCGTTCATACGCGCCGATATTAATTAATCAATTGAATCCTGAAAATGACAGCTGTAATTATGTGAAATTCTGGTTCATTAAACCTACATAACACCAAAAGATCACTTGTTTGTAGACTTGTGTGCGTTATTATACGTCGGTATATATATATATATATATATATATATATATATATATATATATATATATATATATATATATATATATATTTAGACATATATTAAAAGTGACGTTTATTATTTAAGCATTAATCAATTATTTTTGTAATTGATTTAGAAACATCTCTTTTTCGAGTTTGCACTTTCGTTCAGTATTATTTTCTCATTAATGTCTGTATTATATTTTCGTTAAAAGTTATTATTATATAAGTTTTTTTTGCAAACAATCTTTACTTTTTAATTACTTAAGTGTTTTTTTTCTGTTTGTATTCTAAACTTAATTTGTACTTTTAGTGTAAATTATTAGTTAACTTTATATTATTAATTTACAGCAAATAAAATGTGAATATAGAATTAAACAGCTTGAAATTTTTAAAAAGTTAATTGATGAATATTTATTTTTTTTAATTAATTGTATTTCTGCAAGTTAAAACCTCTGTCCTTGTCTTTGAGTCGTTAAAAAAAATGTTTTTAATAACTCTTTAAATGTGTGTATCCCAAGTAAGAAATTGTATGTTGTTCTGATGTTCTTCAACATTTTGGATCATTTAAGTTTACTTGTTTTCCATTACTAATTTCGGGACGTGCTTCAGATTCAGGTAGCTGTTAGACATTCCAATTGAGATTTTATTAAATTCTCTATTACAATATCTAATATCTATCTGAAGTTGTCACACTCATTGATACACGCATCGATAATTGATGAAGTTACAGAATTATTTTTTAAAATCTCATGCGTGTGGATGTAAATATTAGGTTAATGGAAAAATAATTACGGTTTTTATTATTTTAAGTTTGGTGCCGATTTTTCTAGTTACCGTTATCTTTTATTATAACTATGTGATACATCATTGTAAACAATGACATTAGCACTATTGATTTCAGCCTATGACTATTGTTTGCATTTTTTAGTGTTGTTGAATATAACCTCTTAAATTAGACATAAAAGAACAGCAAATTCGCTGGATTTTGTTGTATATGATTAAATTGGGATGTCAAGCAACAGAAACTCCTCGAAATATCAAATTTTTTTTGGGCAGAGAGTCGAAGAGTGAACGTATATCTCAATACTGGTTCCAAAAATCTCGTAATAAAAACAAAAGCCTTGATGATGAGGATGGTCGTGAACGTCCTTCAGCTATAGACGATAATGATTTAAGAACTATTATTGAAACAGATTCATGTAAAACAACTCGACAGGAGGAAACAGAATTCAATGTTGATCATTCAATAGTTGTTCGATATTTGAGTCTAATTGGAAAAATAAAAAAGCTGGATAATAAATGGATGCCGTATGAACTAAACGAACATCAAGAAATACGATTCTTTTGTGTAATAAAAATGATCTCTTTCTTGACCGTACTGTCACATGTGAAGAAAAGTGGATTCTCTATAACAATCGGAAACGTTCATCACAGTATATAGACCGAGGGGAAGCACCAAAACTGTTTCCTAACCGAAACTTCATGAAAAAAAGATTATGGTTACTGTTTGGTGGTCGACAAATGGCATCATTCACTTTAACTTCTTAAATTCTGATAAAACAATAACAGTAGAAAAATATTGCCAGGAAATTGAAAAAAATACATGAGAAATTACATCATTTACGACCGGCATTAATCAAACGAAGACGACCAATTCTTCTTCATGACATTGCCCGGCCACACGTCTCACAAATGATTTTAAAAAAATCAAATGAGCTGGGTTACGAAACCTTACTTCATCCACCTTCTTCTTCGAACCTGTATTCGACAGATTAACATTTCTTTAAACATTTGAGTAATTTTCTACGAGAGAAGGTTTTCAAACATCAAGCATCAGCTCAAAGTTATTTCGATGAATTCGTTAATTCTAGGATTCAGAATTCTATCTTATAGGAATAAACACATTTGTTTTCCGTTGGGAGAAATGTGTGCAGGCCAATGATCTTTATTATTTTGATTATTGAATATAATTTTTTATATAATTGATATAAGTCTTTATAGTCGATACATAAAAACCTCAATTATTTTTGTACCAATTATATAATATATTCTCTGCATTTTTTTAAATATCTACATAAGTAATAAAATTAAAGAATTTTATCAACGTTTACGGGTATTCGATAATTGCATTTAAATAAATAATTAAAAAAACACCTCCTTTCAATTATTTGTAAATACTATCTCTTTCTTTTTCTCTCTCTCTCTATATATATATACATACTTGTATATATTCAAAAAATAAATAAATAAGCAAGTGTATAATCTAAAAAATATTCAATAAAGAAATATAAAATAACTAAAAGAGCAGAACTCATTACATACATAACACACCAACTTTAATTGTCCAACTGTAACTTTGCATTCGGTAGTTTTTTTCCTCTGCACGTACATTACGTTCCGTATTCCGTATATGCGAAATATTGTTTTATTCTGTTCAAATCTGCGCACCAATTTGACAGACGTATAAACCTGGATACGATTTGACTTATAACGTTCGCGCTTGACAACGTTGGTTATGATTTCGTAAATTTTTCAAGAAGCAATCGACATTTTGAAACAAACGTAAAGTGCTCCAGCAAAGTACTTTTTTTTGAACACGAATTGACACCAAAAATAAACTTCTCTCAATTGTTAACGTACGTCGATCAAATTTCTCTTCGAATAAATATATATATTCGGTGCTATTATTGTTCAATAATGTACATTTATTTGAAAGTTTTTTTTCTAATGTAGACAATTTAAAGATGATATAGCATTTATTATCGAATTCATACAATTTATAAACGTTTTCTTGTACGATTTGTATATAATAACAATATAAAGGAATGTAATAACAATTAAATACCAAATATGTATCAATATCGAAATATATAAATATGTATTACTATTTAATTTTTCACACATATACACATCAAAAGAACATTTTATTATATATGGAAAAAAGTATTTTCATTCATATATATATATATATATATTATATGCATATGTGTATACGTTTACGCCTAAATATGTAAATATAAAAAACCTGGCAAGGTACATTTAAAACCTTCACTGTCTGCATACTTAAAAACTGATAATTACTTATCAGAATAATATATCAAAGCGTTTTATTAAAGGAACAGGGAATGTTTCTAGACGAGAATCGAGATAAGTTGAAATATTTTGTTGTTGGTATACACTCATACTTTGTCGACTGATAATTTGAATTCGAATAAAAAAATTATCTACTCGAACTCAATTGATTGATCGTTCGTTCGTGTCTGCACAAATTATATATATATATATATATACAAAAACCAACACAGGTATTAATTCTTCTTTTTAAACATAATGTTAACAAATAGTGACTAAAAACATGTAATATGAAGTAACATCATATTATATATATGTATGTGTGTATATGAATGTTGATCGATTTTTATCTTTTAAATATTTTTAACTGAAATAAGAAATAAAAAATACAGAGAACTATTTTTTTCGGAATGTAGAAAACTAGATATTTAAATAAATCAAATATGACGATAAATCAAATGAGAACGTCAATTACTGTTTTTTTTTTGATCGTATGTTGCAAAAAAGTATCAATTGTACTATTTTTCAAGAGAGTCTACATTGCATTCAATGTAAATCTTTCAACGTTGGATTTCTTCTCTAGAAAAAAATATTTTGGTCGCGTGTAAAGCCTTTTATAGATTATGTGTTCCACTGAAAGACTTTCTGTTCATTATCTCTTTGAATAGTTTAAAGAAATGATAATCACTTGGAATGAGGTCTAGTGAATACGAGGGATGAGGAAGACACTAGAATTACAGTTCTTCGATGGTCATCACTGTTAGATAGGTATTATAGAGTGAAGTCATGTTGGAATAAAATGTCAGAAATCCTCAGAAATCCTGGTCGTTTGGACTTGATTGCTGATAAGATATGTTTGTTGAGGAAATTTCAATGTGTCACTAGTAACAGTGTTCCCCTGGATATGTAGTGCATAAGCCTGGACCTCGTTTGGCTCAGAAGAGAATCATCATCACTTTTCCTGCAGATGGTTGCGTGCAGCTATCGAAAAACTATAATTCTAATGTCTTCCTAATCCGCCGTATTCACCAGACTTTGTTTCAAGTGATTACTACCTATTTGGACTACTCAAAAAGAAAAAATCGTTTAGATCGAATGAATAAGTGAAGTTTTTTTAGATCGAATGAAACAGATGGAACATGAGTATCTGCGCATGCGACCAAATTATTTTTTTTATAGAGAAATCCAGGCATTAGTTAAGCGCTGGAAGACTTGCATTAAACCCAATGAAGACTATGTTGAAAAATAGTACAGTTGTATGATACCTCCGTGCAACACGCGATAAAAGACATAATAATTAAAGATTTCATTTGATTCATCCTCGTAAGTAACAATGGTGTCATCAGAAAAATTAATAATATAACAAACAGACCATTTATTATTTATGGTGGTAATTACTGTGTTTATTCCTTGCACAAAAATCTATATAAACAAGAGTTGAAACTTCAACCGAAACAGAATTATATAAATTTGGAAGTCAAGGTCTAAATTAGTTATCTTTTTATAAATTCAATAACCTGAATTGAAGATTACTGTTGTTCACATTACTGAAATACGATTAAAAGTATAAAAATATGATTAGATTCAAGTTAAATTACTCTGTACCTTACTTTGAAGATGATAGTATCGATATAGAAATCGCCATAAACGAAAATCAAAAATGAATTAATTGAACATTTTACACTAGGAAAAAATTTTTTTTGTGGTATGAAAAAAGAATTCATTGTGAAAGTGAACTTAATCAGTGTTATAACTGTATTGTGACAATATATTAATTAATATTAAAAAATCTGACCATTCCACTCTATGTATTAACCCTTTGAAGCCGGACGTGGATCTAGGAATCTATCGATGTTTTCTAGCGAAACTATGGTCTCAGAGCGCTATCTTTTGGATGATATATTTAAATGTCACTAATTTCTTTCTAATGAAACTAAATTTATAACTCTTTTTTTCATTAAAAAAAAAATACGGTCGTCTAAAAATCAGAAAAATCGCGTTTTTTTTATTTGAAAACCAATCAAAATTGTGAACTTGAGAATTAGGTTGAATAATATTTTTTTCGAGTTCATTCATTGGAAGAAAGTGTATAAAAAATTTCGAGACTGTACATCTAGGTACAGGATGTGACCGATGTGAAACAGTTTTGTGTTCACTTGATTGTTTAAAAATTTTTCACACTCAACAGTAACGTTATTTCTGAAAAATTTCAATTGCAAACAATTTGTCCTCTTCCAGTTACATATTTCCAATCAAGAGATTTATGTTTTCCCGAATATTATTAACGATTTTCCACGATATATCAAATAGATGTGAAATTTCTAATTGTTAATCTGAATTAAACATTTTTTTTGTAACCGAAAAATTGACAACTTTCATTTTGTTCATAATAAAAGATCCAATTAATCGAAAAATATTTTTTAAAAATTTTTAAAACCATTTTTCTCCGCGATGTCTCCAAAGAGTTATTATATATGATATTAACACAAATATACAATTATAAATTTCAAACTTATAAATTATTTCTTTAATTCAATTTATTAATAACCAACTGTGAAAATACATATCAAAAATTTTATCTCATAAACGACTAATTTTACACATTTAAACAATTTTCAATATATATATATATATTGAAACAGATATACCATTTTTTTTCCTAATTAATGTACTGTCTACATCGAACGATATTTACAAATACGATTTTATATATATATATATATATATATATATATATATATATATATATAAACAAACAAATAACTACAACAAACTACAAAACGTATGCTTTTTCAAATTAATAACCACAAATAAAAACAAATCAGAGAAAAAAAACTCGTATGTAAAGTTCCATCTATTCCAGACATCGAACATTGTGCGATTACGATTTCACAACAATAAAATCAAATGACAACATTTATTTATTAATACCGTATTAACTACTTTGACCCAGACGAATATCCAAATACACACACATCTATATATATATATATATATATATATATAAATTATTTTTTTTATATTAAACACAACGACACATGTACGACATAAAAGTCTGCATGCTATTAAATTTACATTTATATGCTACAATTTGAAATGTATGTACTTACATTACATATATCCACTCGTCTACATGTCACAATATTAATTTTAGATATGTTCATAAGCGCATTTAGGTACAAGGGGTTGTTTGTATTCTTGCATACACATGTGTATGTATACATATATCACGTCCATTATATATATATATATATATATATAAATATGTTTGTGTGTGTGTGTGTGTAGGTTCATAGCGACCTCTATACGAAAAAAAAACCACCCGCCATCTATCCATCCCTAATACTATTACCAGACAGTTTCCCAGTCAACGGACTTCACAGGCGTACACATTATATAATATATACATACATATATATGTACTTCGCGTCTGGAACATTGACCTTGGCGTCAAACGACCTTCACTTGACACTACAACCCAGGCACATGACCCCATAACTTTCCCCTCTATTCAAAAACGACATTGCTGATATACGAATGACGATTCGGAGAGTTTTACCCGCACCGTTATATAATATTTTCTAGCGATTCGATCGAGGCTACAAACACATTCAAGTGAAAAATCAGATACGCACATGTATTCGAGCGAAGTGCACGCACACAAGGCCGACAAAATCCCGACCTAGACGCAGCTACCTCGCGTCTCTCCGTCGCACACAGTACAAATAATGCATTCGTGTTTGTCTAGCACTGTCGATAAAACCGTGACCTATCTCTAAGAAATTTATGCTGGTCGATGGAATGGTTTCCAGGCACGCACGTTTACTGTTAATATGCTTTTTCCAACGAGAAAAACTGACAAACAGAATGTTGTTTGTAGACTATGGCAAAAGTGAAAATGCACATTTTTTGCAGACGTGTACACTCATATGAATATTAACAATATAATTACACAATTTAAATAATTACTTTCAGTAACAAAATGACATTGTATAAACTTAAAATAAATTACACTAATTATAAATGCAAAAAGATTAAAAGAAATATTCATGGAATCAAAAAAAAATAAACAAAGACAAATATATAACATTTACACAATTATTTGTATACAATTATTAAAAATAAAAATATTTGACCGATTTCATATCGAAAATTAAATCAAAACACTATTTATACACCATTAAAAATATTTTAACAGTATCAGGTACTGTCTTAATCCTATAAATCTTGAATTTTTATTTTAAGGAAAAAAATGTTTTTCTTCTTTATTCTTTATTTCCACAGTTATTAACATATAAAGACTAAATATAATAACTTAACATATAAATAAATTTGAAAAAGGTCAAATTTTCAATTTTTTCATGCTACTAAATCGTCACACTCGTCCTTGGATTCATAATATATGTACATAGAAGTGTTAGATACATTATAACCAAGGGGGATATAAAATGGAGACCTTACTCCGGTAGTGAGGGGGCAGCGAAAAATGGTTGTTCGATTTTCAGTCGGGACTTCTGCGCGAAACGCACTGCACATAGAAAATCACGTGACCGAGGTTGTTATGGTACCGAGAATTATGCGCGTCGCCCTTCGGATAGAATCCCCCTAAATCTACTACTAGCGCCGCCATGCGATTCCAGAGTTTCATAAATTGACTGCAATATAGGTAACCGGGCGAGTTAGGTCTTCTTCTTATAATCTCCTTAGTTATAACCCAATTTTAAGAAAACGTCGCTCTCGCCGTTATAGAATTAAGATGTGTAAAATATCTTGCAAATATCAAAAAAATAAAAAAGAGTAAATGTGTATAACATTTTTATTTTTATACAATATATTCCACTCCCGAAACACAATCAGACTTAAGTGTACAAGTGATAAAATATTTATTGTTGTTAAAAAAAGAATACACTTGTCATATTTTGAGGAAATTTTTATTAAATGTCATTATTTCATAAACAATAAAAAAATTTTTGATCAAAAATGCCCATTAGTCAATTTCAGAATATTTATTATCAATAAAAGTTTGGGGGTGAAAAACTCGCAATATAGTTTTGGCACTATGGCTAAATTTGCTTTCATAAATGAATTTTCAATTTATCCTACAATCTTTAAAATACTATTCTGAACAAAAATGTTCAATGATTGATTATTGATCATTTTTATTGTTGCTAATGTGCATTTCATGTCGTTGCTGTCATCTTAAGAGCACTTAATTACAGACAAATCTATGGAATTTTCTTAAAAATCTGTAAATTGTTTTACTGTATCTGTAAATTTTTAGTGCTGAGGATGACGGTATCGTCATTGAAATGTGCATAAGCTACAATCAAAACTATCAATAATTAATTTTTGATCAAAAAAATCGGTTTTTTGGAAATATAACAATTCTTTAGCGAAACCGAATTTAGCAGTCGCAATATAACTATATTATTCAAACTTAATATTTTCTAAATGATATATCTTTCCTATTAATCTAGTACAGTCCTTTAAAACTATGTAATATGGAAAAGGTTAACCTCTTTAGAGATTCCGCAAGTCAAAGTTACAATTCGAAAGAATTTTCGAAGAAAAAACACGAAAAACTCAAATTGAATATATATTTTGTAGAACCTATATTATGTAGAAAAATTATATTTATGAGTATACATTACGACCCCTCTCAATCAGATCTAAATTAAAAAGAATGTCTATTAAGATGGGTGATTTTTAAAACTTGTGAGGTACGCATCTTGAATTAACGCAATTTGCTTCGACGGAACAATTAAAATAGAGCCATCCGATCTGCCCATTTTATTTGCCTGTAATGAAATTATGTATAAGTAGAAGAATCTTTAACACAGATTCGAGAATATTGTGCAACAGTATAACTTTCTCGATAACAGACTGGAGGGGATCTGCAAACAATTCTTTTTTAAAAAAATAAAATCTTAACGGTTCCGTGCCTATACAAAGTTTAAAGATTACTGATCTAGTAATATATATTTTTCAAGAATAATTTCACAAACTTGGTTAGGGTGTTTCTAGATACTTTTCAAAATCATATTATTTAATGGCAGCTTTTTATATAGACTGATATATAAAAAATCCAAAAATTAGATAAAAATTGTTGTGGATGTGTGAAATTTCTTTTATGAAAAAGCATACAGCTAAAGGTTCCGCCCACTGCTGGGGCCGCGATCACCAACCTTCTAACAAATAACAGAAGCTAATAAATTATACACACAAATAATCCTTGTAAAATTGTAAATCGTATAAGTTTTATTGGAAATATCTATAAAAATTAACATAACAAAATACAATGTTAAAATGTGTAATAATTTTTTTACTCCAAGCTTCAGTGAATATAATATTTTCAATAAATTTCTTCTCAGTTTTACATTGAAATCGTATACCCTCTTTTGTTATATACTGTGGGAGAGCTACATATATGTGACTGATATCAACCAATCAGAACAGGTCCACGTGACAGATATCAACCAATCAGAAAATGAATAAAATGCACGCATAATTTCAGGATCATTTTTTAGTTATGGAGAGATATATTATTGACCGGATTTAATGTAAATATACGTCACCCTTAATATATATATATATATATATATATATATATATATATATATATATATATGTGTGTGTGTGTGTGTGTGTGTGTGTGTGTACAAACAATAATAGATATTTTAAATCCTCGTATTTAAAAATAACATTTCCAAAATACCTTTAATAATATTTCAATGGTACAAAACAACTTAAGAGTAGCTTGAAATAAATAAATAGAATCAACTTCTACTTAAATGATTGTTCATCGAGTATAGATTTTAGACAATTGGGAGATAAAATATCAGAATACATATATATATATATATATATATATATATATATATATATATATATATATATATATATATATATATATATGAGTTCATTAATTTTTAGAGTATGTGTTAATTAAATTTAATTTGAGTACTTGGTTTATGTTGCTTTTTACGGGGTTTATTTAAAAATATATTCATATAGGCACATTTATATATATATATATATATATATATATATATATATACATACATACATATTATATGTACGTTTGTATATAGATTAAATTAATTAAAGTTAAATAATTATTGCTTAAATGTAAACAAATCGCATGTAAACACATGAAGCTGAAACATTAATGTGAACGTATATGAAATGATTGTAAATAGATATGCATATGTATGGAACATGTAAATATTCATTAAATTTATTCGCGACAGCGTACTCGCACAATGCTTTATTACTTGGCTTAAACTTACTTCATAAAATAACAAAGTGGAAATTGTAAATTAATAGTCAAATTCGATACATATTCCCCTTTTGAACTATTATCTTTTTATTAGACTTTTTTGGTGTTTAATAGAGCAGTGAATTATTTAATAATTTATTCTATTTTTAGATTCAAAATTCGATCTGAGTTAATAGTAT
>CM068319.1:12059924-12062424 GCA_034766995.1 Acanthacorydalis orientalis | reverse complement strand
AAACAACGAATTTATACACCCTGTATATGACATTTTGATACTTCATATATTAATTTAAATAAAATATATATTCATATATAAACCACGCAAATTGAAAATGAATTCTGGGTTAATACATTTAGTTTAGAATATCATTCATTTCATTGTGAAAATGTAAATAATAATACAAAGTTCATTGAATATAATTTAATTGCTTAATATGATATTTCTTTAATAAATTAAATATATTGTTTTAAATAAAATGGATACTATAGATAAGATAATTTGATTATTTCAAATTTTTAGTGTATATATATATATATATATATATATATATATATATGCATATGTAAATTTTCAAGAAAAGGCAACTTAAAGGTTTCACTGGCTGCTTATGGGCCGTGAACGTTTGTTTACTAACAAATAAATAAAGATTAAAATTTTAAAAATATTACCGATCAAAAACCAATAAATCAACATAAAGAAAACTGAATGTGGAATTAATATTGAATAGGTTCGTTGGTATTTTAAAAAAATCTTATGAAATTTGTTCCCAGATGTAGACATATTTTATAGCATATTCATTCTAACACACACACATATTATGTTTATATATATATATATATATATTTGTATATATATATATATATATATATATATATATATATATATATATATATATAATCTATACCGATACTGCATCAACAGAAAATTGTCACAAAGACAAAATATATTATTGTACAATGCGTATTAAACCTTTTATTCATAAAAGAAAATTATTTCTATCATAAATTAGGAGAAAATGGTAAAATAAAAGCATTAGTGAAAAAACGATATATATATATATATGTTTGTTCACGTATATAAGTTAAAAATATATTCAACTCTTCTATCTGTTACCCTTATATTCATTTTCTTCTGTATGGATTTTTTTAATGCTTACTTTTAAGTTAATTAAGTTATTTTTCTATTATTTTTATCTCTCTCTTTCTCTCTCCCTCTCCCTCTCTCTATATATACATATATATGGAGAGACTTAAATTAACTACTTACTTCTAAATATTTCATCACTTTTTCTATGTATATATATATATATATATGTATATATATATATATATATATATATATAAGAAAACACTGGTACAGTAAAATAGATTAATAAGTACAGTTATATACCATTAAAACCCTCATTAAAGAATCATAAAGAAGAAGAAAAAATATCTATAGGAAAATAATAATCAGGTCTTTAACTGAAACTAATTTACATCCCCTAAACAGAAATTAATAGTATTGTAAGAAAGTTGAACTATTAAATAAATTATAATAATCCCTATGGTCTTCTATTGAACAAATTCCTTATATTTCATTAAAAACCGAAACTACATCAACTGTTTACTGAGCGTTGATTTTAACAACAATCTAAAATAACAAAAAAAAACAATATGAAACAGTACTATTCGTTTTATTTCAAATATTGAATCATCTAATACTTCCTTTAAATAAATGGTATTACAAATATGTGTTCAACACCTTATAATAGATATAAATTCAACAATTAAACTATTATCTGTTAACATTACAACTCTAACTTCAAATGGAATACTAGTAAACGTTATCAAATTTACTTAAATGCCTTACATATATATATATATATATATATATATATATATATATATATATATATATATATATATATATATACAAACAGAAGTGTGTGTATGTATGTAATAATTTATTAGTAATACGGGTCGTGTAAGAAACACAATGCATCCGTGGTATTAGGTTGCACAAAGTACGGGTTAACTATTCCCCGGCGCTTCCACCATCACCCTTTGTCTCCCCACTAATTCAGTGTTGTGCTCCCACCGCCGTTGTGGTCGGTTCGAGTTTGTCTGGTGACGTCATGCGATAGAAAGGGAACGTCAATGCGTAGCAACGCGCCAGGACGCCCTAGCAACCGCCAAGACTGTCGGACATATCGGACGCGCGTTCAATGCCCTCCTGTGTATGTCGCGCGATATGTCCGGACAAATATGACGAAGACGACGGCGACGACGCCAACGATGATGGCGATCATCATCATCATCATCACAGTAATCATATAAATGTTCGTTTTGCCTATATTGTGGTTGCGTTTGTCTGTGTAAGGTTAGATGGAGTACATCGGACGAGTGAAAGTGGGAGTGTCGGGTAATATACCGTGGTTCGAAGTTGAGAGTTATGTGTGCGTGTGTAAAATATGTGCACATATGCGTGAATGTGTTTATACATGTGTGTGTAACTGGATGTGTATGCGTGTGAGTAAGTAATATTATTGCTCTATGCATATATATTTATATTACTTTTCGAGTTGTTTATAGTTTAGACTACGCGCTTTCATGTCTGTTGGCTTATTATTTCAGAATCACTGTAAAAGCTCTCTGTTTTTATAGGAATTTTTTATAAATTTTATATTTTTAACAAAAATATTTATTTATATATATATATATATAAAATTAACAAAGTTGAAAATTTGAAAAAA
>CM068319.1:12017424-12054924 GCA_034766995.1 Acanthacorydalis orientalis | reverse complement strand
AGTTTATACATGTAATGTTTACCGGTGAGTAAACTTCTAAATTGCATGAAATCGTTTAACGTTTTCTAAAAAAAATATATGTATTTAATTCGATGAATGCAGATCGAGCATACGCACACGCAATTTTCCTCTTTTTATAAACGTACACACACACACACACACACATATATATATATATATATATATATATATATATATATATATATATATATATATATATATATGATAAAACTTGCATATACTAATGGCATTTTTAATTTGTAGTGGTGGGCAGTAAATTCTGTAATAATTCATTGAATTATATAGATGAGATTAAAATTTAGAATAAAAAACGCATGATAGTAATGTCAGATACATCTATGAAAAGTCAAACGAAAAAAAATGTTCTGATTCTCTATACTGAGATTTGATGTCGGACTAATAAATTATGTCCAAAAAAATTTTCGTTATGGAACAATATATAGTTTTGGATGATAATACAAAGAGAGACTGAATCAGAAAATAAAGAAAGAAAGTTGAGGGTGCGTAGATAAAAAAGTAAAGTCTTGAATACAGTATGTTTATGACTTTCAAATTCATATACATATCTCTCTTTTTTGATTTTCCTAGCTGTTTTAAGTGGTCCAGAAATGTTGGATGACTAATGCCCAACTTTCGTGCAAGCTCTCGAATTGTCGTTTGTGGTTCTGATTCAACTAACGCTTTCAGTTAGTCGTTACGAACTAAAGAAAGACGCCTGGTTCATCTTCAAGGCTCTCTTCACCAGAATGACATTTTTAGAACCACCATTGAACTGTACATTTCTTAACAGTACCCATAACAAAAGCATCATTTAGTTTACGAGCAGTTTCTGCTATTTTACCACTCGTTTTGATCTTATACAAAACAATGATCTAATTTGCTTCTTTTCCATCTTTAATTCAATAGCCCAATTTGAAGAGAAATTAATGATAAAACCAAAGTATGTTACTAAAATACAAACCAAAAATGCACTTTAAAATGATATTAACATAAATATGATTACAGATGGAGAATTGAGGTTGTTGTTTGAGAAACAAAAAATATAAATAAATCGTGATATAATTAATAATTAGGATAAATGCAGCATAGGATTTAGACAGAGGCAATATGGGTCAAGGACCCCTATTGCCATGACTGTCCAGGACGGCAAATTTTGATGGGCGACACATTTTCAAAAGCTGGAAATTTTACTTCCAATCATAATTTCGATTTACAGGTAGTTCAAATGTAAAATGAAAAATTAAATCAAAAAATTTTGTATTTTAAATTTTGTTTTTGAAATTTATATAACAGAACTTTATAATTTGCATTTTTGGAATAAATTAAATGAATAGAAAATTTTACACATCTTTTGATGACCTTTAAATTTTTTTCTGTTGAAATGTTCTGAAAATTACCAAGTTAGGGATTTCTTTTAATTCATTTAGACAAAATTTGTGCGGGAAAAAGAGCGACATTTGATTGGTGACCCAAGGGCGCTACCTGTAAATCCGACCTTGGATAAATGATAAGAATATTAGACAATACAAGATTATAAATGTGTCGAAGAAAGAAACACGAAATCATTCAAATTGAAAAAGATATAGAAAGGCTCTCATTAAGCTTCGGATTGTCAAGAAGTGAATATTTATATATAAATATATATATATATATATATATATATATATATATATATACGTGTGTATGTTATGTATGTATGTATATAGGACATAAAAATATACAAAATGTACAAATATAACAATAAAAATGAACAATTGAAATAGAAATGACCATATAGCACAAACAACTATGATAAAAGGAATGTTAATATTGATTATTGGCTGCAAGCTAGGAAAAATTAAAAAGATCAAAAACAGATTAATAAGCAAATGAGATAAGGATATTAAAACATTTCTGAAAGACGAAGATACTGAGTAAATAGAACTGGACGATTTTGAAAATATTATTTATTCAACAATGGATCGTTAGGGGCTCAAAATGATGACAACAATGATATACATATAAATTTGAAATTTAGTACGATGACAAAATTTCCAGTTAAAAGAGAAGAAAAAATTCAATTTTAACAAAAATTCAATTTCCAGCTATTTTTCCAATTCTCATTAAACTCTATCACTAGCTTGTTTATCAGTCCATGTATTATATTTTTTAATTACTATTTGAAAATATTTATACTATGTTAATTTTGGATGACCTGCATTTATGCATTCGTACATACATATACATACATATACATACATATATATATATATATATATATATATGTGTGTGTGTGTGTGTAAATGGATTTGTATATATTCGAAAAATCCATACAATTCCCGATCGAGTGCGTCCTGTTCTTTTTAAGATCTTGTACATTTTGGCAAACGAGTGTATATATTTTCAGTTCAGATCAAATAAATAAAAAAAATGATTTTAAATAGAATTCGTTTAAGTTGCACCACATCGATAAATTAAAAGCAACGAAACACGCATTACACGTTATACTTTTTTTTATATTTCTTGTTTACACGCTTGCCTATGTATGCTTGATGTGCAGATGCAGTCGAGAGGATTTAAAAATTCTAAAAATATCGATGATGGCATGGCAAATAAAAATGCAAATGTGCAACAAGCATCTTTTTGTCTAGAGCCGGATTAAACGGATCGGCGTTTAAGATATTATTTCAGTTTTCGTGTTAGCATTGTGTACAGAGTTATATGTTTTGGCTCGGCACGCCAATAGTTTGTCCACAGAGGAATGTTTTTATTTGTTTTGATGTAACTACAACATGTATAAAAATAACAGGGACTGTCAAAAGAATTCATACTATTTTAATATATATATACATATATATATATATATATATATATATATATATATATATATATACACACACGAAGATGTTTAAAATAATCAATATATATGTCCATATTAATATTTTTATTTAGAGAATCTTTAATAATTATTACAAACAAGTCTTAATTTTCTTGCTAGATTTTCAAGTAGTGTCCGTCTGTTATAATCATCCTGCTGTGTGGAGCTATTAACCTATTAATATTTTACATATTTAGTTCTAAAATGAAGAGAGAAGTGAAAGACCGGACGTAAGATTCAATTATGTACTCACCATACATACAATAACACTTATTATCTAGTAAAATAATAACATCAAAATACATTTTAAAACTATTATTATTTTCCGCTTGGTATATTCAATTTCCAGCGTACTAACAAGCTTTAATGTTTCTATTAGTATAGGATGTGGCTTTTAGGTACTGCTTTTACTTTACATAAATAGTATTCGGTATAGTAATATTTTAATTATCTAAATTAAAAAACTGTTTTGAAAAGAAGCGAATGGTTAGAAAAATTTATCGCAAAATTTAAATGCTTAGAATTGATACAAAATATTACAAAACAAATTGAGATATATCGGTTTAGTATAGTGTATGTGTGTGTGTATATATGAGTGTATATCTCTCTCTCTCTCTCTCTATATATATATATATATAGAGAGAGAGAGAGATAGAGATAATATGTAAATATGTATGCAGAAAAGAGGACTGACATTCAATTAGTATTGAAAAATGTCAATTACAAAAAAAAAAATGAAAAACCGTGGGTCCTCTCTACAATATTGTTGTTATCTCGTCCTAAATTACAATGTGGACAAGTCAATATGAAAATACAGCTATAGATTTTAAAACAATTTATGAGAATTTTCTGAAATGAATTTGTCATTCACCTCATAAATCAAAAATATATATTGTTTTCTTCATTTCATTCCATCAAATCCTTTTTTCTGATTATAATTGCTTTATATATACTTTTTCTTTTTATATTTTCGATCATATGGATGGTCTGCGGTATTTTGAATCAACTACTAGTTTAGAAACGTGTGTCATCTTCAGATGGATTAACGATAATTCTAAAAACTGGTAGTGGAGAACAAAAAGTCGAATAATCCAAAAGTGCAAAGACCATTAAGATAAGAATTAATTTGCTCTTTGTTAAGCAATTCTGATATCAGAATATTTTTTTGCAGCTTATAAATGAAAAGAAAAAAATACGAAAAAGTACATGTACATTGCATGATTGATTAATAATTATTTTTGATTTTTTCTCATGTGTTCCAAGTTGAATAAAATCATATAATATATTTTTTATACACAATTCTCTATCTTTATCCCTCCCTATCTCTCTCTATATATACATATATATATATATATATATATATATACAGTAGTGGCATGAAACATATATTATTTAATGAAGATCCTAGGTACGATTAAGCGGCTTGTATTGGTTAGATTATATCAGGGTTGATAAAGCTGAATATAAATCCGTCAATCAAGGTAATAATCAATCAAGCAAAGTAATAATCAATCAATCAATAATGATCACGTTTGTCGACATTGATGGATTTATCTATAAAGAGTTTGTGCTCCATGGAGAGATTGTTACTCGCTGATTTTATATTGAAATGCTTAGGCACTTACTGGAAAAAATCAGGAAAAACCTCCAGAGAATTGACACACCCACAACAAGAAATTCCACTATAACGATACATTTGTACACACTGCAGTTGTAGTCAAGAAGTTTAAGATCAAAAAGAGCCTAGTTGTTGTATCACACTTTCCACAATCACCAGATCTCACTCCCGGCGACTTATTTTCCTTCTCGAAATTAAAATTGAAACTGAAAGGGAAAATATTCGCCATCGTGGAAGAAATGCATGAAAAATCGAACGAAGCACTAAACATGATTTTAGCAGATGATTACAGAAAAATTTAGGAATGGGAGAAGTGCTGGGACAAGTGTTTTGCATCTCAAGAAGAATTACTTTGAAGAGGGCTAAAAGATAATTGCTGTAATTTTATAATAAAAGGTTTTTCAACAATTGTGGGTATTTTGAGTTCTTAAATGTATATATATATATATATATATATATATATATATATATATATATATATATATATATATGAGTCAAAACCGGTTGCAGCAATTTAACAATTGATCCAAAAGGACGAAGCCGATGAAAATAACCTAACATGTCATAACTAAAGTTCAATAAATTGACACTTTGAAGATGATGACGTTGGCATCCAAGTGAGCATGAGTGTCAATCGAAAATGATCAATAATAATTTATTGAATATTTTCGATCGGAAAATTTTAATGTGGTTTATGGTGTGAAAAAGAATTCATTTATGAAAATAAATTTAGTCTCAGTTGTCTTTAATAAGATGAATACTTTTTTATAATTACCTTTAAACAACAATTTTGTTTTAATTTTTTGATAATTACATATTTCATCCATTTTTATACCTATTTATCAAATATTTCCCATTAATCTCAAAATGAAATTGTATATTTTTAATATTTTAATGTACTGTAATGAATTGTAACTTTTTATAAATACGGAATTCAATTCAAAATACATAAATAGCAGAAGTGGCTTTCAATACACACGAACCGATTCAATATTTCATACAAAATCAACGTTTTAATTAAGTTTCGTACAAAATCGATTTATTGTGCAGACAAACTAATATAATAATCAATCTACGATACATGTTTACTAATACATTTTCTAATTAATTTACAAAAAAAATAGTATATTATTCGTTTAAATGTAAAACGCCTCTCTAGTAAAAACACTTAATAAGTTTTGGTATTAACTAGTATTATAGAATAATTTTAATCAAATATGAAATAGATCAAAAGACATATACATATATATATATATATATATATATATATATATATATATATATTTCATTCAAATAACAAGTATACTTTTCTAGAAAAAAACGTTTTCATTTTCGAAAAGTAACAAATACTATTGACAAAAAATATATTAAATGTGTGATATATCCTAGTAAGACATTTATTAGTATAGATAAATCTTTTTATCTATTTACCTATCTATCAATATATATATATATATATGATTTCATTTCTTTGATCTGAGACATTGCCTTGATCTTGAATAATATGTTCTTTCTACCTCCCTCAAAAATTACTTATCATCGATATATTAGTGAAAATATATCAAAAAATGTAATAAAAGTCTTTATAGTCTATATATTTTTTGTTTGTAAAAATGGAATCCGTTCAACATTTCTGAACTAAATATTTATTTATACTGATAAATAAACAAAATATACATAAATATTGAAAATAAAATAACATATCGATTAAATATATTTAAATAAGAGGAACTGAGGGTAAAGCGGTTTTTCGAACGAATCCGAAGTTGTAGCTTCGAGCTACGATTTGATTTTAGTTTAGAGTAAGTAATAATTTGTAAATTATATATACTGGAATAATTTTTGGATCATCAAAGAGATGGATTCGATAAGATTTTATTTATATTCATTTATGTATATGTATCGGTATTTCAAGTATTTCAAGTATTTTTGATTTGTATAACAGAGTCTATTTATATGTACTATTATTTGTACATATTAGATAGAAAAAGTCCGAGAATAAATGTAAATATGTTGTCCTTATTGTATTAACAAAATAATTAGAATATAAGTATCTATCTTCATTCTAGTAGTAAGATTCGATAGAAAAAGAAAGAAATGCAGAGTATTAAGAATAAAGATGAATATAAGCATTATTTATTAATCCGGTTTCATTTCAATTGAGTGGTATTGCTGTGTCATGCCTCTATTTTCTAAGTACATAATTAAAAAATAGCTTGGTAGGAAAATAGTTGCGGTTTTTGTTTTCTGAATTCTAACCTTATTTTTCAATGAAAGTTCCATTTTATCGTGTTAATGTTAATATCATTTTAAAGTGCATTTTTCGGTCTGTATTTTAGTAGCATCATCTTGGTTTTATTATTAATTTTGCATCAAATTAGACTATTAAATTAAATATGGAAAAGAAGCAAATAAGAGCATTTTTTGTATGATTTCAAAACGAGTAGTAAAGCAAGAGAAACTGCTAGAAAACTAAACGATGCTTTTGGTGTGGCCACTGTTAAGGAGCGTACGGTGTAATACTGGTTCCAAAATATTCGTTCTAGGGAGGAGAGCCTTGAAGACTAAGGCCGCGAATATTCTTCTTCATTTTATAACGACCAACTGAAGGCGCTATTTGAATCAGAACCACTCACAACAATTCGAGAGCTTGCACAAAAGTTAGGCGTTAGTCATACAATAGTTCTGAACCTCTTAAAACTAATTAAATTAAAAAATATACAAATTTTAAGATTATAAACCGCAATTATTTTTCCTCTCACCTAACAATTCAATGGACGATTTATTTATTTACTATTAGATTGCTAGGAAAATAATTACGGTAATGTATACGAAATTGATGGTTATAAATCGAAATTATTTTTGTACCAATTTAATACTTGAAATTCTGTCATAGTAAGTACGGATATAACAAGTTCATGGTTATTGTTAGCAAATATTTAATTTAATAATTATTTTTAATTGATGCATTAAGACGTTAATGCACACAAAAGGACTTGAAAATATGAAATCATTTATCTAATAATATTATCCAGATGATTTTCATCGTTTCGCAACACCCCAGTGTCTATTCTCCACTACTAGTTTCAGAACATGTGCCATTTTCAGGTAGATATTAAATTCTTTAAAATTTATCTGATTATGATAATGAAGAATGGGTACTCAGATAATTCAAAAGGACAAACCATCAAACGCATCACAGGTATAAAAACAAAAAAAAACATAATTCAATTTTTATAACAGTTTAAATCAAGCTTTTGAAAATATATTTTCTAGAGTAGTGAAAACTAAACAGGGTTCGTTTAACGTTTATGCAATCTAACAAATAGGATATTTGACAGAATCATTTATTGTTTTATGTTCCCATAAATTGCATTACACGAGTGTAATGTATAACACTGCCATTACATAATAATATAAGAGGGATTTTAACAAATCATTATAGGCTATTGTTTGTTTATATATTAACATTTAATCAATAAACATGCTGTCAGTAATATTACTTGTTTATTGTTCACTTTTCATATTTGAAATTGTGATGTGCTATATATTATATTTACACATACATTCAATATATACATAGATAGACATACGCATCTAGATTATTAATTATATATATATATATATATATATATATATATATATATATATATGTATGTATCAGTTTTTTTATATTCATGAAATTACTAATTAAAATTAACAATTATATTTTTCAAATTCACAAATAAACACTTTATACATTTATAAACAAAAAAATAATTTCTCAAAATACTTTTTGTGTGTATTTGATATGTATTTGAGTATATATGATAATGATACATAAAGAAACTTCCACGAATGTTATGTGCAAAAAAAGATATGATAGCACTGAAAGAGTTATAAATTGCATTAAGAAAATTAAGAAGAAAAGTACATTTGCACGCACTAAATCTTTCAAGGCACATTATGTTAACTAGTCGACAAAGTCTCGAGATGGATTCATACAATATATACAATCAAACTAATATATCCACCGTGACAAAACATTCTTCAGTGTCTATTGAACTGTACATTCGTATTGTCAAACATTGTAAGTGAGAAGGTATTCGCTTTTTAACAATCCGTGACTTAACATTCACTTTACACATAATCAGAATATAATTGAAAAAGTCACACAAATATTTCCCAGTTAGAAATACATTATGCATTATTATAATCAATATTTTATGGATACTTTTTTTGTTTATCAAATAAAATGGATAATCAGTTATATTTTGGACATCTATATATTTTTAGAGTATGTATTTTTTATTTAAAATCATTATTACATTTAAATAATAATTACATACAATTACAAGTGCATGTTTTTATATCAGTAATTCCGTCCTTACTTATTTCAGATTAGCTGAGTATCTGTTTTCTCTTCCTAATAATGGTATAAATGCCATCTTCAAATATATGATGAAAACTCTAAAATCTGCCTGAAGATTTAAAAATGCTGTATCTAGTAGTAGAGTTAGTTAATTGAGGTTTAAGGACAATACTTATAAATAGAATAAGAAGTTAAAATTCTTAAATAAAACAACATATTTAAATGAATGTGAGATGTTAATAGTACTCAAAGATTTTTTCTTATAGAAACTATGCTAAAATAAGCCCTAAAGCTTAATATATGTAACAAAACAAAATCTTAACTATTTAGAACATTAAGTCATATTAAAAAGTGTAATCTCCTTTATGAAAGTCAGAGTGATTGATGGCGTCGAAGTCATTTTCTAAAATGATGATGATCCAAAAAGACACAGATTATCAAGATAAAATAATTCTATAAATTAAAAATGTAGTAATATGACAGAAAGGAATGCCTGTTTTTTTATCAAACTGTATAATGTTACAATATAATAAAGTATCCTAGATATAAACTTATCTCTCTGTTAACGAAAGTCAAAACCGTCCTTGTCATCGCATAACAGTTTATTCATGTTCTGATTGGTTGATGGAGATCGCGTGATCTCTGTTCTGATTGGTTGACATCAGTCACATGTTTGTAAGCACTCTTACGGTGCACAACGAAAGAGCTTATACCATCAGTGTAAAACTGATAAGAAATTTATTCAAAATATTCCATTCACTGAAGCTTTAGAGTAAAAAAAATTGTTACACATTTTAACATTGTATTTTTTTGTTAATTTTTATAAATTTTTCCAATAAAAATTTTACGACTTACATTTTACACAGAATATTTGTGTGTATATTTTGTTAGTTTCTGTTATTTGTTAGAGGAAAGTGAGCTCCAATTAGCGGGGGGAGAAGCTTTCCCAAACAAAGATAAGTGAGCGCAACGAGTAATGGGCGGATCATCCCGTTTTTTCACAAATTTTAAATTTAGAATTTAATTTGAAAAATTTGATTTTCTTAAGAATGTTTTTGTTTTTTAGTACACTTAGCTTAATGGAATTTTAGAAGTTGAAAAAACCGCAGTTAATAAAATTTATTTTCTTAACTATTATACTTATGTGTATACATACATACACACACACATATATATATATATATATATATATATATATATATATATATTCTACGAATTAATGCCATTTTTATTCTAAATTGAAATTTAGATTCATAATTAAATACAAATTTTAACTTTGATATATTTAGTGATTAAAATCTATTTTAAAACAAAATTCCAAACTCAAAATACAATATGCTTAATCACTCATAAGTAAAGGTGCAAATGTAACCAGTTTTGATTCACAGTTTTTTTTTATAATTGACGAGTTACTGCTACCCAAAGTATACAAGAAGTGTTCAAATTTACTCCTGAGACTAAAATGATATTATGTTAAATAAAACTAAATATTCTGACTCCAGATGGAGCTAAGGTCACATTTCAAATAATTTCCTAACACATTTCTTTCAGTTTTTCTTCCGATTTTCAAGAAACAAAATTTAACTTATCTTCAAAGGAAAAAAAATCTGTTTTATTTATTAAAAAATTACATTTTCATAATTTCAAATCAGGAATATTATTAGAAAAAAAATATTCATATTTAATGAAAATGTTGACTAGAATAATTTATTTAGTTTATTTTGTCGTATTCGACTTTTGATGTAAATACTTTTATTAGTTATTGTTTAAAATTAAATATAAATAAGATAAAACAAGTAGATATTCCGAATCGAGTCCTTGAACTACTTTATTATTGATATTAACTTAATGATTTCTTAAATAGTAATTGAATACAGCAAAAAATACAGCTAGTGAAATAAAAATACTGTAATATATATATATATATATATATATATATATATATATATATATATATATATAATATTTAATAATGTATTAAACTACTAATTATTGTAATTTACTAATAAACTAAACTACTTCAAACTTATCGATATTGAATCTATGAAGGTAAATAAGTCAACGTTTAGTAAGTTTCATTCAATTTTCAGTAAATAAAATATTTTTGTAGAATATTATTGTATTGGGTTATTCATAGCCATTCTCGTTTATTTTATTATGACTTATGAAATATAATAAAATAAATTAAAGAGATTTTTATTGATTTTTGATTTTAGATTACATATTAAATAAATAAAACCTCAGATAAATTAATATGTACTTGCAGAAGGAGGGAAAAATCCATTTGTGAATGTAAATATAGCCAAATTGTCCAACACTGTACTGTTTTTATAAAACCATATTGTTATTTTTTAATAATTCATCTTTAATTAGAAATTTTCAAATGATTTATATTGTATATGGACATGTGTTCAAAACAAATTCTTGAACGTCATATTTAAAATAAAAATATATCAAAAATGTATACAACAGAAGATTTTAAAATGAAAATAATTATATGAGAATATAAAAATAGAATTTAGCTAGAAATTCGAAAAGAGTTGTATGATAAATTCCATACTCGAAAATGTTTCAATATATTTATAGAATCGATAAGTGAATAAAATTCAATTCATATATTTTATACAGACTACAATTTTCAAACATCGATCATTTTCTTGCCGTTGTGAAATTCTGAAAGAGTTTTCAATCTTTTACCGTAAACGTACTTTCTGGAACCACTGTACGCTTATGAGAGATATTCAACAAAAGATTCCATTGTGAAAGAAGTCAATATATATATATATATATATATATATATATATATATATATATAATATATTATTCATATTATTCCGGTCCTGTAAAATGTGCATATCTGTATGTATATAATATTGGCAGAGTGCAGACATTCTTTTTATTTCATCGTTTCGCAAACGTGTTTTAGAAACTTATACGTTTATTTTTCTCGAATTTTTTTCGTTCTATGTGTGAGTGTGTGTATATGCATGTTTTTTTTGTGCACTCGAACTGTGGTAGACCGCCGCGGTGCAGTAACTTCTGCACTTTTTACAGGATGTTGAACCGATTTTCGTATATGTGGGTTGGTTATTTTTACGCAAGTCTTATTTCGTTTATGTGTTGTAGCCGTGCACTGCAATGCCCGCATAATAAATGCATGTCATCAACTTGTTTCCTTATGAGGCGCGCGTGTTTGGATGTTACACTTTAGTCGAGATTTATTTCTGGCAGATTTGGCAAAACAACGTTAATTATTTACTCTAATTAAATTATTTACTTCTACTTCCAGTTAAATTACATATGCATGTTTCATTAAAGGCTGTATCATCAAAACAATGAGATTTATTCGAATTTCGGTACGTTTCTCTGTATATTCATATTATTTTTACTGATCTATTAAATATTCATATTAATTTCAAAATATTATAACTCTTATCCAGGTTATCTTAGTCTTTTTAAATAGCTTGAATTTATGTTCTCCACTACTAGTTTCGGCACATGCGCCATACTTAAGTAGATTTGAAAAAAGAGTTATTTAAAATCGACTTCAAGATGGCACATGTGCTGAAACTAATAATAGAGAACAAGAATTTAAGTGCGCCAAAAAGACAAAGAACATCAAAACAATTTACTGGTTGATACAAAGTATTTATATTTTGAGGAAATTTATTCCTGTTCAGTATAAGAGTTACTGGTTAATTTTTACTGTTACTTGTTACTGGTTTAATTAGGTACCAATTCCCGGGAGGTATTACACTTCTCAACTCGTATTAAAACGAGTGAAAAAGAAGTCTTCTTCAATGTGCGACTCAGACAAACTTATGAATATTGTCTAAATGTCATGAGTCCAGTTGTTAACTCAATGACGAATTACTGTACCTTTTAAATAAAATCAAAATTTATTGTTTCAAAGTTTATACAATTATGGTTTTTACAATATTAGATAGAACATTATTTTTTCCTTAACTTATCTATATACAATGTGAAACTGAAGAGAGTCGTTTGATAAGTTTGGTAGATTTCTATGATGTGACGTCACCATTCATTTGGTAACGGCTATTAAGTATCAGTTTTCAAACTAGTACAGACGAAAATTTAGCCAGAAACGACACATTATTTTCGTTCTACAGATGTTTGAAACGAGCATTGTAGTAGTTACCGTAAAGATGGAGAAAACGAGCTGGCCTTTTTGGGTCGATTCGTCACAGTGGATGAAACGTGGATCCACCACTATACACCTGAGTCGAAGAAGTAGTCAACGCAGTGGACAACGAGTGGCGAAAGTGTGCCGAAGAAGGCGAAGACCGTTTTGTCGCCTGTGAAGGTGATGGCCATTGTTTTTTGGGATTCCAAAAGGATCATCCTGATCGACTACCCAATGAAGTGAAAAAACAATGATAGGAGTCTATTATGCAACATTATTGGACCTTTTGAAAGAAGAACTCAAACAAAAACGGCCAAAATAGGCGAATAAAAAAGTTCTCTTTCACAAGGATAACGTACTGTCCCACAAATCGACCCTCGCAATGACAAAATTGAACTAATTAGGCTTCTAATTGATTCCTCATTAATCTTATTCTCCGGACTTGGCCCTATGTATCTTCTTTCTTTTCCCATACTTGAAAATTTGGTTCGGTGGAAAGAAATTCTCGTCGAATGAGGATGCCAGCATCGCAGTCAATCCGTATTTTGCAGACTCGCTGAATTAAGTGTATATCCTTCAATGAAGATTCTATTGAGAAATAAAATCGTTTTTTCCAAAAAACGATATTTAACTTGTTTCTTTACAATACTTATCAAACGACCCTCGTATCTAAGAGGGAATAGGGTGCTAACAATAATGTTGGAGAGGGGGGATTTTTATTGTTCATGGATTGTTCGTTATTCCTAGGAAAAAATTCGAAAATCTACAGCTTTTAAAACAATTTCAAAAATTGTGATACATATTCCTTCAATTATATTTTTCTCATTATTTCAAAGACATCCTATCTTACTATTAACATTTGCCTTGGATTCAATTTTGGTTGTATTTCTGCTTCTACTATGTTTATTTTTTTATTGTAGAATTATCGAGGAATAATTTAAATAAATATACAGATTAATTGCCACATTAACTTTTAGCAAATAAATTGTAACACATTTGTTTCGAAAATACCTGGTAAGACAATGAAAATGAAAACTAACCGATTTTACATTGGTGAACATTTATCGTATAATAAAATATGGGCATTGAACGATATTGTACACCTGAGCATAGAACTATTACTAAAATATTGCTTAATCAACAAAAAACACATAAGGCGATATATCACAGATAATAATTTTCTCTCTAAATATGAACACGGATTTTATTAAAACAACAAAGCTGGCGAAAAATAGTGAAAGATCTCTAAAAACGTCTCTAACATCAAATAGACGTGCAGTATTTTCAAATGCGACTGCTTTTAGATCTTATATTAATATTTCAAAAGAAATATCTGAAAAGGCCAGTACTAAAACAATTTATAAAAATGAAATGGAATCAATTTGTATAAATGATTATCACAGAATGTATCATTTTTAAGTTATAGACAGATGAAGTAAAGAGAAAAAAATCGCAAACAGTATCAATATTAGATAAATGAACAGAGGATAAAGTAAAATGGATGAAACTTCGTTTCACTATTACACACCAGAATCGAAAATGCAATGAAAACAGCAAACTGAACGCGGTGAAATGGCTCTGAAGAAGGCAAAGACGGTTGGCTGGAAATGTGATGGCGTCAATTTTCTGGGATGCGAAAAGAATTCTCGTGATCGACTTTCTTCTAAAGATAAAAAACAGTTATTGGGCAATCTATGTAGCGCTTGTGGAGAAGTTGAAGGGATCGATTGAGGAAGTACGTCCCGGAATAGTCAACAAAAATATATTTTTTCACCATGAGAATGCACCAACTCATTCGAACGTTGTCACTCAGTAAAAATTGGCCGAACTGAAGTTTGAAATCCTTCCACGCCCACCTTATTCGCCTGATTAACTTCCTCGGACTTCTATCTGTACTAGAAACTCGCATTTTTCCTGGATGGAAAGTGATTTGGGTAGAATGAAGAGGCTATAGAGGTCTCAAATGGCTATTTTGAACACCTTCCTGGAGGGAATCGCGGAATTGGAGATTCGTTGGGGGAAGTGCATTGAGTTTCGATGGAGGTTATGTCGAAAAATAAAAATTACATTGAAACTGAAGATTTTGTCTCTAACATCGAACAGAGTTAGTCTTCAAATCGCCTTCATATATATATATATATATATATATATACATATATACATGTATATACATATGTATATATATATATATATATATATATATATATAATAATAATAAACTGACATTTTCATAGTAAATTCTTTAGTTTTCTAAAATAGATATTTCTTTATATGAACGTACAAATTTCTAAAACATTTCAAACGTAACTGACAATGTAGATATTAGTAATTTACATGCGTAAAACTATTTCTAATAAGAAAAGAATATATTAAAACACAGTTTCTCTCCATTAAGACATACGTATCTATTTCAAATGTGTACGTTTACATAACAATAGTTACAATAATAAATTACAGCTGCGAGATTTCTAACTGACATCGGTACTAAATAAATCATCAACTAAATACCAAACTTATATCCTGACAAACAAAATAGGTTCAAAAATGTTGGTTTTGGCAAACTGAGAAGATTCCTAACAGATGAATGGAGAAGTTCTACTCAAAAAGCATATTCAAGTTATCGGATTACTCAAAGAAGACAGTTCAATAATAAAAATATTTCATTACAGTATTATATATATATATATATATATATATATATATATATAGAGAGAGAGAGAGAGAGAAAGAGAGAGCCACGTACATTAATAAATAATGTAATAAATATTTTGAAAACAGCAATTTGTAATGCTTCATTTAATTAATTTATAACATGAAAAGCATTTTAAGAAAATATAGAAAGGATAGCTTGAAATGCGTAGTACTAATTTTTAATATTAGTTTCAAAAAATTTCAAGAAAAATATTCAAAATGGTCCAATTATTATTCCACTAAATATATTCATCCCATTTGTCAACATTCTCTTAAAGATTTGTTAGTCTTGATATGTTCTTGAAGCAACAGTTTAATCACCGATACTTTATATATATATATATATATATATATATATATATGATTGATAAACAAAAGAAACAATTCTACAATAATAAAAAACTACTGATAATGAATAATAATTCAGCTAGTATTAATTCATTTTAAAATAATAAAAAACATACCTTTTCGATACTTTCATATTGAATGGGGTAAATATTTAGAAAATCATTCAACGTACCTGAAAATAAACAAAAAATATTAATTAATTAAATACAAATGTGCCATTTTTCATATACAAATATGATAAACTATATTCAATTTACAAATGTAAATATAATATTCATTCAATATATGTTATCTAACTGAAAGTTTCTCTTAGATATATTTTTTTAAATATTAGTTATAGATATACACCTTTACATAATTGTAAAAAATCTATAAAATAATAATCACAAAAACGATATCTATATTGGCCAGATTTAGTGTTTATCGGCTTTTTTCCAAAATTCGAAATTACAATGAAAACAAAGCTTTTATAAATGAATTTACAAATGATTTTTTTACAAATGACTTTCTTACACCTTAAATCATACAAATTGTTTATTATCAAAAATGTTCAATAAATGTTTATTGACATTTTTGATTCTTGTTTACACGTATGAGCGCTCTGAGGATGATGGTATTACCGTCTAAATGCGCATAACTAAGAATCAAAAATGATCAATAAACATTTATTAAACACTTTTGATACGAAAATGGTTTTTTTTTGTTTTATGACAGGAGAAAAGAATTTATTTGTGAATGCTAATTTGGTAACAGTACGAACGGTATTCAGAAAAAAAGGCTATTTGACATCTTAGAAAAGATCAAAAAAAATTACGAAATGATCTGATAGAAAATTAAAATAATAATTACAAGAAATGTTCAAAAACGTAAAAA
The DNA here is from genome assembly GCA_034766995.1 of Acanthacorydalis orientalis. Lineage (NCBI taxonomy): Eukaryota > Metazoa > Arthropoda > Insecta > Megaloptera > Corydalidae > Acanthacorydalis > Acanthacorydalis orientalis. Next base: position 12,038,021 of record CM068319.1, on the reverse strand, counting down.
TATTTATAATAAAAAGCATTCTGATTTTTAAAAAGAGCAATTTTAAAGACAAAAATTTGTCTCTCTTTGTATATATATATACATATATATATATATATATATATATATATATATATATATATATACATATATGCATACACACACAATTGTTTAACTTGTTCAAATTTTTAACAGATTTCTTATATACTGATAATAGATAATATTTAAAAATTAATGAATTTAAATCTCATATAATTCGAGAGTGGTCGAGGCAATATATATATATATATATATATATATAGGTGAGTCAGTTTAGGTTTCCAAATGAAAGTATTAAAAAAATCGCAAAAATGAAAAGAAGCATGTTATTTTTCATTTAGTATTTTAGTTCAATTGTATTTTAGTATTGAAATGAACTAAAATACTAAATAAAAAATAACATGATTATTTTTAAATGTTTTCGACTTTTTTTAATACTTTCATGTGGAAGTCTAAATTGAATCACCCTATAACCAAAATACATACACGAAACTAATATAAAATGAAGAAAAAATAAAATAAAAGGTAGTGTCAACAGAAGGTGATTGGTGATAAGAAATAGATTCTGTACAACAACGTCCGATGCAGACGAATGTGGAAACAAACGAATAGAAGGACAGAACTAGTCACCAAAGCTGGTTTGCATCCGATGATGGTGTTATTGTGTGTTTGGTGGGATTGTAAATATGTTGTTTATTTTGGGCTACTTCCACTAGGCGAAACGATTACTGAGGAGAAGTACTGTCAGCAAAGAAAAGAAAAGCGTCCGATTTTACCCAATCGCAAGGGGGTCATCTTCCTGGACGACAACGCAAAATCACATAAAGCAAAACTGACTGTGCAAAAACTAAAGCAGTGGAAATGGGAAATCATCTCGCATCCACCGTCTTTTCCAGACATTACACCTTCGATTTATCATTTGTTCCGGACACTGCAGAACAGTTTATACGGTAAAAACCACATAGATTTTACGAACGAGGAATCCATCAGCCGCCTGAACGTTGAAAAATGATTGCAGAAAACGATATTTTAAACACAATTGATTAATAAAAGAGTTTTCTGCAAAAATAATAGCCTGAGTTTCAATTTAAAATCGTATACGAACTTTTGCACAGATCCAATATAATATACTTTATTCAACTTTCTTAATTTGTAAACTGGTTTTGGAATAATTATTGTAATTAATCCTAGTTTACTTTATTATCTTTTTCGTTCAATTTTATTGCAAACAGTCCATTCTACATCATCGACAACAATAAGTTTCGAAAGTGGTTCGTTTTTATTGGAAATCAATAGTGAATAGCCAGATCGAGTAATGTTTTTCCACTCAAATCATCCGGAACCCCAACTATCGTATCTAAAAACGATTCAAAATTCGTATAAATTGTTTTGAATGGACGATTTTCATATTTTCAATATCTCAGTAGTTTTCCGTGCCGTGTAACGTTGATTGTTTTCAGTTAGAGTGGATATTTGGTCACCAGAAAATCCGACAGGCTTCCACTTACAGCAAAACTGACTTTGCAACAACTGAAGCAGTTGAAAATGAAAAACATATCGTATCCACCATATTGTCTGGACATTGCACCTTCAGATTATCATTTGCAGAATAGTTTAAATGATAAAAAAATGATCCCGTGGAGGCCGGCAATAACCACTCGTCATCATTTTTGTCGAAAAACCGCGCAGTTTTTGCGAATGAGGAATCTAGCAGCTGCCTGAGCGTTGAAAAATGATTGCAAAAAACGATGGCGAATACATAATTGATTAATAAAAGTGTTTTCTGCGAAAAAGAATCACCTGAGTTTCAATTTCAAATCGTATACGAACTTTTGCACTGATCCAATACAATAAAGAATTTTATTTGTACAGATATTAGTGAAAAATATGCAAGTATCTTTTCCTTTGTCACGGTGTGCATAGAATATATTTTAATTTAAATCTGTTTAACCGTATAAAATCTTTTTATGTATTATCAATCATCATTGAAACATTACAAAACTTTCAACAATCACATTACGTCTCCAGACAAAAAACAGTAACGTATGTAAATAAGTAAGTGAGTAAGCAAGTTTCGATCGTCGGTGTCGTTTTCTGCTCATCTCCATTTATTACAACGCACTACACTCATTTCCGTACGAAAATCTAAAACTGTACCGCAAATGTACTGATGTCAGTGCAGAAAGAGAAAATCGAGAAAAACGAACACGAAAGAAAGTTCATCGCTTGTTGTTATTTTTGTTTCCTTTTGTGTGCAAGATGCGCCAACAGCATAATATCTGAATAGGAAAGTGAGTCTGACTGACTTCGCCACGAGTGCATGTCTAACATTGTGTTTACATCGTTGTATGTATTTTTCTTTATTCTATTTGTAGTGTTGAATCAGGTCAACCAGAATGCACTCGTAGTATGTATTTACGTACGTCGCTGAACAACGATTCGAAACGCTCGATGTGTGCGTGAATCCAGAGAAGGTCAATAGGCGTCACGGATTTTGAAAAAATTAAACGCTGTTTTTCAATATTCGATGGTTCTCGAATCCGTGAAACTGATTTCAAACTCGTTTATAAATAATAACAAGTTCGCGGTAGACAAATTACAGTGTGAATCATATTTGTACAATTTCAGATAGTTAAATTTTCATTTAATCAAAACAGAATCATAAAATTTTATATGTGCGAGTCTACACAGGAAACAATAATTTGTTAATTTGAAAAGTATTAAATAAATTCCTGGAAATAGTCCAAAATACATACATACATACATATATATATATATATATATATATATATATATATATATATATACACACATATATGTATATATATATATATACACACACACATAAAAGACACAAATCAAAATTATTACGAATCATTATAAAGTTTGTATAAACAAGTCTGGCCGATTTTTAAAGAAAAATGTGTTTTAATAACAGAAACTTCCTTAATGTTTTCGGCATTAAATTGAAATTTAAATCTTTTGGGTTTAAAACAAGTATATTTCCTCGCTAAAAAGATTATTGAACTCGTATCTATTTGACTTTTTGTTCATTTTTCAAATAGTTAACTGTAAAAATATTCAGTGCAAATAAACATTTTAATTTATTTTACTTTTTTACAATGCAAAATTATTTACAATACAATTTATACATTGTGGCTTATTATACTTTTACATATGCATTATTTTTTCATCTGCCAAATAACAAAAAGAGTTTTGGTCAAAAATAATAAGAAATCATTCTAGATCATTTTTGATTGGTGTTGACACACATTTTGATGACAATGCTATCATATTCAGAGCACCAAGATACAGATAAATCTAACAAAAGGTTAGATTTTTGATAGGATTACTTTAATTTAAGCTAAGGCAGTGTTCATCAAATTGTGTTCTGCGGAACCCTCAGTACAACCTCTTCAGGTGGTCCACGAGCCAAAGTCAAAATTCTAAAGAATTTTCCAAAAAAAAATCCGAAAAGCTAAAAATTCAAAACAATTAATTTATAATAATTTCTTTTATTTCTATAAATAACTATTATTACATTAATACTACTAATATTATTAAATTAATACTTTCATATCATGAATTATTAATCCTCAATATATTATTACTAATACATTAATGCTATAATATTCACAAGATTAATTTAATCGGTACAGTGTTTATTGCATGTGTTTTTGATTAGTCTTTATATATAACAAATGTTAATTAAAGTGTAAACTTAACAAAAAAAGTTGATATAAAAAAGTTTTATACTATTATTTCAAATTAAGAGAACCAATATTACATATTTTGTTTTGATAGCGTTGATCTTTATTAATTACACAATTATTTATGTTCCACAAATAGTTTCGACTATAAAGTCATCTTCAAGTGTTCATAAATACTTTATCAACACTTTATGATGTGTGATGAACGCAAATTAGTCATGGAAAATGAAGGTTTGTATAATTATCAAAACACAAAACCGTCAAGTCAATACATCAAGGGGATTACTTGTATAAAAACAAACTATTAAGTTGGTAAGAAAATAATTGCGGTTTCTGTGTTCTGAATATAAGCCTTAATTTTTTCAATGAATTTGACATTTCATTGTGTTTATTTTAATGCCACTTTATAGTGCATTTTTTGGTCTATGTTTCAGTAACATCGACTTTGGTTTAATATTAATTTTTCTTCAAATTAGGCTATTGAATTAAAGGTGGGCAAGAAACAAATAAGAGCATTTTTTCTATGAGTTCAAAATGGGTGGTAAAGCAGCAGGAACTGCTCGTAAACTAAACGATGATTTTGATATGAGTACTGTTAAAAAGAAGGTACGTTGCAACGTTGGTTTCAAAAATTTCGTGCTGGGGATAAGAGCACTGAATGATGAATAAGATCACGGGCGTCCTGTTTCTGTTCATAACAACTAACTGAAGGCGTTCGTTGAATCAGAGCCCCGTACAACAATTCGAGAGCTTACACAAAAGTTAGGTGTTAAGTCAAAAGTTAAAGTTAGTCATCCAACAGTTGTGGATCACTTAAAACCATTTAAATTAAAATATGTATATATGAATTTCAAGATCATAAACCGCAATTATTTTTCTAGCAGCCATATATTATAAATTTACTTACTTCTCATAAAGAATTCTTTTTTCATTTCATAAACTCCAAAAAAAATGCTGGTCAAAAATGTTCAATAAATCATTACTGATCATTTTCAATTGTTGTTTTGTTAACAATCAATAATGATTTATAAAACATTTTTTATGGTCTGTGGATTGAAAAAAAAAAATTTGTAAAAGTGAATTTAAGTATCTAATTTGTTTTGATATTATTTATTAAAAATATCAATAGACTATGCACATTATAGATATAGTATATTAAATGATAAGTGAAATTAAATAATTTATTTTCTGCAACCTTGTACAGTGACCTTCTATATCTCTGACATATATTATAGATCCAACAATTACTCACGATCTCACTAGTTAAGCACGAGCCATGGATAGGGTCCGTACTTGACATTCAATAGTAAAATCACTGCACCTCCTGGGAAGCAATACAGTGGTTTATTTACAATCTAATTAAAAAGCTAAGGAATAAAAAGTTATTATCAAATGTATATATCTATATATATATATATATATATATATATATATATATTCATATTCATATACAGATATATATATATATATATATATTCATATATATATATATATATATATATATATATATATATATATATATATATATATATATATATATATATGGCAGGTAGTCGACTTTTGCTTAAGGAATGAATCTGAAATGTATGAAATGTTCATCGAAAAATAACTTTTATGAATAGATATATCCTTGAAAGGAGGGAAATACTTTTTTTTTGTAGAGAAAAAATTAGAAAGGCCATAATCGCCATTGATGGAGGATATCCGAAAATTCAGATTTGTATCAATAAAGGATTTCCTACAATTGCATACCAATGATTTAGATGACTATGTATTTGAATTATTGAAATGAGCATTAAATAAAAAAAATGGTTTCGACGAAAAAAGAAGTGCTTGATAATTAATCACAAAAATTAATTTAATGTTCCAGACATTTTCTTGTTACTTGTTTGTCTAAACACTGAACAAAATGTCTTATAGAGCTGATGTACATTACATAAAAGGTAAAATAGACCATATTAGGTTGGTAAGAAAATAATTCCGGTTTTTGTTTTTTGAATTCTACCCTTAATTTTTCTTTCAATGAAAGTGTCATTTCATCGTGTTCATGTTAATATCATTTTAAAGTGTATTTTTCGGTCTGCATTTTAGTAATATCGACTTTGGTTTTATTATTAATTTTGATTCAATTTGGGCTATTAAATTAAAGAAGGAAAAGAAGCAAATAAGAGAAAAATTTTTGTAGTTTTTGAGTTCAAAACGGGTAGTAAAACAGAAAAACTGCTCGTAAACAAATCGATACTTTCGGAGTGAGTACTGTTAAGGAATGTACGGTGCAATGGTGGTTCCAAAAATTTTGTGCTCGGGACGAGAATCTTGAAGATGAAGAAGTTCGTGGGTCCTTCTACAGTATATAAAGATCAACTGAAGACGTTAGTTAAATAAGAACCACGCAAGACAATTCGAGATCTTGCACAAAAGTTAACCATTAGTTATCCAACAGTTCTGGACTACTTAAAACCACTTAAATTAAAAAATGTATACGGAATTGAAGGATATAAACCGCAATTAATTTTCTACCAACCTAATATAAACAAATAAATAAAAAACAATTTTCAATCTTTACAGAAATTATAAATATTTTCATAAAATATGATAATATAATTTGGACACTGACAAATTCACAAATGATTTTTTATTCACTTACAAATATTTCTGTTTAAAAATGTTCATTAATTAAAGATTTGTCATTTTAACGAATACAGGAATACCCCGATTTACGACGGGGTTACGTTCCACAAAATTGCGACTCAACTTGAAACGACTTAAATCGGACCAAATTGTACATACGAGTATACCAAGCAAAAATTAAGTCACATAATTGGGAATGATGTATGTACATACAGATGTGTGTATATTATGGAAATTTATTTACAAATTAATAGACATTTTTGTATGTACATATATGTATATAGAAATAAATTTCGCAAGAATACTATACATATGTACATTTTACATATGTATTTTTTAATTTGTCCTTAATTAATTCATGCATTCGTCTGAAGTGATGATGGTAGGCGATAATAAATATCGAGGCGAAACAATATCGAGTCGAGGGGGGATTTTTTTACGACTTAAGTGTGAAAGGACTTTAAACGAAGCGTCTTAAATCGGGGTATTCCTGTCTACTGATATATTTATCTTTTACAAGAAAACAAATTAGAATTATTTATTAAAAATTCTACTCCTATCTATTTCTATAACACGATAAAAAGACCATGGTTTATTTAAACAAAATTGAAACTTTTGAACTATTTGGGGGTTTTCAACAATTTATACTTTTAAAGTTGCAGTGTTTTATTGTAGAGCAGATGGTGTACTGGACGTTACAACGTTAAAAATATTGAGTTAGTAATGGAAGTATACATACAAACATATATATATATATATATATACATGTATGTTTATGTGTGTGTATCAGTGTACATGTGAAAAAATCTATATTTTATTCAATCCATTCTAATTTTTTTTAGTAAAGATTGTACTTAAAAATGTCATATAATATATTCTTGTAGAACCTTAAACGCATACTTTATTATTATCTTCAATAATTTACAACAGAATATGCGTTCAAGTTTCGATTAAATTTTTTAAATTCAAACATTCACTATTTATAATTGGTGACATATTTCAAATTGGCAAAAGTTAATCTCAAATTCCATTAATTATAGACAAAAAATAAAGAATATAAATTCCTTTTTTTGTTCTTCTATATTATTATTGATTCAGATTTATCAGTTTTTTCCAATTGAAATAAAAATGAAATAATAAAGATTTAATTTAAAAAAGATTTCGATTTCAAATTCTATATATTTTCCTATATATATACAGACATATATGTATATGTATATATATATACATACACACACACACACATATATATATATATATATATATATAAATCAATGAAGTCGACTTATTTATTTGAGACGTGCCTTGTACGATACCCAAATGTATTTATTGTTTCATTATCTGTCTTATTCCTTTTTTTTGTTCTCCCATCTTATTATTTATTCAGATTTTTCAGTTTTCTTCAATTGAAATAAAAACGAAATGATAAAGATTTAATTTAAAAAAGATTTCGATTTCAAATTCTATATATCTTTCTATATATATATATATATATATATATATATATATATATATATATATATATATTTACATATATATATATATATATATATATATATATATATATATATACATACATATATTTACATATATATATATACATATAATATATATACATATATATATATATATATATATATATATATATATATATATATATAAATCAATGACGAGTCGACTTATTTATTCGAGACGTGCCTTGTATGATACCCAAAGGTGTTTATTGTTTCATTCGGTTACATGTACATGCTTATAATTGTTAAGTGGCCGATCGCAACAAGCCCGAGGTTTGACGTGCAAAGCGAGTATGGGGCGGAGCCCTCTAGTTTTACTAAAGAAAAAGTTTTAATTATGGTTGAATTATAATTAAGAAAAACAATATTAAATTTTATATAACTCTTTTTCGAAATATTTTTCATAACTAATAAATTATTTTTTCGATAATAGTTTTGATTTCACTGTTTTTTCTCTGAGAAAATATTTTATTTCATTTTTATTTAAAAGATTAATCTAATCAAAAATATAAAATTACAGTTATTGATGTTAAGGTGTGCAAAACAATTTATGATAAGATAATGTTTTTATATTAAATAATACGACATTTGTGTATAACTACTCACCTAAATACACAAAAGAAAAAATAGTGTAATTCGTGTCAAACTCTTTACAAACATCTTTTTTAGCATTAAAATAATCTAATCAATTATTTAATGCGGCACGTCTTCAACACTTCATATATCCGACAACGTATTAAACGAATCTGTAATGTATTTAATATTATATTATTTAAGAGGTAGCTATCTCTATATGTTTGCCAAGGACTTTATGATTTACTATTGAGTTAATTGTACAAATAGGTCAGTATTATATCATAGTTCCGCAATGTTCGTACGTACGTACGTATGTAATCGTATATGCACTACAGATGTACTAGTTATGTGTTATTTTTTTCCTCTGTATACGTGTATGTGTTTCTGATACGATATTTACTTTTAGCACGATACACGTCGTCCAGAAGTAGAAAGATGTCAAGGTGTTCAAGCGTAAACGATTATTTATAATTGCTGATAGGAAATTATAAAATGACGCGTGTCGACAAACAGATATTATCGAATATTATTCATCGATATTCAAGTCGTATAGTTTTTATTTGAAATCGTTGTTTATTTTTAATCCTATGGTCTTTTCGAAAGAGAACAATGTTTTTATAAACACAATCACTAGCATGCATCAATCTTATAACAATTTAGTTAAATGCATTTTGTAATAAAATAAAAAATATATGATTGGCTTAAATACACAAGAAGCGCTTGTAAAGTTTTATACAGGGGTTAATGTCTCTTGAATGGTTTGAGATATTGGAATAAAATAATAAAAAAAAAACTCTTAAAACATGACGTTTGAAAGGACATTTTTAACCCGATGTAAATGATACATTTATAATCATCCTCATTATTAACCCTTATTGGTCGGATGTCGCTATACAGGTCCCAATAGTAGCAGGATTTCTAATCATATATATATCATATATATATATATATATATATATATATATATATATATATATATATATATCATATATAATATATATATATATCATATATATATATATATCATATATATATATCATATATATATATATATATATAATATATATATATTTATATATATACATATATATCATATATATATATATATATATATATATATATATATATATATATATATATTCTAATCATATATATGGTGCCACACAGGAACTATATGGTTCGAGTGTCTGCTAAAAGGAGATATCCGTTTTTAATTAATAAGAATTTTATTGTATGGATTTTTTGCACTATTCTTTAGGGTTTGGAAGTCAGTGCTGCAAATGCGTACATTTTATACAAACTCTGTGAAAAAAGAAAAGGCGATAAACCAATGCTTCATTTACAGTTTGTTAAAAAATTGGTAAAACAATTTGTTGGTGATTTTCACTCACCTACAACTTCCAGTCCTCGCCAACGATTGAATAGAAAATTTCATGAACTAAACCAACTATCCTATGGCAAGAAAAAGGATTGTGTGGTTAGCTCAAAGAGATATTTTCCCAGTGGAAGAAAACTAATAAGATTTTTTGTTAAACTTGCGATGAACACCCGAGGTAACATGGAGAACGTTTTTCACGATTTCATACATTATTTGATTATAAAAAATAACGAACCAAATACCCAATAAACAATTCTTAACCATTTATGTAACAATGAGTTGGTTTTTTATTGAAATATATAATAGTACTAACAAATGTTAAAAAACTGTTAAACTATTAAAAGAAGTCAGACCTAGCAGAAATTTTCTGTAAAAACAAACCGACCGATAGCGGTTAATACATTTCTGCGAACTTGTAACAAGTTTGCCCATTTTGTTAGTGAAAAAATCTGGTATTTGTTTTGTTAGCCTATCCTTTACGGTAAAGTTAATTTAGTCATTAAAGTAAAATTATCTTTACTTTAGATTACTCTTGAGTACTAAGAATAAACCGAAATAGAAAATTACTTTTATAATTCTAAAACGGGATAAATCCCTTTTTTTGTAAAATTAAACAGATGCGTCATTTAATCTGATCTTAAAATGAGCATTTTTTTATATTAACAGAAAAAATAAATTATTTAGTAACAAAACAAATCTGTAACAAGTCTAAATAAAATTTTTAATTGTACAATATTTTTTTAATTAATCTTATATATCAAATTTGCAATATGCAATGCCTTATTTTAGTTTAATTCGCTATACGCTATTCTCTCTCTCTTTCTCTCTATATATATATATAAATATATATATAGACACATATTACGTGAAAAAACTAATTCGGTACCTTTCATTTGAATCAGCCACAACTGTTGAAACTTCGGAAATAATTTGTCCAGCTTTGGGGAAGGTGTTGTGATGCATAAAACATGTAAAAAACATTAAAACAGTGGAAGAGGTTCGAAAATGTATTAAATCTTCATCGACTTAAAGCTGACATCTTTTTTTCGGCAAGAAATTTGTCATTTGCATGACGGATGGAGCAAAGTTATCCAAAATAATGGTGGATATTTTGAGGATTGAAATATATTCATTTTTTCCGTAAACTTTCATTTTCTATAAAAAAAGCACCGAATTAATTTGTACATCGAATATATATATATATATATATATATATATATATAATATATATATATATATATATATATATATATATAATATATATATATATATATATAATATATATATATATAATATAATATATATATATAATATAATATATATATATATATAATATAATATATATATATAATATATATATATATACAATATAATATATATAAATATATATATATATAATATATATATATATATATATATATATAATATATATATATATATATATATATATATAAGGGAGGATTGTATGGTTAAATTTTCTATTCTGTACTTTTATTATTATTTTCTTTCAATGAAATAAATGGAAATAATAAAACCAAGTCATTCTTTTAACCTGTTAGCTGTGTAGCCCTATTTTAAAAGTGTGTACCTACATTGTGTTGCAAAAATGAAGGGATGACAAATATACTCGTCAAACATAAAGTATTTGTAGCTACTGTAAAATTGAATTAAATTGTAACGAAATGGCATTTGATTTTTTTTCAAAAATCAATCTTTTTATTACTTAAATTCATCTTCATAATGGGTATACATGTAAAACACATCTAATAGATTATTAATAACAATCTTGTGCGATTATTAATATAAAATATCTCAAATAATGTATAATCTTCATCATCTTATGATTCACTGTTGCAAAAAGGCTTTCACAAATTCTACATTTCTAAACAATCTCGTGTCTTGTTTGCCACATATTCAGAATTCATTTTCATAAATAAATTTTTCATTCTTTTAACAAACCACAAGTTGCTTTTTGTTACTATAAATGTCTAATAACTGACTTTTGCTCTTAGAGCTACACTGATGATTGAATCTAAATGCTCATAAGCAACAATCAAAAATAATCAATTACTGAACATTCGTCATCAAAAAAGTGTGCTTAGTAAGGTGAACGAAAAATTAATTTGCGAGAAAATATTTTGAAATATTTTTACAATTACTACCATATATAAAAATATTACCTTACTAAATTAATATTCAATCTTCATTGTAATTTGTTTCATACCTGTGTACTTGGATTTCAAGTTGTTTCTTGTCCTTGAGGTCACTATTTTTTCTTTTTCCTCCACTACTGGTTTTTTATTTCGAAATCTTCTAGTGGATACTCCAGCTGAGTATCCACCTGAAGATGTCGCAAGACGAAATCAGTTGTAGAAAGAAATACTGACTTCATGGACAAAAAACATAACTTAAGTTTTTAATTTTCCTTTTTGTTTTAATCTTAAATTATTTTGTATATATTATATTAATGGGAATGTTTCAATTTCTATCTAATTTTACTTTTTGTATATATATATATATATATATATATACAAACACACATTTATATGTGTGTAAAGTAAATTCCATTTGATATTTGAAACAGAGAGAAAAGAAAACTCCTAAAAAGTTTTAAATATTACATCAACTTAATTAATACAGTCTGAAGTTTCCAGTCGAAATTCTATCAATTATTAATTCACTTTTTTGAACTAAGAGTCAAGTAGTTAAAATATAAGGTTGAAAAAGGTACGTATACTGAAATATGGTTCTATTTACACAGAACGAAAAAATAGTTTAAATTAATCAGTAGGACGAAAAAATTGTATAAAAAAACATATTAAAAGAATTACCACAAAATTTAAGAAACTCTCACGTAATCCATTAAATGTGTAACTTGTAAAAGCCAGGTTCTGAATAGTTTCCATACATACATATACATTTATAAAGTGAACTAGTCTTTTAGTATTATTTATAGAAATTCAGTAAAAATAACTTTCAAAAAATAATTAAGTACATGAATAGACAGTTTATTTCTTTATATATATATATATATATATATATATATATATACACTGAATGATTATATATAAAGAATAAGAATCGATAATACAATTTACAAACGATAATAATTTCATTTTTCCATTAAATATCATATTTATATCTAACCTTCATGACACACAAAAGTTAAATTATATCAAAATATAAATATTTTTATATAAAAAAAATACAAATAGTTTCGAGATATTCCATAAAAAAATATTGAATGACTGAGTAAATAAATAAACTAATTGAGATAAATTACAGTATGGTATCTGTTAATAAGTAAATATTGATAACAAGTGCGCAATTTTCATACTCATTGACATCATTTTCTTGCTCTACAGACATAGATTTTTATTATTATCCAGATATAATATTTTCTATATATATATATATATATATATATATATATATATATATATATATATAATACTGATATATAGTATGAGGTATAATGTTTAGGACACCAATTAGAAATAAAACTTATGCAAAAATACATTTCTTTGTATATCATAAAAATGAAACAATAATGTCCTTTCCGTGACTTGTATTTGTTCTCTGATTGGTTAATACTGGTCACGTGGTCTCTATTCTGATTGGTTGATATCAGTCACATGGATATATATTTCTGTCACTGTGCACAACGAAAGAGAGTACACGATTTCATTGTAAAAGTGATAAGAAATTTATTCAAAATATTATATTCACTGAAGTTTTAGACTAAAAAATATTACACATTTTAACAATGTATTTTGTTATGTTAATTTTTATAAACTCTTCCAATAAACATTTTAAGACTCACGTTTTATGCGGATTTTTCTTCTGTATAATTTTTTAATATTTATTATTTGTTGGGGACGAGCGAGCGTTAGTGAGTGGTGGCGAAGCATTCCTCCCTAAGAGTTGGTGATCGAAACGAGTAGAGGTCGGATTCTTCTATTTTTTAAAAAATTAGTTTTACGACAACAAATATAAAATGAATACAAACATATATATATATATATATATATATATATATATATATATATCTTTATTAACCATCAAAGGTATTTAGAATTAAAATAAATCTTTGATAAAATAATGTTAAATGTAAAAAGCAAGAAAGTAGACAAAATGTGATACGAAAAATTAATAATAGCTTACATACTACAAAGTATATATAAAAAATAATAATAAATACAATTGGATCACAATTTTAAATATGTATATATATATATATATATATATATATATATATCGATAAAACAGGACCAATGAAACCTTCAGAAATAAGTGGATTTTATGAAATTATAGATGTATAAAAAAACTTATTAGAAATAAGATTTCGAACAAAGAAATTAAATACTATTTTTAAATAAAGAGGTTAAAAATAATAAAAAAAGTAGTTAGAAATTAATTACTATTTTTAATGTTTTTCTCTAATACACAATTTAGAGAATATATATTTCGTCGGATGTAAAGTGTATCTGTCATTAAAATTTAAAATACTATATAGTTTCAACGAAATATTAATAGAAATTCAATCAAACTGAATGTTATTAGGCAAAAAATATTCACTCAATCAAAAAACTCAATAAACACTCAGAAGAATAAATATAAGATATAAATATACTTTATACATCTGCAACAAACTAAAAGATCTGCCAAATAATCTAGTACGATTTATTTTATAAAAACTTTAAGAAATATGCGAGCAAATTTCTGGTATAATGCGTTGCAAAGATAAAAAAATTGTCTATACTATTTGTAATACAGAACAGAAAAATTCACTTTAAAATGATATTAACATGAACACGATGAAATGACACACTCATTGAAAAAATTAAGATTAGAATTCAGAAAACAAAAACCGCAATTATTTTCCTATGAACCTAATATTACCGATAATTTAAAATTCAGTATTAAAAAAAAAGAAAACAAATTAAAATCGTTAAAACATATTCTGATTCTCGCCCGATCATTCATCAATTCATTTTATATGTTTATTATTCGTTTTAATTCGAAACAAAAATATTTACTAATGATTCTGTCGAAAACGAACGCTCTTGTGTGACAACACGATGGATGCGATAAAGAATCGTCGATATATCTCGGTAATGTCATTAAATTTATTCACATTAACTTGGCCAGACTATATAAAACAACGAAGTGTCTGCTACAGTGTTGAAATAAGTTAAGCCATCAGTACGAGGGATGAGAAGTAGACACGTAAAATAATGCAAAGCTCCCGGAGTCAGGCGATGATTTCGATCGATATGACGCGTCGACCGGAAAGAGAAAGTGAGCGCAACGCCTACATTGCGTCGATGCAGGATGGAAAACAAGCATCCCTTACGGCAAGCAGTGTCTAGGGGTTGAGGTAGGCTCGGTATCTCTTCCATATATACTAATGTATATGAATATATATATATATATATATATATATATATATATATATATATATATATGTATGTATGTATCTGTGTGTATATAAATGGATATATGAGCACAGCAACTGATGATGTATACCATAATGTTACCGCAATGTTAGCACATGTTAATGTCCGTATGTTTGAGATAGTGGGACTGTAATTAATGAAGGAATTAAAGTATGGTTATGTGTTTAGAGACCAGGTCTTGTGGGCATTATGGTATGTTTACACATCCATATTAAACAAACAGAGGTGGTTTATGTTAGAGAGTGGTGTTGTACTAAATGTGTTCCAGGAAATTTAAACAAACAAATAAGAACTTAATCTAAATAATAATAAATGAATAATTTATAATAAGTTCCGTTCTCTAATCTCGCATTTAAATTTTACACATATAGGCCATATTTTTCAAGTAAAATATTTAAATACAGTCACGTTTAAGAATATATATATATATATATATATATATATATATATATATATTCATGATCGTTTTTCTTACTCTTAAGATAGTTATTACATATTATTATGCGCTTTAAATATGTAAATAGATTTAAATATAAACATACTAATAAATTAACTAACTGCAGTAAAATTTCTTACATTAGGTTAGTAAGAAAATAATTGAGATTTTTGTTTTCTGAATTCTGACCTTAATTTTTTCAATGAAAGAGTCATTTCATCGTGTTCATGTTAATATCATTTTAACGCGCATTTTTCGGTTTGTATTTTGGTAACATCGATTTTGGTTTTATTATTAATTTTGCTCAAAATTGGGCCACTGAATTAAAGATGGAGAAGAAGCAGATATTTTTGTTGGTGAATGTTCTCCTAACCAACAAATAGCTAGGTGACATAAATGGACATAAAATGGATTAAAATTATTCAGTATTTTTTTAAAAATTAAATATTAATTCTTTTTTCTGACTCTCCATCTGTTATATGTGATTGGAAATAATAAACCATTAGAAAATTAGTCTTATTTAGAGAAATAATAATAATTGAGACTATGTATGGGGGTTAGGGAATTTTGTTTTTCTTCTAAATTTAAATGTGTAATTCAAAAATATTTTTAGCTAAGTTTAAAATAAGAAAAATTATTATAATTACAATATTTTAAATAAATTTCTTATCAGTTTTAGACTGAAATCGTATACCATTTTTCGTTGTACACCGTGAAATAGAATACTGATCATGTGACTGATATCGACCAATCATACAGACTACAGGACCTATATCAACCAATCAGAGAATGAATAAAACCAGGACCATTTTTTAGTTATAGAGAGATAAAATATTATAATAATAACAAGAGTTAAAATTTTTACTTTACAATTAAATTACAAATATTTATTTATCACTCAAAATAATTGCATCAGATTTTGTTGTCTCTTAAATGTTTATTATTATTATTAAACTGTAAACTGGATATAAATTATTTTAATAATGAAAAAATAACTATTCATGTTCTTTTTATTTAACACTTCAATTAATTATACATAATTTTGAGATTTAGACGAAATTTTATAAAATTCATAGGACAAAATAAACATTTATAATAGAATTTTAATGAAATTTATAAGAGAACTGTGGATTCTCAGAATGTGATTATTTATTATTTATAAAACAATCAATTTCAACAAGGAAAAGATTTTTTAAATTTGTGAGATAGATCCCATTTGATACAAAGGAATAATTTTTACTTATTAATGATTATCAATGAATGATTTTTTTCAATGATTACTCGACTGATTTCTAAATTTGTATATTGTTGATATAATTACTCAATCATATCCTCTATAATTTGTTACAATAGTAATGAGTTCAACTTAGTAGCATAATAAAAAGTAACTTATTGACTTATACATGTAACAACTCCTAGGAAAATTAGTCTGTAATCTGATACATTTTAGAAATTGATACTTGAGTCTTCCAACGAATTACTCTTAATATTCAAATAAGACAATCACGTATATACTTCTTGTTAATTTATAAAGAAAAATGAAGTTATTTGGAGCCTATTCTGATAGTTTTCGTTCTTTTGGATCATCTGAGAGTCTTCCTTTACTATTTCCCGTACATGTGTCGCCTACAGTTAAATAATAAAGTCTCTAATGTCTACCTGAAGATGACACACGTACTGAAACTAATAGTGGAGAACAGACAGATGATCCAAAAGGACGAAGACCGTCAAGGCGATCATCAACGAGATCACAGGTATAAAAACATACATTTATAATTCTATCTGAATATAATACAAATAATGAAACCATTCTCAACGATTAAAAAAAGACTGAAAAGCTATAAAAAATCAGGCATGAATAAAAACTGCTTTTCTTCAATCGCACCCAATTACTTTATTGTTATATTTATATGTCTGTATTGACAAATGTTTCTTGTTTTTATGTGTTATACTCATAAATCATATTTTACCTCATCTACTAATATACTTTAAAATGTTTTTTTTAAGAAAATTTATATTTACTCTTATAAATATTGGTATTTTTTATCATTTGTCATGGTTATTGCAGACTATGCAGACATGGCAATTTATATTTTTTTATACAAAATACAGCTGATCTTGAAATGTTATAAATTGTAGGCTGTTTCATTTATTATTTGATAAGGTTCGAAAATCATTTGCTATATAGAATCAATCTTATTATTAAAATGTTTTATTTTCATATAAGAAATGAAAAATAAAAATAATTTCTTTCTGGATCACATATCTTTATATATAAATTTAAAATTCTACTGAACAGTTAGAACAATGTTTATAAACACAAGTCCAGTAACAGGAAAAAGTAGAATTAATATTTGATCTTTTTTCAGTTTGATTTGCAGACATTGACATCCGGTGACTTTTGCTATGGATAAAGATGAAACATACTGCTGAAAACACGACAAAAGATTCCGTGAATTTACCACCACTGTCACCACAAAACACTGACGAATTGAAATGTAGAATCACTGAATCCGTGTCGTCAATCATCAAAGACAAGTTGACAAAAGTTTGGGTTAAAATAGAATATCGTGACATTTGTCGTGTGACAAACATAGAATTTACTTTCAATCACTATATATCGACTACCATAGAATACTACGTAGGTTTCTCTATTATGCAGTATAATGTAGTGAAATTACTTTTACATACACTGATTGATTTGTAAGTCTGTCATATTTTTTTATATAACTGTGTGTGTGGGTATATATATATATATATATATATATATATATATATATATATTCGAGCATGTATATACATTCAAACAAATTAAAAGAATTTGAAAGAAAATTTAACCGTTAATAGAATTAGACCAACTTTTCAACTGAAGAAACGGATATTAAGCTCAAAATGAAGACCTGGATGCCAAACAGACAGATATTTGGATTTCAATGAATCGGTTCTACATATTTTGTTATCACAATTCTCAGTCAATACATTTTTAAATCAATTAATATTTTCATAATGCAATATATATATATATATATATATATATATATATATATATATATATATTGGTAGATTTAACCATGCAGAGAAAGTTTAGAAACTATTTCCGGCCAAAATGAAGAGATCCTCGCTAAGCAAGTGGGATAAGAGCGTCGAGTCATGATCCTAAACTTTTCATTAGGAAATTAAAATTTTTATTGGAAATCAAAAAGACGCATTTAATCGTACAAAAAGGAAAATCATGGATGAGTCCTTTACTCAGCAGTGGATTGATTGAGACTGCTGCTGCTGCTGATGATTATATATATATATATATATATATATATATATATATATATATATATATATCCTCATTTCGCTAAATACAATTTTAATAGGTTAGAGAAATATACAAATATTACTGAAAATTACACTGATACCAATACAGGCTCTATGGCTACAGGCTTTATGATTTTTCTATGAACCTCTTCTTACACAATAGAATTTATTACTTCAATTACTATAGCGTTCTTGTAATTTTCCAGTAAAACAAATATAAATCATAAATTGAAAATAGATAAAAATCGTACATTAAATATCAATTACAAATTATAAAGTCTGTTTTCTATTTATATTACTCGTACAAATAAATAAAGAAATTTTCAGTTCAGTTTCAGTTTAAAGAATATTTCAGTTCATTGATAAAAAAAGAAACATTAATTGAATTTCGAATAGAGATACATCGAGAAAGACTCGAATGCAAATTCATGATTCTCTTTCTCCTTGTTTTAAACCAAAGATATAATAATATTTGAAACATGTTCAATATATTAATAGCACTTATATTATATAAAGGTAACAGCAAGAAATTTCTTAATCAACTTTGATATGAAAGGCATTCATGCGTTCATTTGAACAGTCTGATATAAATAGCTATATCTACATATATATATATATATATATATATATATATATATATAAAATACAAATTATGTTACTATTTGATATTAATAAGTCGAATTATTAAATATTACAAGTACTGTCTGAAGCTTCTGTTATTATGGCGACGAATTTTCAATTTATATATTCAGAAATACACACACACAGAGTATACATACATCATACACACATACACACACACACACATATATATATATATATATATACACTTACGATCCGTGAAAATGATTCATCCTTAATATTATGGTTTTACGTCGTTAAAAGAAGATGCATCTCTATCACAGAAATGACTCAGTTACGTTTGAAATTTCAAAGTGGAAGGTGTGATTGCTCTGTAAAGTTCTTATAAAATAACAATGCCAAAATACGTTTATACATCTCCGAAGAAAAAATAGAAATCGTTAGTTTAGCGAATGTCGGACTGTCAACACGTAATATTTTTAAAAGAATTGGCTGTTATCAGACATCAGTGAAAAGAATTTTGAAAAAAATAGAGAATTGGGTACAGCAGATCAAAAGAAAGGATTTGGTAAAATTAAAAAGTCTACTGAAAGAGAAGATCGTTTGTTAATTAGTCTATCTTTATAGGATTTATTTAAAACAGCTATAGAAATAACAGAACTATCCAATCAATTTGCAGTGAACACAAGTGTTGAAACTGTTGAGAGGTGATTGAGGGAGAATGGATTACATGCACGAAGAGCTGCTAAAAAACCATTTCCGACAAGTAAAATGAAAAAAGATCGCTTAAACTAGGCAAGAATCCGAACGAGACAGTTGGATATCATTGGATTGGCGAAAAATTATGTTTTCCAATGAATTCAAAATCAACTTCTTTGCTCTGACAATTTTCGATACCTGCGACGACGAAGTGGAGAAAAATGTTCGGAAAAGCGCACCCAGAAAACTAACGCACTCTCAAAGCCAAATGATTTGGGGATGTTT
>CM068319.1:11974924-12012424 GCA_034766995.1 Acanthacorydalis orientalis | reverse complement strand
TGACTTTCATTTTTATTCATTTTTTCCAAACTTACTGATTACAAGACTTATCTTAGAATTTTACTGATAAGTAAATAATTTTAGTATACAAATGTGTGAATGTATAAATGTATATACATATATAGAAATAAAATCTACAAACAACACTAAATTTACACCCACTGTCAGATTTGTACCTATGACATTATCAAAGTGAGGGTCGTTTAATACCTCTTCTTAATGATGTAGTTGTATATAACTTTCAATTTATACGTCATTAACGTACCGATATTCGGTTATAACTGGTAGATATTTGAAAAAGTATCGAATTACATGTATATTATGTTCATTTGAGATTACGAATTTATCATAACTATTAAATTACTACTTTACGAAATCAGTTTCTTTTTAGATTTGTGAGAAATATTCATTTTATATACGTATTTTTTCGTCAGGGTTCGTTGTAGGCGGTCAACAATATATTTATCAAGAATAGTTTTATATATAATTTATTAATATTTACATTTCTTGGTATTTTCTTGCATATTTAATTCAATTCAATATGTTGTCAAAGTCGTGACATTGACCTGATTCACATGTTGACTTGTAAAGATTAACAAAGAAAGCCTACATGGTTTCAACGATTGCATACCTAATACATATAATAAATACACATAATTTATGTTAATCAATGATAATGTATGATATTAGATCATATGTAACTATAATTCCAGTTATTTGTTATTAGAACAAAATTTGAATGAGTAAACAAACCAGTACATTTTTGTAGAATTACTTTTAATACTAATTTTAGATTTCTTCCGAATATTTCTATATAAAAATCATACATAGTTCAATTTATGTACTCTATAAATAAGTGTGATGATGCTATTTTTTATACATTATTATGTGTTATGACAGTGATATAAAACCTCTCGTATTCGGTTTACCACAAGCTAAGGTACATTTTTTAAATGCACGACTTACTAATTTTCTCAGAAATCTTAATTAATAGAATATCATAATAAAAAAGACCATTATAAATGTTTGCAATTTTAACAGAATAATATAAAAACATTTTTATCATTTTTTTTCTTTTATTTATGATTCTCAATCAGGTTAAGTGCAACAAATAAATGCCTTGCGTGATATTTGTTCTACATATGCTACATATTAGCGCTGCTATTGTATTTTAATAAATTTCTCGGTATTTTTCTACCGGCTATGATTTTATATACGTAGTTAAAGACCTTTAATAACCATTTACCTCTCATAAAAAAGAAATGCATAAAGTTATCTTGATAGATAATTAAATTAATTATAAGTCAGCCATAACTGTATGACTAATTTAAATATTTCATATAATTGTGTCATAATTATAACAGCACGGTATTGCCATTTTTAATGCATATATATATATATATATATATACATATATATATATATATATATATATATATATGTAAAAATTACTAATATAGATTCTTTGACATAAAACGTACCTTGACAATATTTTCTTTTAAAGATGCAGAAATACTTTTAAAATATTTGAACGTACCTGGAAATAAAAAGAAAATAACAATTAGCCAAAAATGTATACACTTTATGAAATATGTAGTTTATAAGGGTAGTTAAGTAGTTAAATCTATGATTTTTGTACTTTCAGCTAAATATCTTAGTATAGAATGTGATTTTTCTGATGATATTCATCCTTTTCGGACATGAGTTTCTGTTTATCAATACTTGTTTCAACATGTATGCAATCTTCAATAGTGCAATGTATGTATTCAATCTTCAATTTTAATCTAACATTTGCCTGAAGACGACACATACGCCGAAACTAGTAGTGAAGAAAATGTAAAATGATTCAGAAGAATAAAAATCGTCAGGACGATGTGTCAAATTGATTTTAAAATTAAAAATATACAATTATATGTTTATCATATTTGGTATTTACTTTTATACACTAGCATTATTTATATTTCAGTCTTATCTCTTATTGGTTGTTGCATTTTAAAGCATCTTATGGGAATAAATAATAATAAATATAATTGGGTATCGCAATTAAAAACATTTCTGAACAAAAAATGGACGACAAGAATATATGAATTAATTCATTTACAAAAGATTTAAAAAATATTTATTAAAACATAGTGCATAAATACAAAGAGCAAACAAAAGTGACTTTGAAAAACTAAAAAACTTATCAAAAAAATCTATAAATAAAAATCAAAACCGTGACCATCACCGTATAATCACTTTTATTCGTGTTCTACTTGGTTGATGGTGATCATGTGATCTGCTTTCTGATTGGTTGATATTAATACATGATCAGTGTTGTTTCACGGTGTACACAACAAAAGAGAGTTTACGATTTCAGTGTAAAACTGATAAGAAATTTATTCAAAATATTGTAGTCACCGAAGCTTTAGAATAAACACATTGTTACACCATTTTAACATTACATGTTATGTTAATTTTATAAGCTTTTCCAATACAAAATTTAAGACTTGCATTTTACACGAATTATTTTTGTGTAGAATTTGATAATTTCTCTTATTTGTTAGAAAGAGCGAGAGGGGGCGAAGCCATCACACCGGGTGTTGGAAAACGCAGCGATCATGGGGTGGAGCCCCCTAGTATCCAAAAAATTGAAACAAATTGCGAAATGGAATGTTATTTAACATTAACCAACTCATCAATCAAATTTGAAAGAATATCTGTACAGCTCAGATGAACAAATGGCTCAGAATTATATTTTAACACGTTGAATGCCGTTGATGTTTTACGGTGATTTAGTTTTTTTTCATCATTGTAATAATGATAATAATATTGAAAATTTTAGAAGTGTTGTCATTTACTTGAATTATGTGTTTTTACCAATCATGGCATCGTCGGTTACCGATGACCCCCATGGCGCTACAGGCAAGTTGAATGCCGGTCACCGGTGACCTCACAGGATTCAATGTGTTAATACAAAAGGAATCGGATTCGAAATTAATACTAAAATAAAATGCAAAATCTGCAATATGGACTAAAATAGAAAAATTGAAACTTATTTTCATTGAGTGACCTTTCTGTAGTTTTTCAGGAAAGCATTTTCTCGAGAAAACAATTCATTGAAAATGATATTTTTCGAGAATAAAATTCCTCTAGAACGGAATTATTCAAAAACACAATTCTGCGAGAAATAAATTCTTCAAGAATGTAAATTCTCGAGAATACAATTTTTATAAAATACTATTATTCCAAAATACTGCTCTTTGACAATGTAATTCTTCTAGGATATAATTCTTCAAGATACAATTCTTCAAAAATAAAATACTAAAAAAAACAATTCCTTGAAAATTTACTCTGTGAACACAATCATTTGAAAATATTCTTCGAAACGGATCTAACCTAATCTAATCTGACTGGATCTGGTTTGTTAAATCAAATTTAATTAGGTATGAGGAAGACTACCTAAACTATGAGACCTAGATGGTTGATTGGTTGTTGGGGTTTTATGGCGCATCGATGAGACCTCGACCTATGAGGAAGACTACTAGATTTGTCTAGGTCTAATTTGCATTATTTGCAAGCAAATGAAACAAGTTTTTTTGAAAAATTTTGCTTTCAAAGAATTATTCTGCAAAGAATTGTCTATGAAAAACTCCCTTAACACTTTCGCTACAACGTGCGACTATAGTCGCTCGCCACAAACTCCGTACATTTACACTGGACTTTTAGTTTCAAAATACAAATGTTTTTATGAAATTATGAATATCTTGTTCTAAAGAAAAGTTCTTTTTCTTCTAAAAAGCGTCGTCAAAGCAACTCTTTTAGGCGTAAGACGCGGGCAACTGTCCGCTCGCAATATGTACTCTTTTAGTGAAGTGTCTTGTTCAGAAGAAGTGTTCCAGTGGAGAACACCGTTGCGAAAGGGTTAAGAACAATCGACTTTCAAAGAATTGACGTTCAACGAATTGACTTTAAAATAATGTTTAGTCTTCGCATAATTATTTTTTAACTCTATCCTCATCCAATTTTCAATTATTTTACTTTACTTATAAAAAATATGAAAATTGCTACTGCCAATGAAAATAATATATGAGACATTTTTACGTTTGAACTAAAAATATTTTTACAAAGAGGATATTCATATTAAACTAATGATGTTATGTGATTACAGACAATTAAAAAAGTACTTGATCAATTTAATAACTTTTCAACTAATGATATTTTTTCTATTAATAAGTACCTCAGTATTTATTCATTAATGAAATAAATTATTAAAATACAAATATAATAAAAAGAGCATATATAATGATTTTAACGCTTTATTTGTGTATCTATGCAATAGTTTATGCTTCAAATAAGAATAGTTTATTCAAAACTATTTAAATTTAAACAATACGTTATAAATTGTACCCAACTGAGTTGAAAATTTCATGCACGACGAGATAACGATGGGTAGATTTCAGCTCTCGAGTCGTTACTCGTTTCATATATATTAGTATTCGTTCGGTAAAATGTGTTAAATAACTCATGTATGCATGTACAATATATTACATGTTAAACAAAACAGATGTCCGTATGATTGAATGAATTGATTGACGGTTCAATGGACAAAACGTATAGATAATGAATTGATGGATGACTGATTGGTCGAATTAATTTACACACAGATAGGTAATTTTATAAATAAGTATCGGCAATGGATGAAAAAGTGTTAGTGAATGATAGTAATAAAATTATCTATGCGATAGGTTTCGAATATAATCGTATTATTGGACTTTGTTGAGATTTTCTTTTTGATCAGACCGTTTTAACTTGATTAGTAGATAGAATTAGTCGAATGTGTCGCCGTTTTCAGATTACAAAAAAATAAAATAAATCGTATGATTAAAAGCAATTATATATAATGCCTGTTTTTCAAACGTTTTAATTGTTTCCTTTTTATATATTTATTTAATTAGTTGTTTTTGTCAAAACTAATTTTTGTTTAACCCTTTTCGATACAGCTACGTCTTTCGTCAGTATGCTTCCGCTGTACGGATACTCGAATCACGAATACGGTGTTACTGTAAGGGTCTGGTACGATGCGAACGTACACTACACATATAAAGAGAAAATATAATGGAAGGAAAACATAAAAAATAAAATAGGGGAGACCGGAGCTAATTGAACCGCTTTTTAAAATCATTTTTCATTAACAAAATTAATGTATTTCTCAAAATAAACTATGCCGTTGCAAAGGTCAAACCCTTAACTATAAAAATGTGTAGGTAGTTGATATTCATTTTGTATTTTTATCGTTATTTAAGAAAAAATGAAGACGTACAAAATTTAACATGTCAAAATTTCCGGAGCTAAGTGAAACCATATATTAAAAATTGGTTAAAAATAAAAATAAAGCGTTTTTATCATGAAAAATATTTAACACATTTTATTTAGTCTTTTTTCCATAATCTGTATGTATTGTATGAAACTTTTTTTCTAAATTAAGGCATGAAAAATGTATTGAGAACCGGATAACTGTAAACTACTGTTTTTTTTTCGATCGTTTTATTTTCTTAGAAGCCACTGCCGGTATGAGTTTCAAAACGACTTTCATAGGAGCTCCTTATTTTTTTAGTGTAGTCCTCTCCTAATCCGCTGCCAGTTCCTTCATAACAGGTGAGTCCGTGAGAACGGCTTGTTCGCTGCTTACGTCCTTTCCGAGTCTGCTTTCTCGGACCGGCTTTTGAGTATGCTCAAATACTTTCGAGCGTCGATTTAAAATTCGTTGGCTTTTCGAAAGAAGGACGAAGAGTTCCAATAGTCGCGGGAATAGACTCGGCGATGCTAGGTTCAGCTGCGACGGACTCTGTGGTGTTAGGCTCGGCTGCGCCGGATTTCTTAGAAACGAAGTCAGCGAGATCAATCCAGGCTGCGTCGCATTCGGCGGTGTCAGGCAAGGATGCAATAATATCCGCACCCTATAAATCAATTTTATCTAATTCGTCCACGTAGAATTCCGCTACGACGACATCATTTAAACCACTGGACCCGCTTGGTTGAACGACCTCGTTTGCGACCCAGCTCGACGAGCCACGACTGTGTTTAGTGTCTGCACCGTTGTGACCTCTGTTTCGTCTATGTCCCATATACAGTGAGCCAGGAAATGATACTTGTCCGGTACTTTTGTTCAACATCCCAAAGAACCGATTAATATTTGTCCTGTTAAAGAACGTGGCATGTGCCAAACTGGTAACTTCCGGTTTTCGTATGGAGATTGTTGTTTTCTTCTTGAGAAATGCTGTTAACCAATTTTTGCCGAACATGCGCGCTTGTTTCCAAGACACTGGAACTTCCAAATTCAATTTCATAGCGTATTCATACGCTGAAATCTGCGTTTCTATCGAGGAAAGGCCAAAGTTTAGTTCAGTTCAAGTATTCCAGATACTCAACTTATAGAAAAAATAAATTAAGATTACGTTCACTTAGCTCCGCATGCACATTTGAAATTTCATTATAAAATAATATATTAATATTCTAAAGATGAACGGTAATGTGTTCAGGAGGCCTTAAAATTTTATAATCACTTACATTCGATTGTTTACAACAAGTTGTAAATAATTAAAAATTTCCACGAGAACAAAAATTCACTTCTGTACTGCTGAAACACTCGAAGCGTAATAAAACCGGAACTGTTACATTGAACTCTACTAAACTCTGTTGGTCACGTAGGGACATTAATAGCAACCCACACTACTAAAGGCGAGTACATAAAATGTTTTTATCTGGGTCAAAAAGCAAAGGATTATTTAGCCCCGGTCTCCTCTACAAAATATCAAATACTTTGATAAAATAAAATGTTATGTTATCTCTAATGCAATATCGAAACGTTATTTTAGTACTAATCCTCATATCGTTATATTCAGAGTGGCTGTGACAACAAAAAATAATAACAAAACAAAAGAAATAGCTTGCGATGGAGATAACAAGCAATGCTATGTTCGACTAAAGTTGTGAATCAATGCAAAATTTGAACGGGTGACTAATTACCGGTAGGATGCAGCGAATGTACAATAGTCAGGGCGAAGATGAGGTGTGAGGGTTACGGTGACTATAGACAGCGATAGTATCGAAAGGGTTATAAACACTATATATCTTGCTCAAGAAATTAGCATAACTTCACAAAATAGTAGTGAACGGGATAACGTAGGTAGTAAATAATATTACTTAAAAAAATGGTAAATAAAAGAAATAAAATATACTTTATATCAATATTCAAATAAAATAATAAATAATAAATTGATTTGACTGGAAATTTATTTTTCATTTCAATCGATATTAAATACATTTAAAATGTGAAAGAAAATTTAAAATATTAAATAGTCAAAAGATTATTCGCCAGTTACTCAATTTATTGATAAAAAAATAGAGAAAAAATTGTTCCATAAAACTAATACGTATCATATGTTTTATATCAAAGATAAATCTTCAAGATTTCAAAGTATCGACGTTGACATATCATATAAAACTTTCGTGATTATTGCGCCAGATGTACGAAATGTATCTAATTCGTCGCATGATAAAGCAGAACATCATAAAGAAATGAGAAGAAAACACTGCGGTTACATTCATGTTATAAAAATGAACCAACGCACAAAACATTGTTATATTTTTAATCAAAATATATAATATACATATTATATATATATATATATATATATATATATATATATATAAAACTTTGTAATTTTTTTCTACAGACATTTAGATAAAAATTACTATCAAAGTATGAGAATAATGGTTATTTCTATAAGAGTTTCCCTAATGTAGCTTTGCACGTATGTTTATAAAGGATTCAAAAATTATGTATGTATATGTATGTATGTATATATATATATATATATATATATATATATATATATATATATATATATATATATATATATATATGTATGTATATGTATGTATGTATATATATATATATATATATATATATATATATATAAATTGAAAGAGAGACAGAAAAGATAATCGTTCATTATTTGAAACAGCAAACTAATGTGTTGTATTTGTGCTTTTTGTCCTTTTGCATCATTAGAGTACCTGCCCTTGCCCTCCACTACCATTTTTCGCACGTGTTCCGTCTTTAGGCAGATGCTAGTAATTGGTTTTAAATCTGATTTATTATTTTGTATGTCCATTAATATATATATATATATATATATATATATATATATATATATATATATATATATGCATATATATTAGGTTGGTAGAAACATAAATGTGGTTTATGACCTTGAAATTCATTAAAACTTTTTAATATAAGTATTTTTAAATACTCCAGAACTGTTGGATGACTAACGTCTAACTTTTGTGCAAACTCTCGAATTGTTATGCATGGTTCTGATTCAATTAACGCCTTCAGTTCATCGCTATGAACTGAAGAAGGACACCCGCGACATACTTCATCTAGCACGCAATTTTTGGAGCCGCCATTCCAGCCTACATTCCTTAACAGTATCCACACCAAAAGCATCGCCTATTTTTCTGCTGGTTTACCACCCGTTTTGAACCCATACAAAAAATTGCTCTTATTTACTTCTTTTCCATCTTTAATTTAATAGCTTAATTTGAAGCAAAATTAATAATAAAATCAAAGTCAATGTAACCAAAATATAGGCAGAAAAATGTACTTTAAAATGATATTAATCTGAATACGATAAAATGACAATTTCATTGAAAAAAATTTAAAGTTAGAATTCAGAAAACAAAAACGAAATTATTTTCCTAATATTTCTTAATTCATAGTTCTACAACTAAGAACTCATTTTCTCTTAGTTTATTGAAAATTGATTAAAAACGTTTTAAGTATATATATTATAATAAATAAAAAAGAGCTTTACTCAAATCATCTTTTAAAAAATAAAGTCAGAATTGTATTATGACTCCCTTAAAAATGACTTAATTGATTTGAAATTTATCAAAAATCTCGATATTTGGTATTCGTTTTAATTGTTTCATAGGCATAAAGTAAAGTATTTCACACCATATATATATATATATATATATATATATATATATATATATATATATATATATATATACATATACATGTATGTTTATATGTATGCATGTGTGTGTGTATGAATGTAAATATGAGCAGTTGTGATTCATAGTAAAAGTATTATTTTCCTACCAACCTTATATATATATATATATATGATAAATTATAATACTTAGATTAAAAAAGGATAAGAACTACTAAAACAATGCGTAAACGGGATAATGAGTATAAAAATATAAAGTTTTAATTAAAATAATAATTGCTTTATTTTATATATGTAATCTCATTAATGTATTGCTCTGTCTGTCTGTCTCAACTGTTTTGAGTTACATTAGTTTTTAACTTCTATGACTAGTTTCGGTATATGTGCAATCTTAAGGTAGCTGTAGATAACACCGTATATAACTATCTGAGTTTTATCTACAATTACATGAAGATGGTACAGTGTTGAAACAAATAGTAGAAGATAAAATCATGTCACATAAATATAAATACTCATAAACTATACAAAAATGAAACTTGGATCTTCAATGTCAAATAGATTTCACAGATGTAAACCATATAAACGCAAAAAATATATACAACAAAACTTCGGTATGGGTCGTTTCGATTTTTTTTCATTTTTTCAGTAATTCGCCATTTCATTTGTATTTATATCTTAATTATGCAAGATAGATCAATTCATCAAAGTTATTAATGTAAATCAGTCTTGTTATTTTTTTCTCGGCATTTTGGTATTTAAATAAAGTGTGTTCAAATCTTACCAATGAGTGTAAGTAAAAAGCGTAAACAAATTAATTTTGATTTAAAACATGTAATTGATGAGACTGATACATCAGATGTAATATCAGAAGAAAGAAAATTAACCACTAGTCGCATTTCGAAAGCAATGCAATTCATATCAGAGGCAATAGATATTTTTTAGATGATGATTCTGATGAACAACAAAGTTCAAGAGTGGCAAGAACTGTGATTGCTGCCATAAATTGCTACAAACAAATTTATCGAGAAAAAAGGTAGTGAGAATGCAACAAACTTTATATAAATTTTCAATTAACAAAGCCCAGTCGTCAGAAATGGACACCGATTCACCTTCTAGTTCAGAACAAAAAATATTTTTTACATACATTAAATGTATAAATGAATTACATAATACCTTTGTTTGACTTACTTTATGTATTACAATGAATTAACGATTTTTTTTTTAATTTCAATCATTATGCATTTCAATTTTCATGATATGTATTATTTATTTAGATGAAACTAGTTATAAGAAGTCCTATAGAAATACTATGAATGTAACAGATTATTTCGATTTGCGTCGACGTTCTTTGGTGTCAATTAACAACGCAAATTGAAGTTTTGATGTATTAGAACTGACAAGAAAAAATAAGAGGTGAAAAGTAGAATGAATAAGAAATTACGAATGATTATAGATTTAAAATTAAAATAAGAATTAAATAATTAAATAATAATTAATATAATATTCAACGATTAAAATAACTATTAATAATAAATATAATAAATAAGTATACCAACTGATCAAAAAAAAATACATAGCATATTACTAAACACATATTATCTTTAAAGTGTAAAAAAAAAATATGATATTATTCACAAATATCCAATTATATTTGTAAACAAAAAATATGTTTAATTTTTTATAATAAATAAATTTTATTACTATGCTTTTTTATCCAATTATCAATAGTTTACAAAAAAGCCCAATCATGAAATTTTCGGAATTTCCATTTCGAAAAAGTTTGGCTCGCCTTTGAGCAAACATAAACGTGCGTGCGTAATTAAATCAATCTTAATTAAATTATTGTTTGTTCAAGTTTAGTTAACTTCCATTCCAATATTCCAGACGTGAAAAAAACTCAACCGGAAAAATCGTATAAATTTCAAAACCGTAATTGTACAAAAAAGTACTTAAACACACCAAATTCAAATCCCTCTGTTCGGTGTACAAATATATATATATATATATATATATATATATATATATACATATATACATATATATATGTATGTATATAGGTAAATACTAGCGCGAAAAAACCTGTACACAGAGTTTTTTATGCGTTCGTTTACATCAAAGTAACGGCTAGACGCTGCGTTTGCACGAAATACATTCCCCTTTCTACTAACAAGTACAATATGATTGCAGTCCATGTAGCGTCATGTCCACAAAGGGTAATAAACCTGTGTATAGTAGAATTCACGTTCTATCAAACGATTCCGTCTCTTTGTTACGTATTTTCCGGTGTAGCGAACATATTTTTTATTTCTTTTGAAATGAGTATTCAGTAAGTTAAGAATAATCTAATGAGAGACATTATTAATTCACACACACAAATACATATCATATATTTTATAATTAAAACAATCGTGTTTATGACCTAAATTAAAATTTCGTTGTAAATAAAACATGTTTACAATTTGAATTTCGTTTTAAATTTGAGTTATTTTTTCAATATGAGATGATCCTTACTTGTTTAGATAAAGACATGTTTATTCTACATAGAAGTTGAGCAGAACAGATATGAAGAAACAAGCAGGTATTATAGATTTAATTATAAGAATAAAAGTTTAAAACTGAAATGAACATAATATATTAAGTTGGTAGAAAAATAATTACGGTTTATGCACTCATTTGTTCAGCTTTTTTGATTTTCCTAGCTGTTTTAAGTGGTTCAGAAGTGTTGGATGAGTAACGCCTAGATTTTGTGTAAGCTTTCGAATTGTTGTGCGCGATTCTGATCCAACTTATGTCTTCAGTTTGTCGTTATGAATTGAAAAAGAACCCCCGTGACTTTCTTTATCTTCAAATCTCTCATCCCCAGCACGAAATTTTTGGAACTACCATTGTACCGTATGGTTCTTAATAGTACTAAAATATTAATAGTACTTAATAGTACCAAAAGCATCGTTTAATTACAGCAGTTTCTTCTGCCTTACCACCCGTTTTGAACTCATACAAAAATTTACTCTTATTTGCTTCTTTTCCATCTTTAATTAAATAGCCCAATTTGAATCAAAATTAATAATAAAACCAAAGTCGATCTTGCCAAAATACAGACCGAAAAATGCACTTTAAAATGATATTAACATGAATACGATGAAATGACACTTTCATTGAAAAAAGTAAGGTTAGAATTCAGAAAAAAACGCAATTATTTTCCTACCGAACTAATACTATTGTTTTATATGATTTTAGGAAATTACTGATTATGTAATTAGGTTTATATGATTCGGTAATTATAATCTTCCTTAAGAAATCTTAAAAAATAGTATAAAAGTATGTCCTTATGAAAAAAGATAATAGATTCGAATTTATTTTTCTATATTTTTTCTTGAACTCCGTTCAAATATTTGTTAACTCATTATTTTATCATATTGTTTTATTTTTTTGTACTCGTTATTTTATTTACAACTCTCTCTCTTTCCCTCTCTCTCTTTGTCTCTTGAATATTTATCGATTAGCTCAAATACTAACCATTTCATAGAATATTAGTCATTGGAACAGTGACACTGTAGACAAGACAATACAAACTACTAGAATTCACAAAATATAAGAAATCTATGAAAATCAAAGTAACTGCAAGATAAGTATCAGGAAATTTATTGAAAATATATATAAAAAAGATAGTAGTTAGATCGTTGAAAGTCCAATAAATTAAAAAAATCCAATAGTAGACCTTCGATTATATACACACTCATCTATAACTTTTTATATTCATTCGGTTACACTTCTATTTGTACACATTCCTTTATTTATAAATAAAATGTGGATTACTTATTAAAAAAATCAATTTAGTATTGTAATTGATGATGTAATAAATCGACGGGTATAATAATTACGAAAAATGTATAAATAAATCCCATAAAAATAAAAAATAACAGTATTTTTAATTATAAATAACATACAAGAAGATAGAAAATAATAGAAGTTGTAATAAAATGTTCAAGATGTTTGAAAAGAAAAAGATTGAACAAAAAAAGCTGTTAAACAAATGAGATCACAGGTGAATAATAAATAACTTTTAGTTGGCAATTTATTTTTATATTTTTTATCAAAATAAAATGATTCGAAATTGTAATTCTTCACGAAATATAAAATACAGTACAAATATTTCACAAACTCTTCAAATGTATTTTGTGTATTTAATAATAATGGTGATCTTTGTCATATTACACTCAAGTAATGAATAAAGGTGTTAATTAGTTTTGCAGATAATTACTTAATATATTTAATCTGGTAGAGTGAATATGTTTTACGTGTAAAAAATAAAAAAGTTACACGGTAAGATGAAAATTAATAGTAGTAAAATCAAATTTTAAGACTGTTATCTCAGTTGATCCTACGCTTTTTTACCAACAATCAAAAAAAAATCTAACAAGATACGTGCGTATGGTGTGTGTATGTACAAGAAAGTTTCTTGTAGACATAACATATAATAATAAAACAAGAACACCTGTATGAATGGGTCGTAAGAAAAATGATGAAAACTATGGCAGACATAAAAAGAAAACACGTCTGGGTAACAGTTGTATGACATATGGATGTGTTGTACCCAAATGTCTCAGCGCTAGACGAATAGATGAGTCTAGTGCTGGTCTGTTCATTTTCAACGACGGGAAATGAGTAAGGGAAACGACTTTTCATCAGACGGTCTGGTATGAGGAGAGGCACAGTGTACTCTGTACTGGAGCACGGCGAGAGTG
This sequence comes from Acanthacorydalis orientalis, assembly GCA_034766995.1. Lineage (NCBI taxonomy): Eukaryota > Metazoa > Arthropoda > Insecta > Megaloptera > Corydalidae > Acanthacorydalis > Acanthacorydalis orientalis. Next base: position 11,998,671 of record CM068319.1, on the reverse strand, counting down.
AAAGTGAGCGGGGAAAATCGATGCGACCGTCTGGCGTCTGACGGGAAAACAGAGAAAGCGACGTTTGTCGACTGTTCTTCTGGTATGGGGAATGATGTTCGTGGAGAAAGTTCAAGGAAAAAGTGCCGTTATATGAGATTAACATTGATTTCATTGTACGGCTGTTAATATGTCTGTTTTATTAATATATTATAATATTTTATTAATATATTTATAATATATTATACATCTATACTTAAAATGTATGTGAGGGATGTTACGGAAGAATGTAAAGGTGTTTGAGGAGGAGGATGAGTGAGTGTATAGAGGTGTTTGTACATGTAATTGAACGTACATGTATATATATATAAACAATAAAGCTTAATATCAAATCAAATATAATTTAATTAAATAGAATTCTGTCGCATTACATTTTAACAAGAAATTGATGAATAATAAAATAAGTCAAATATAATAATGACCAAAAAAATGAGAATAAATAATTAACTGATATTATTTTTGAGGAGAACACAGACTGAAAGGATTGTATGATAAACTCTAAAATAAACTAATTTTCCTGTTGTTTATTTTATAAAAACCAATAATAATTCCTGCTGTCGCCAAAGGATAAACTCAGTTAATGCCTCATGATTTATTGAACGATATGCATGTGATTTTATTTTATCACTTTAATGATTATATTATTAGTTATTTAATTGAACTGAAGAAGAAATCGAATGCAGTCCTGACACTGGCTAATTTCACAAATGATTTTTCACTCTAAAATACAAAAAAAATCTTCGATCAAAAATGTTCAAGAACTGATTATTAATCATTGTTAATTGTTACATTTATATAGCAATGCTATTACTTTACCTGAACATCAGAGCCTTAAAATATAAAAAAATCTAATTTTTAAGAACTAAGTCATATATATATATATATATATATATATATGTCGTAGTCCGACTTTGCCTAGAGAAATTGCGATTTGCATGGTCAAGAAATGGTGAGGATGAAGATGAGAATGAGGATGAGGGCGAAGATGAGGATGAAGGTGAAAGTGTTCTAATTTAAATGTTATAAAAAATTATATATATTGACAAGTCAATGTTGGACTTTAACAGACGGCGGCCGGGCAAATCACAGTTTGCCTGGTCGTCGGACTTTACCGGTAACATATATATATATATACAACAAATAAAATTAGATCTTGGGATAGAATGTATGTATATATATATATATATATATATATATTTATATATATATATATATATATATATATATATATATGTATGTACTTCTATAACTCAATGTCTTTCATTGACACATCTCTAACAGTTTGATCTTTTTTTCTGATAATTTTTCATATTACTGTTGCAAAAATTACTGTTTACCACGTTGATCCCAGATCGGGCGTGTTTCCTGCGGGTCCCAAATTCAGGTTACGCACCGCAGTGTAACGCACTGGCAATATATGTGATTATAATTGATCCGTTTGTTTTTCAAGTACACTTCCAATTATTTTAAAAGCAATTTCTTACTTTCAATTTCAATCTAATCACTGACCGATACCGAATACGGGTACCGGAAGTTGGCATTACATTTACTTGTTGGGATTTCTATCGTGAATGCACAGATTGTATACCAGACAAAGGGAAATAAAAAAATTAAAATAACAGAATTCAGAGATCTTCTGATTTAAGAATTGTTATATCATCGAAATACTAGATCCTACAATATGCAAAAGGATTAAAGAGAAGCGACTCACAATTTAAAAATTAGAAAAATTCGCAACACAAAACAATCACAATAATATATGTTTTTTGTTATCAGGAAAGCATCAAACTTTGGAACGACAAGAAGCTAGGAAAAGTGTAAAAAAGACTGTAATATATTGTCCTAGTTGTCGAAAAATACCGCAGCTTTATTTGAATTATTTCAGTAAATATCATACAAAAGTAACATAATATTATACATTTTTGTGCAAAAAATTTTTTTTATATATCTGTATTATATACTTATATGTAATATTTGTGTTACAAACGAAACCTGTTGCAAATTATTTGTAAAATCCTGCATCAGTTGTTGAAAAACTCGCCTAGAATTGGGTGACAAGACCTCCGTGGAAACGTAATTGTTACTCAGATTTAGGTGACGGGGTGATCAAGGTATTAATAACAGTAAATTAGTTCTATATATATATATATATATATATATAAGAGGTTCTTAATCTGTGAAGTGTGTCTCCCCTAGGAAGGTACAAAGGGGTTAGTGGGGAGGTATGACTGTCCTCTATAATATTTTTGTAATTTCTTTTTTTAGAATTTAGTTTAGATTGTACTCCGAATTTGTGGTTTTATTGATCAGAAGCAGTAATAAGTATCACATTAAATGGCACTGAGGACTTTAAGTAATTTCATAATCATGCTGAAAAACAAAACTATATTCCTGAAGAACAAAATTTTCTTCACTATTTCTGTATATCTGAGAATGTTAAAATAAAATTTCAATGTCAATTACGGAATTTATTCATTATTAATGCTTTCGGAAACGAGATGAGGTGTGAATTTTAAGTTTACTTTCGAGGGAGGTATGAGACTAAAAAGGTTAAGAATCCCTGATATATATATATATATATATATATATATATATATATATATATATATATATTGATATATAAATCGAATATTTAAAAAATGAGCAATAAATGAAAACAAAAACCAAATATAAAAGACATCAATTCAATGATTTACTTTCAGGAACAGAAAATAAAATAAAGAAGTCTAAAATACAGTAAAGGTCAAATAGAAAATATAGAATTAAAAAGAAAATATAGAAAATATATACTTCATGATAAAACATTTTCAAACAGTCACATTTTCCAAAAACAATAGCTGTATAGTATTTTTTATTATTAAGATTTTAAAAATAGTTCTTATATATTTACCTTAAATGAAAAAACAGAAATAGAACAAAATAGTTTTACGATAGTTGCGAAATGCTGTTCAAAGGAAACGACCGGATAAATGGACTTCAGGGAACTGACGCTTGCATTACGGCGATGCTATTGCATAGTCGGAGTGTTCCCTTTGAGAATTTCTTATGAAATATTTTATCACTGAGATATTTTATAAACTTGTTTATCAAATTCAGTTCTATATATTTGTTTTTTAATTCTAAAAGTTGACGTTTTCTACAATAAGACATTAACTACGTCAAAATAAATAATTAAATTATAAATTATTAACCGAATATATCAATGGTGCGGCTCGCGACCCGCATGCGGCTCCCAAAGCTACTCTATACAGCTCTAGAGACAATATTGGGTTTCATTGATTTTTTTTCTTGAACTTTTATATTAATAATTTATAGTAGTGTAGTATGTACCAATATTATATAAACGGGTAATTAATTTATATATAAACTGCTTTGGCAAGTATAACTCCTATATATTAGAGTGTAATATATGAAATTGCGGAATTTGTAGATGAGAAATAAAACCCAATATTCTTAACAAAACAAAATATATTTAATCAAAATAAGCTCCATCAGCTTCAATAGTTTTTACCAATGAGATATTAGATTGTTTATCCCATTTTTTATAAAAATCGACATTTTTAAAACTTATAAAGTCTTAGAGTCCTTGAATCATTTTTGTTTGGTTTCGGATTTTTTTATTTCTTAAATAATATTCCAAGTGGCGGAAAAGATGATAGTCTGTCGGTGAAAGATTTGGTGAAAAAGGAAGATGCAGTAAAATTTCATAATTTAATGAATTTAATTTGGAAATTGTGATTCGAGATGTGTGTGGTCGAGTATTGTCTTGCAATATTATTGGCCCGAATCTATTGATTAGCATTGTCTGTTTTGTTTTTAATTTTTCATTCATATTGTCGATTTCGTAACAATATGAATCAGCCGTAATTGCTTCGCCTGGTTTTAAAAAGGAATAATGGATTATTCCTTTATTTGTCCACCACATGGTAACCATAAGGTTTTTTTGGTCTAATGACGGCTTGGGTGTGTGACCTGGAGCTTCATTTACATTTAACCATTGTTCAGATCTTTTTCTGTTATCATATAGAATCCACTTTTCATCACAAGTACTGATTCGTTTTAAAAATGGCGTTTTATCATTTCGAATCATCAATGAAGAACACACCTCTAAGCGTCTCAGTTTCTGACCATCTGTCAATTCGTGCGCCACCCACTTATCCAGCTTTTTCACCTTTGCTATTGCAGCGAGGTGACGAGAAACAGTCATAACACTAACACTTAAATCACATGCGAGAGCTCGAACTGTTGTATGTGAATTAGCTTGCACCATGGCTCTCAAATGTTCTTCGTTCACAATGGTTTTGGGCCTTCCTTGAGGCTCATTGTCGGGATTCATATTACCGGATCGAAATTTTTTGAACCACAATTGAATTGTTCTCTGGCTAGCCGAATCTTCTCCGAAATCTCCATTGATATTTCTACCTGTTACTGCTGCATTGTGTCCCAACTTGAACTCATAAAAAAAAGTAGACGCAAATCTTTTGTGGACATCATCCTATTAAAGGGTATAAAAAGAAATAAAAATTACAATAATAACTCCGTATTTAATAACAATCGAAGGGTACAGTACATTAGTCAATTCCAAATAGCTGAACCTGTAAAATATTGCACAGAATCTTACTCAATCCCAGTCGATCTCTGACTAACTGAATTTCGGTAACTTGATTGTTACAACTTAATAGTTGTATTTTTTATTATTTATAAATACAATTTTAAAATAATATTTTCTGTGGCTCTTGAACATTAAAAAATGCATGAAAAGTATTATATCTGGCCCTTATTATTGAGGAAAATGCTCTCCCCTGACATATATAATTAATCTTTTTTAGCAAACTATGTACAGATTAACAATTTTCCAAATATTGAATACCACATTTTTTCATGTTATATAGACAAATAATTATGAAATAAAATTAGTTCATATAAACCTAATACTCGATGCTTGAATTACATAATTTCAGTTCAGTTTCATTTTACACAGTAGGGTTTCAATTTAATTCAGTATTTTAAACAATAATTAACAATGTAAATAATAATCGGCACTTGTATAATATTTTAGTATACTAAAAATTTCATTTAATTAACATTTTGAGACCAAATACCCAAATGAGGATAAATATTAGTCTTGTGATTTGCACGTTTTACATTTATTAATTTATTTTCGGAAGAATTTAGTACCTTATTAGTCAAGATATAACCGTATCGCATCCTTTTTTTATGTTTTCCGAGTTGAGCTTATGTGGAACCATCGACCTAGTTTTTGAATTTTTTCCAGACCATATAGACGATTAAAAATCGTTTTCTTAATAATTCAAAGTTATTGAGCAAGTTCTTATTCAGTCTGAGCAGAGGTTTCACCTAACAGTTGCTCAAGCTCCTCGTCTTCAAAATTTTCTATTTTCCGGAACGTTCTCGATAGAAAAAATTAAAACAACTACTCCAAAACTTTTAAAATCATTCTTTGCGTACTTTATCCATCACAACACCTTCCCTCAAAGCTGAACAAATCATTCTTGCGGATTCGGCAGCATTTATTTCAATTGAAATGCGAAAAGTATGCAATGCCTAATATTCTGCTTCTTGATAGCCATCATGTTCACTAGTGTTTTATGAAAGTATACCAACTGTTTAGAAAAGATATATATTGTTTTTAAACATAAAGATTGGTATTAAAAAATCCTAAAATGACGAGAAAATATTTTAATATAAAACTGAGTTATAATTTATTTAATTTTAAGGCAGCGAATTAATTTACACGACTAATATTTGTATTTTTCGTGTCTTTTCCTAGATAACGTGTTCTATACTTCATAAACAAAATCAATATACATAATGTTTGTACTTAAGAAAATAATAAATCGAAAAAAAATTGAAAACATGAAATTAAAATCTCTGAAGACAACATCTGGTATTGATTTCTGAAGAAAATATATAATTTGCTCCATTATTTTGATAATTATGCACATTGTCTCTCTGTTCACAATGTTGGGCAATTTATGAACGCGATTTTTTCAAATAAATAAGTGTTTAAATTATTTAGAACGCAATTCTATTAAAAGTTTGCTTGTTCATCAAAAACTTGATCCTTTGTATAATGATAATTGGTTTAATTAATGCCATAATTGAAATCAAATGCAATCCAAACAAACACTAACAGTATGTAAGGAATTTCAAAATTTCATACTGCTCTTTACTGATAATGATAATATATTTGTCATAACTAAATAAATTTATTGTTAAATATACTACATTTGAATAATTTACGTTACTGAATCATTTTTTAGAAGTTTTTATCTTCTATAAAACATAAAACATTCACCCACTGACATACAAATTAATTGAAATTCGATATGGTCAAAAGTACTATATATTTTTCAGCTTTAAATTTGTGTAAGCTTAACAAAGAAAAGAATACTTATACATTGCTAATTATTATAAATCAATACCAATAACCAAAATCAATAGAGACTAATTAAAAAAACAAACAATTATTCAACAACCTGTAGACTACGAAACTATTCGAGAAATTCTGGTAAATGTAGAGGTATTTAACATTTTTTACATTGACAAACTGTTTCGCTTCTTATATTATGTTTTGAGGATATATGACATCTCTTCTCAGGATGTTACTTTTTACTAATGGAGGGTAGATGTTCAGGAAAATGAGCCCTCACTCGAGTAGACTATCTGACTTTCACTGTCACTTTCGTACAAATTAAAAAAATACATGTTTCCGGGTTTGTTTCTATGGTTCACACTTTAACACTGAATATACATATATATATATATATATATATATATATATATATATATATATATATATAATTATTTCATTCTAATATTTGCTTTGTACCTTCACTAAAGCGAATTAAATCTGAATGCGTCTCAAAGACGCCAATGTTAACAATGACATAAAAAACACATGACGTATAAGAGACGTCTTTGTACGTCAAGGGGTTAATATTTTCTTAAATACTAAGGTCTTAAAAATTGTTATTTGTTTGCATTGGTCAAATGAATCATTTTTTTTATAATATTACCCATTTCATTTATCAATTTAAAATCTATGCCACAGTCCTCTGAAGACATCATAATCAAGCAATAATAAATATTTTTCAATAAATTTTCGCAAACTAAACTTATAAAAACGTAACTTAATTTTTTATTAAAAAGTTAACAGAAACTGTAATAAATAATAAAAAATCGATTCTAATTCAGATAGTTTTTAAATTATAGTGGAAAATTTAACAGAGTAAACAATTTTTAGATCATATTGTAACCTTTAGTAAATTAAAAGTTGGTATTGAGTTTAAAAAAGAATTTATAGATATATTGATATAAAAATGGTTCGCGTTTTAATATAAAATAAACAATTAATATCGACTAATACTTATAATACAATATAAAACTAATATTACTCGAAAAAGACGTTCAAAATTTCGAATATAATTTTAATTCTAGAAAAACTGTTATTGTTTATAATAAGAAATCAGTCAGATATTAGTAGAATATAGAAATATATGATAAAAAAAAGTATTTTTTGTAATGAGACACTTGAACAAATTTAAATTAAATAAATGTTGCCCGATTAATTTATAAATGAAACTATTAATTTTAATATCTTCAAAGTTAAGTTTCTATTCAAAATTTAAACAACACCGACTTGTTCTCTGAAAGAAACTTTCATCGATACAAACTTGAAAGTTTCTTCCAGTTATTGAATATTTATAGATTTTCAAATAAAGTTACAATTTATATCTAGAAATTAATAAGTTGTAAGTTATTTATATTAGAGAAGAGAGATATACTTGAATTAATCTTATTTTTTTAAAAAATACTCATACCGAATCAAATTACATATCATATATATATATATATATATATATATATATATATATATATATATATATATATAATAGAGAATGTAATAGTATTATTATTCAAATAACTCAAGCTTATAAGTAAATCTGAACTACATTTCAGTTCAATTAATATTCAGTAAGTTGAAGAAACTTTTCAATTTGAACCAATGAAATTTTCATTGAGACAATGATTGCCTGCAATGTTTAATAAAAGCCATTTAGAACAAATTTCAAACAATTAGAACTTATTTTGATTCATTATTAGTGCTATTATATTCTGTGTCTTAATATTTGTGTAATAATAACAGTTATTATTCTTTAAAATGAATTGAATATTTTTTGTAAATATTTATTGTCTATAAAAATGACTTAAGTTGATATTTATAGACTTTATATATATATATATATATTCCAAATATCAACTACACAATTTTCTTTTAAGAACACATCAAGCGTAAATCTGTAAACTAGATTATATAAAACATGTTTTGTAAAAAGTTTGAGCGTCCAGAAATAAAAAAAAGACTGAAAGCCACGTTAACGTTTATTAAGTTTCATACAAAATGTACTTTTTGAGAAATTGACTTTGTTTTGGTGTCACAGACAAATACACTCTGAAACATCAGACGAAATTTAAACGAAAACGTTGTGTTGATCGTCACATATTAAATTTAAGACGGCGACATTTAAATAGTTCACTATGTACATGAATCGAAAAAACTGATCATTAAAAACGTATAATTACACTTATCGATTCACTGATCAATTAGTGTTTAATTTAATTATCAGAATATCAAGGTAAATGAGAAATAATTTAATGTCTTTAAGTTTTTGAAATTACGTGGAAAATAATGTACTTTATTTTTCTTATATATATATATATATATATATACATAAAGATAGAGGAGGGAGAGAGAGAGAGAGAGAAATCAAATGTATTCGAGAAAGAAACAGCCCTATTGAAATATGAGGATCGGGAAGTCTCGAAACTTTCTCCACATTTTAACGAAAACGTCTGGCTCAAGATATGAACAAATGATTTCTGCTAGGTGAGTAATGAGCCTAGTGTTCGATATTTTCCCCAATCAGGAGAGTGGGCCCTGGTTATATTATATATATATATATATATATATATATATATATATATATATATATATAGAAAGAACTACAATAGAATTAATATTTTATTATTTCATTACTTAAACCACAGCTTGATTAACTTTGATGATCATTCATCTCAAAAATCTCTTTAAACTATTGCAAATCTAATTAAAATTTTATTTTTTGTACAAAAGCAAGACGCTCTGCTCCTACTTGCCGATTCCCGGGAGAATCCTGCCACGCTCGCTTCCTTGACTCGCTTTGCTCATGTCGTATATATTCGCTCAATATCGTAATATATATATATATATATATATATTAGTATGTCTATATGGTCATTTTCTCTTTTGAATATCGGTGTGTTCCTCTCGCAGATATATTTCAATATAGTTGTTTTATAAATCCGCACATTTCATTATAGTTGTTATATAGAAACTAACTAGTAAACAGATTAGAAGCAAAGATTTTTCAGATGCCCTGGCCCATACCTAAAACTGGTCTAAAGAAAAAAAGACTTCCTGCCCAGCACGTTCTTTTCAGAACTTCCTTGTGTAAATAATACCTAAACTCTAATATACATATAATACAACGCAAACAATAAAAGAAAAAGTATGTAGAAGACGAAGAAGAAGAGCAAACAACAATCCAAAAAAGGTACATCGAACAAGATAACCAGTACCGATCCAATCTCAGCCACGGGCGCTTCGTTCATGATTAGCTATAAATATATAGCGGGAAAGGGGAAAGTGATAAGCGAATGACATGTCGTCTAGGCTTTGTGAATTTTTTCCTAGAAATCAAAAGGTAGATATGACAGAAAGTATCTCAAGATGCAAATACAAGAAAAAGTCAAAGAGAAATGCCCAAGGAACGATAAAAGTACATCAAGAGTACAAAGAATCTAATCACTATCAGTAATAAATCAAAACTTTAAAAATAATTATAATTATTATAATACCAATATCATAATTCTTCGTGAAAACTTCATGTAACTTCCAGTGTTATCGTTAATAAGAATTTAATACAAAATCTCTACACATCTTTTTTTAGTGAAATTCTATGGAACTTTTTTTATAAACAGAGAGAGATTAATCAATAAAACTAGTTATTAAAGTGAAACAAACAAACATTTAAATAAACCATATCGACTAAACTGTTAAATAACTCAACAAAGTCACAACTTTTTCAGAAACGATTTTTAACCGATTGAAAAAATATTAAATATATACAGAATTTGGACAAATTTACCAAAACAGAGATATATATTTTAGAATAATCGAAAAAACTAAGATACGCACATGAGCCACAACATACTATTTATATAGTGTGTTTTATCAATGACCATTTGTTTTTTTTTAAATCCTCTACAAAAAAAGCCAAAAAATAAGATAATCGAATTATATAGTTTAGCAAAAGATGATCCTTTTTTACTTGACACGAAAATAAAAATATCTTACATTTACCTACTTATCATATTTTTATTTGATTTAGATACTTCGTTGATTATTAAAATCATACAGTTGTGTAGTTATGACCCATCACAGTATGTGTGTGTGTGTATATATATATATATATATATATATATATATATATATATATATATATATATATATATATATATATGTGATCTATCTGTCTTACTAATATGATTACTTCTCCAACAGAAGGTCGGCAAAATGAAAAACAACTTCAGTTCGATAGAAGTGTTTACAAGTAGTAACATAATTTAAGGGTATCAAATTATCAACATGATTTCAATAGATGCTAAAATTTCATTCAAAAATAAACATATCTATATATATACGTCGAATATTCTCTGTAACGGCCGAGCTTTCAAAGCTCAAGGTCGACGGATAAACAACCTTCGTATTTGAAAGCATATTTCGACTCGGTCTTTAACAAACAGTGCACACAGTTACCATCTCGTTATAATTTATAATTACATTTTTCGACTCTCGTTCGCTTAACTTTCTCTTTCTCACACCCACTTCAAATAGACATATATATATATATATATATATATATATATATATATATATATATATATATATATGTACATTCATACAGTCAAATTAATTTGTTATTCGTACATTTATGATAAAAACGATTATAATTAACCAGTGAATAAAGGTCAATCCGAAACATATTTGATGAGAAATAAAATACTTCATGTTTATAAACAACGTATGAAATTTGAGTATAGCAAATATTAAGAGCGCAACAGTAAAATAAAATAATAAAAGGCCCAATAAATTTATATATATATATATATATATATATATATATATATATATATATATAATCAGTTGTTAAAAAATACAGGTTAAAAAATTTGAACTTTACAGATGTATTAAAAAGATAATAAACATATTTATAAATCATCTCGTGATGTTTCCAAGTTCCTCTAACATTTATTTAAATATAACAAGTAATGGTAACACTTTCAATAAAAATAAACAATACTACTAATTTTATATATAAAAAAAACTCTAAATTGTTATATAGAGTTCTCAAGAAGGTCTTCAAATCCACTAAAATAGTTTCTGATATGAAACTGCTCAAGAATCACTGAACCGATCTCGATAATACTTACATTCAAACATAGAAAATGTTACAAGCTTTAAGAAAATAGTCGTTATTTGTTATATAGTGTTACAAATAGTTATTAAATTATCTTTTATGAACCGAAAAATTACCGGTTCGATTTAAAAGAAGCTACTTCTTTTTTCCACTTTCAAGATTTTTATACTTGCTAGACAATGCTTGCCGTGTACTTAACCCAATATACATGTTTTGTTCAACAGTTTTTTTTCATCGAAATTCATAGTAAAGTGAGCGAGACAATAGTAAAAAATTAAAATAAACCCAGTAGAACCAAGCAAGATCTAGAATCTTCTGTCAAACAGGTACTGAAAAAAGTTTTCTGATCCTTGGCACTTTGAAAATAATTTTGTGTTGCCATCGAAATGTGAAAAACAATGTTAAAATTAATCAATAACGATTTATTGATTATTTTTAACACAATTTAAAGCAAATTAATAACAAAACCAAAGTCGATGCTATCAAAATACAGGCCGAAAAATGCACGTTAAAATAATACTAACATGAACACAATGAAATGACACTTTCATTGAAAAAAATTAAGGTTGGAATTCAGAAAACAAAAACCTACATTACTTTCTATCAACCTTGTGTATATATATATATATATATACATATACATATATATATATATATATATATATATATATATAAACATACACAAACGAATACATTATAGCAGAAAAAACATTTTTTTCTTAAAGAAAACGTCAATATAAAAATAACACAAAGCCTCTGAAATATATTTATAAAGTATAAATTCAAGAACGACGATTTATTAACTCCTTGGGGAAGTTAAATTGACAGAGAAAGTAAATAATTAAACAGAAGGCAATTAAAAAGTAAGTAATTAATTTAATGTGCTCGTTTTATATTTTTTTATATACTTTTCGTTTCATTATAATTTATTCCATTTAAATTTCAAATATTCTTTTTTCTACAAGTTATTTTAAAACGATTGAATCGTTGTACATTTTCATGTCATTTTTTTATTACATGTAAGGTTGATTTTGTTGGATTATATTTGCTTTCCTTGAAGAATGTTTACATTTCTTGGTATTCGATGTATTTATAACTTTTTAATTAATTGTATCCATTTTTTGCACACATACACACATATATATATATATATTTATATACACACATATATATATATACATATATATATATATATATATATATATATATATATAGAGAGAGAGAGAGAGAGAAGAGAAACAGATAGAAAGAATACTATAAATATTTCTACATTACTCTTTTTTTAATAAACAAGCATTTATATTCATTTGAATATAAAAATAAACACCAAAGTAATATAACTTCTTGATATGATTTTTCATTCAAAACTTTACTTTTTATAAATCTTCAATAAAAAATACTCAAAATAAAAAATAGTCTTTGTAGAATAATATTTTTATAATTCTAAACAATTTCTATTTTGAAAACCCAGTATTATAAATAATTAAGTACATAGCAAGATCTATTTATTGATTGTGCTACTATTACTTTTATATTAACCGAAAAATAGCAAATTGTATACATATATATTAAGTAAATTATATACATAAATTAGTTAATTACATATATATATATATATATATATATATATATATATATATATATATCGTATATCTCGGCATATAAGTCGACTCTAAAAAACACAAAAAATCTTCAAAAAATAGGAAGTCTCCTTACAAGCCCAATAATTCATTTTAAATATAAAAAAAATACATAGCCATAGCCCTTTAAATACAAGCCATGCACGATGTTTTAATACACAGTATGTCAACACAAAGTGATTCCCCGTCTTTATCAATTTTGAAATTTTAAATCGAAAAATGTAATTTCTCTAATTTAGATTTTGGGCATACAATTGTATTATAGCATGTCAAAGAGATGTTCGATTTAGGGTCATCTTGTACGACCGATATATGATAAATGTATAAATGTTATCTTAAATTTCGATCTCGTCTTATACGTAGGTCTTCTTGTACGCCGTAATATACGGTGTACATATATCTTTATATATATATATATATATATATATATATATATATATATATATATATATATATATATATATATATATAATAGTATTTAACCACAAAAAACTAAAACGTTGCAAAAAATAATCTACTGCCATGTTTATATAGATTTAAAAACATATTTATTGTTTCATTCGGTTGCATGTTTAAGCTTATAACTGAGAAATGTGCGAGTGCAGCGAGCCTGTGTATTGGTGAGCAAAGCGAGCAGGAGACGAATCGAACCAGGGGCGAAGCCCCCTATTATACATATACGTATATGTATGTATATATATATATATACATATATATTATATATACATATATAAAAAATTAGAGAATCGTATTGAACATATTCTTTTCAATTTAATTCTTAATATACAGCAAAAAATTAACTAAATTATTTCTTTTTATGATGTAATAAACCGAATACTAATCAATAGACATTTAATTTTTTTAACATGATTGTCTACTCGGAGTTTCATTTTTTAGAAATAAAAAAAATAATGAATAATAAAAGTGTTGTTTTAATTTTTGGTACAATATAATAAAATAAAAGTATTGGTATAATTTTGAACAACTTATTTTCTGAAAATCCAGTATTACAAATAATTAAGTATATAGTAAAGGTTCCTTACTTATTATGCTAGTATTATTTTTATATTATTTTAAAATAAATTATATAATATATATATATATATATATATATATATATATATATATTAGAACGGTAGAAACAAAATTGCGGTGTATGACTTTCAAATTCATATAAAAAACCGCAATTGTTTTCCTGCCATCTAATATATATATATATATATATATATATATATATATATATATATATATATATATATACATGTAAACCAGTAATTTAGTACATGTACTTAATTTCCACGTTTAATAAACTATTAACAATCATTTATAGTTTATTAAATATTAAATAGAATACCAATTAATGGACTTTTAATCTTTTTAACATGATTTTTTTATTCAGAACTTAATTTATTACAAATCATTTTTTGTACTCAAGAGTTATTTTCTCTATAAGAATATTCGTATACTTACAAAAAAATTGTTGTGAAAATCAAGTATTATAAAAAAATAAGTATGTAAACAAAGACTTCATTACTAACTGTGCTAATACTACTTTTATATTATTAAAAATAACTAGATTGCATATATACATATATACATGTATATATATATATATATATATATTAATATATATATATATATATTTACAATTTATGTGGGTACATTTAATAAAAATAAGTATAACTCAATACAATTACTCTCAGCAACAACGAAACAGATTCGTGTCTGTTGCTACGGAACGACAAGCAGATCGGTCGAGCAAAAGAGGCCATGTCATTTTCAGTTAGGGTAGGTTCGGTTCAACGGTATTTTGCGTGGGTCACAATTCGTCGTAGGGGATGAGCGAATTGGGGATGAGGTCGGAATGGTGCGTGATATACTGCTGTGCGTATACACTGCGCAACGCCGTTTTCGTTACGACGGCCCATATATACGTGCCAAGGTCACGTTTAATAACGACGAGAGGAAAAAGCTCTTGTGCTTTTTACATGGCTTCCAAACATTTTTACATATAATACATTTTATTCATCTCATATATATACATATATATATATATATATATATATATATATATATATATATATATTTATATTTATATAAACATATGTTTGTGTGTGTAAATATGTATTCTTTTTTACTGTTAACGCGTGATGAGAAAGATAAAAAAATGCGTTGAATAAATTATATAAGCATTTGTATGAGCATAGATTTAAATACAATATTGAGGCTGGAAATCTTCATTTAACTATTTTTATGTATGTATATATATATATATATATATATATATATATATATATATATGTATGTATATATACGGATTGATAAATAGATAGACAATACAAATATAAATACATGAAATTTTTTTCATAAAAAAACATCAATTTTGTGTTAACATATAAGAATCATAAGAAACATATTGTCTTATTTAAGCTGTTTTTTCTTTGCGTAATATTTTTTATATTGGATTTTTTACAGAAGATATATATATATATATATATATATATATATATAATATACATACATATAATATATATATATACATATATATACATATAATATATATATATATATATATATATATATGTGTGTGTGTGTGTATGTATGGGAGGGAAAGAGAAAGAAATTACTATTAAAAACTAATTAATTATTTTACTTAGATAATTTAAACATAGCGACTCTTTTTAATCATGTCACAAATGAATTATTAATGGTAATATCGATATATATATATATATATATATATATATATATATATATATATATAAGTTATTGTCAAAGATTTTTCTATATCTTGCTCTCTGTAGGAAGTATCCGCTATAAAAATATGTATTTTAAATGATTAAAAATGATCAATAATCATTCATTGCACATTTTTTGATCAGAAATCTTTTTGTGAATTCTGGGGAGAGAAAAATTTATTTGTGAAAGTGAATGATTATTGATCATTCTCTTTCACGGGCACAGTGACGGAAACGTATCAGTAGTAACTGATTTAAGACATTGTTTAAGTATTTTTTTAAACTGTAACTACACATATGTGATTGTAGTTCATGGTTTTATACCGAACTGAATATTATGAAATAGAAGAAATATGTTTTTTCAATATTATATTTTTGAGAGAACTTGAGTGGTACAAACAATTTCATCTCGCTGCATATTTCTTCACTTATGTTAAGGATTTTTATGACTGCTTTATTATCTGTAATTGTGTTACTTTTCTTTATGAAGTGTTATTACTAGATTTTACAAAAGTGAATGGAAAAGTCAAATTAATTCAAAATAATTGAGAAAATCGAATGGCTTTTTTGATTTTTTTAAGCGACTAATGGTGACATGCCAGATGTATAATGATGTGTAAACTTATTCGGTAATATATTAGGATACATTTTATTAATTTAATCATAGACATAATAAATATAGATTTATAATATCATATGCATACTTGTATACTTTTTTCTGAAGAGAAGAAGAAACTGTAGAAAAATTACTTGAAGTTTAGTTTATCTTATTCAGAGTGTAAAAGGTTTTTAAATTTATATATGTATTGTTAGAAAATTAAATTTATAGTTTATTATTTTAAATTTATAGGTTGCTAGAAAATTAATTGCGGTTTATGATCTTAATTAATTTCATTTCAGTGGTTTTGAGTAGTCCAGAACTATTGTATGACTAACGCTTAAATTTGTGGAAGCTCTCAAATTGTTTTGCATGGTTCTGATCCAACTAACGCCTTATTTGGTCGTTATGAACTGAAGAAGGAATCTCGCGACCTTCTTCATCTTCAATGCTCTCGTCTTCAGTACGAAATTTTTGGAAAAACTATTTCACCGTACTTTTTTAACAGTACCCACACCAAAAGGTTCGTCTAGTTTACGAGCAATTTCTGCTACTTTACCACCTGTTTTGAACTCATACAAAAATAGCTCTTGTTTGCTTCTTTTCCATGTTTAATTTAATACCCCAATTTGGAGCAAAATTAATAATGAAACCAAAGTCGATTTTACCTAAATACAGACCGAAAAATGCTCTTAAAATAATGTTAACATAAACACGATAAAATGATACTTTCATTAATAAAAAATTAAGGTTACCATTCAGAAAACAAAAACTACAATTATTTTCCTATCAACCTAATATATATAAACACTTAATTCTAAAGTAGCAAAAAATATTCTATTATTAAATGCATTAATCTTTACAATTACAGTTTAATCTTTTTTTATATATGGATGTAAATATTTATTATGGATTAAAATATCTATATAAAAATTGAAAAATGCATCGTTTTGGACATAAAATGTTTACTTAAGATGGAGATTTGACTGAACCAATTGTCAAATATTTATTTTTCTCATCGAAAAAAAACTTAGTTTTTTTATTTGATATTGTTGTATTTGGTAACTATTTAACAAATTAAATTTTGGTAACTATTGTAACAAATAAAAACATATTTAATTTGCCCTTTGTCTAACTTCAATTTATCAACTAAACTGTTCAATAAACTTCTGATAAGGACAGATAACTATTCATAAATATTCCATTTCGCTTTTCTATCATTGTTTAACTTCTTTACACTAAAAATGATACAATTATAGAAATTAATCTTTTATTTGATATTTTTTTAGATTAAATTTTTACTCTATATTTATTCTTTATAAAATTTTAATACCTATTGTTAGCTGTATAATTTAACATTTATCTATTATTTTTTTTAGTGCAGCACTACTGACTTTAGTTGTCGACGCGATCCATAACCCTAAATATCATCGTCATATTTCGGCCTAGTGTTTAAAATTACTATATTATGATATTTAATATCATTTAATATATATATAAAAGATTTTTTCCAAATCTACGAAATAATTGTTAATCAAAGCTTATTCCGAGTATTTTTAACTAGAAATCTTGGATAATATTAAATTATGTAATAAATTTAACGTCAGTAGTAGGAAAATTTTACGAAAAAAAATTCAAAAACGATCAGTTATAAAACATTTTTAATCAGATTTTTGTGATTTTGAATAACAATTTCATTTTTGAATGAGAATTTTGACATAGTATCAAAAACTATATTATAGGACTGTTTCAATGTATCATCTGTTTGAAGAACTGTTATTTTTCAAATATAAAATAAAACAACATTTATAATCAGAACATTCATGATTTTTAGAAAGGACATCAAGTATCAGAAAATAAGAAGTATTCTTTCAAAAAAACAAACTTTAAGTTACACTTGTGAAAGAAATAAACATTTTAAGTATTTTTGTTAAATGTTTAATCATTGGTAATTGGCCAGTGTACCTTAATAAGGGTTGATACACAGCTATAAAAATGGACCTAATTTATTGACAAATGGATCAATCATTAATCACAAAATTATTTTATAGAATGTGTTTTAAGTTTTAAAGTATTTGTAAAAACGAAATTTCGTGCTTTTTAAGTTAATATTATTCATTACTTCCATTTTACTAAAAGGTAACATGCACTCTTGTTTGAAGATTGTAATAAGTAACCACGATTTTATCAAAATTTAATTATTTAGAAAAATAGATTCTATTTATTTATTATTAGGGTGGTAATTGCGATAATATATATGAATTTCAAGGTCATACACAGCAATTATTTTTATATAAACCTAATAATAGCCGATTTTGCGCGAAAAAATTTTTAGCCGACAAAAAAGGTTTGAAAATCTTAAAAACGACTTTGAAAAGCGCTTAAGTATCAATTAAAAGTGATTAATACCTATTTATTGGTTATAACACTTAAACATTCGATCAGAAAAAAATTGTAGCTTGTGGAGTGCATGAAAAATTCATTTATGAAAAAGTGATTTTGACCAGAGTGCTAAAAATATATGTAGCTGGACAAATTTTCAATAAATCAAAATTTATGAAGAAAAGTAAAATTATAAATATGTATATATATATATATGTGTGTGTGTGTATATATATATATATATATATATATATATATATGCATGTATGTATATTACAAATGAATATTCAGATGTATAACTGAAAACAACAATATTCACATCACGTTCTTTTACAGTAATATAATTTCATTACTAATTAAGATTCGTTTATGTTGTGCGATACCGATACAAACTTTGTACTAACAAACACAAGTGTGTAAATGAAAATGTCTGTTTATTTCATAGATAAAGAAAATATGATAAAATTTCAAATAGACCTTACATTAAAATATCTCACAACTTCTAAAATATTATCTTTACATGCTTGCCATTTTCAACTGCGTCAAAAACAAATTATTTACTATAAGTAACGATATAAATAAAAATATTTATATCCTATTTCTCAAAAATCAATGAAATTTAATTTGAAAAATATAAGAATACAATAGGTTTATGTATAAAAAAAATATAGATTGAAACATACTTTTTTCTGTGAATAATTGTTAAATAACACACGTTGGTGTTGTTTCCTTTCTTTGTAGTGTCTTACATATTTCTGTAGATTCACAAAATGAATGTTTATGTATAAGCTTGGATACGGCCAGAAACAAAGATGTTTCTTAGAAACAAAAGGAAAATGTCATGAAAAACATCTCAATATCAAAACACTGACTCTTTTGAGTTTTTTGTTTTTTTTTTTCAGTTCAATGTTTAGTATAAATATGAAGGTAACATTTTTGTATTCATAAATTATGTAATCATATATATATATATATACATACATACATATAATGGATGAAAAAAATTACCGTTCCCTCCCTATAAATGTCTTAGAGCCATCAACTTCATCCTAAACTCAATTAAATTCCATAATTTCAACAGGTAATAGCACTAGAAGAAGATTTTCTTGAAAGACAATTCAACACATTTTCAAATTATTGCTTACCTTAGGTTGGTAGAAAAATAATTGCGGTTTATGACCTTCAAACTCATACATTTGTCAAAAATATTTTCCTACCGGCCTAGTACAATTATCATCAATTTAAAAGGCTACTTTTTCATTTTTTCTACAAGTGTCACATGTTGAAAATAAATCGAACTACACTAACAGACTTTTTACTTGGTAGATAGTATAGTAATAATTTGTACCTTAATGTACATTTTTCTATACGTCAGCTCTCTGATAACACAGCATCGCTATCAAAATACACGCAAGCGACAATCAAAAATGATCAATAATCAATTAATGAACTTTTCTCATTAGATTTTTTAGCGATTTTGAGGTAATTGAAAAATGATTTTATGATAGAAATAAGTATTAATTTATTACTATTATTATTACTATTATTATATTATATTATTAATTATATATTAATTATAAATACTTTTGAATATGATTATGTTTTAAATTAAGGCATCTGAAGAGCAATTATATTAAAAAAAATGTTTTAAAAGTAAAACTTCTATAAAAGAATAAAGAAATAACTTCTTATATTTTAATAATTTTATTTATGTAACGAATAACTAATCGACTAATTTAACGACAATTAATTATTTTCCAAATGTTTTGTGGGTATATATATATATATATATATATATATATGTATATATATATATATATATATGTATATATGGAAATGTATGTATGTATGTATGTATTTATATATATATATATATATGTATATATATATATACACTCATTTACTTTAAATTCTGTTTTAAAAAATTCTTTATGAAAAAAATGAAATTAAATTTACTATTCCAACATTTAAAGTGTTTTTTTTTCTTTTTAATAAAATGAGATTAAGATGTATAACTTGAAAACAATATAATAAAAAAATACAAAAATAATTAAAATTAATAGAATTTAATGTTTTATAATCACTATAATTGATTGAACTCTAAAATTGTATAAATGTTGACTATCTTCACTTCTTCAGATCGATTTGACATAAAATATGCAATATTTTTAATAATTTAAAACGAATTAAATTCGTTTCATTTCTCTATAACGCGTGGGTTTTATTGGTTTTCTGACTGATTGATATCGGTCATGTGATCTCTGTTCTGATTGGTTGATATCTGTCACACTATCAGTGTTCTGTTTCACTGTGTACAACGAAAGAGGGTACTCGATTTCAATGTAAAACCGATAAGAAATTTATTCAAAATATTGTAACCACTGCAGCTTTAAAATAAAACAATTTTTAACATTATGTTTTGTTAATTTTTATAAACTGTTATGTGGTGTTAATTTTTATAAATTTTTCCAATAAAATTTTTAAGACTTAAAATTTATGTGGATTATTTGTGTGTATAATTTGTTAATTTATACAATCTGTTATAAAGGAGCGAACATTGGCGAGCGGGGGGTGAAGCTCTTCGGGAATTAACGAGCGCAGCGATCAGGGGGAAGAGAAGAAACGTATCAGCTGATTTATATACAATTAAAAACTCAACATGGAGTGAATATTGTACTAGGTTCAAAAATTTATTTTTTAATTAAAATTAAGATTTATAGTTAACAGTGTAATAATTCACATTTTTTCACAAATGAATTCTATCTGATCCCACATTACAAAATTATGTTATGATCAAAAATGTTCAGTAATTGAGTATTGATCATTTTTGATTGTTGCTTATGTGTGTTTTGATAATGATGTCAACATCGTTAAACAGTATGTTTTCTTTTTTTAAATAATATCATAAGAATTTGCTCGAACATTTATATAAATTTTGAAAACTAAACATAAATATTTTCTCTGGAACTTCTTACTAAATTCATTTAGCAAATATTATTAAAAAAATAAAAAAAATATCTAATTAGAAATATTATTCGATAACACTTATTAAATTGAAAATAGAAAAAATATTTAAAGAAAAAAACAACTTTTCCTGGAATTACTCAGAACTTACATTGGTATATCAATAAAATTCTTTTAATAGATTTTTATTTCTCGTGGGCGTTTAGAATGTTTTTTTTCTGTCATTTTCAGGTATTTTAACCTATTATAAACATGTACTAGTTTCATATACATTAAAATTTGATTCGAACGCAAATAATTGTATTTGCTCAGCACTGATATGCAACAACCAACAGGATATTAAAAAAAATATATTCTCAATGTTTCCAGTCGAATTATTTTTATTCTATTGGTATTAAAGGATGGAAATCTGTTATTTCTTAATCATTATTAAACGATTCATACATTTTTACTGAAATATGTATTCATCTCTTTATCTATAATAAAATTCAACCAAGATTAATCATTCTCCCGTCCATTTATATTGATATTTGCATATTTTGTCTTAATAGTACATAAAAAACCGCACTTAATGTCATCTCTCTCACTTATTAAATTTTGAAAACAACAAGTTGATTAGGATAACTCGACACAATATTTTAATTTTTTTTATGTCATTTTATTACAGAAAATTTATAAGACTATGTTTATAAGTATTCCTTATCTTTAAGAAAAATTAATATATTATACACCCCCGACCCTATATATATATATATATATATAAACATACTTATGTATTCCATGGTTTTGATTTTTTTAATGAATATTATATTTTATTAAAATAGTTTTGTTCTTTCATCTATGAAACATAAGTAAACAAGTCGCATAACGCATACAAAATATTGACTTGCTATTCGCATGGTAAGTCACGTAAATATACATAAATATATCTTATTTTCTAGTATCTGGTAACATACCTATCCACATGTAAATATTTGTAATATATACATATATTATTATACATAAATGTACTCTTATATAAATCTTACCAGAAAATACAGCACTGAGAAAATTCAACTCGTTACTAACCTGAAAAAAATAATAGAAAGTTATTTTCAAGATAAATTCTACACATATTAAAATTAAATATATATATATATATATATATGTGGTGTGTGTGTATATGTACATATATATATACATATATATATATATATATGTGCATATATATACATACATATATATATATATATATATATATATATTACATAAATAATTTTGTATAAAAAACATATCTGTACTAGTATTCTATATAATACAGAAAAAACATAAAATGAAAATATAATTTTAACATATTTTATAAAGTTCTATGTATTAGATAGGTAGATCAGGTACACGATCTACGTTCAAATACTGTTACAAAATTTAATATTAGGAAAAAAAACTTTAAAAGCCACTCAAGAAACATCTTGTACTTTATTAACTATACTTTATACTCGTCATGAAGATGAATTTGAGCAATAAAATTATTTATTTTTCAAGAAAATCAAATGCTATTTCGTTACAGTTTAAGTCAATTTCACAACAGCTGCATATACTCTGTGTTTGACGAGTATTCTCGTCATACCTTCATTTTTGCGACACAATGTAGGAACATACTTTTAAAATAGGGCGACACAGCCAACAGGTTAAGGTAAAAACTAATCATCAATTAACCAGTTTTTTTCAATTCATGTGGAAATGAATAACGATCATTTTTTGAAATTATTGGATACTTTAAATGGTATTCTAATAACAAATTAATAAAAAAACTTTTACTTGTATACTTTTATAAATAATAACTCTAAAAAGTTATATATACATC
>CM068319.1:11942424-11972424 GCA_034766995.1 Acanthacorydalis orientalis | reverse complement strand
ATTATTTGTCATTTTGATTGTCTTTTTTGTGGTTTTCATTTGCGATTCCATTGTTCTGAGTACACCAAAGTACAAGAAAATCTTTTCCTTTTACGTTGTAAGCAAAATATTCACTTGAGAAAGCAAAGATTTGTATTAAAAACCAAAAACGTTTCTCATATTTAGTCTTAATTTTTTACTGAAATTGTAAGTATAAAAATCGATAAACAACAAAATCGTTTTTGAATACATTCTTGTATACAAATAGCTTTAAATGAAACAATTAAACAGAGCTAAATGTATATATATATATATATAATTTTTTCAGAACAAAATAATACATTCACGTGCATTATAAAGCATATTATAAAAAATATTCGATTTTAAAAAGTTGTACAAAAATGTGTTATTCTACAAAAATCAAAAAAAAAATGTACAAATATCCTTCATAAATATCAAACATGTAAACATTGAACAAATCATTAAACACTCTGATAACGTTAAAAAATGATCGCGCCCACGCGAAAAAAAAGAATATCAGAGCACAGAGCACAGTCATTTTTCTTGAAAAATAAAAGGTTAACAAAATTACTCACTGGGAAATTTCCATGAAAAACATTCCAGTAAAGAAAATAAAACGTATAGTGTGCGACAGTGGTGATGGCATTAAATAGAGTGAGATGTATTTATGTGCGGGTATTGATAAAACGATTAGGACGATTGTTGTCTTCAATCGCCATGGCGTCTTCGTTTCCGAGGAAAATGTGTATTAAAAGCACCGCGGCAACAGCATTCGACAACTTCCCCACTCTGAAGACGCCCCGCGTACGCCGTTTCGCGGCATAATACCCCCATGTTACTGCTTTCTCGTCATTCTAAGACCCTGGTTCGAAACATTTACCAATGCCGCCAACGTATAATGTTTTCATTTTATTTTCTACGGTTGATGTAATGGAGGACGAACGAGGTCAAAACATGTGCTAGTATTATTCATGTGATAATGTTACAATTTTTCAAATTGATATATATATATATATATATATATAGAGAGAGAGAGAGAGAGAAATAGAGGAAGGAAACTTCCATTATATAAAACTATAACTGGTAAATATTTCTTGTTCTTTTTAACAACGAGGAGATCATTTTCCTGTAAACAAATATAACTGCTGTTTTATTATAAAACTATTAAAACGTTATTAAGAATTGAAAATTATTCGTAAATGTACAATAAAAAAACATAAAATAATTCTGTTCTTCTAAAATAATAACTTTAGAAAGAAATGAATAGTTGTAAAATTGTACTTAATTATATATAGTATGTACAAGAATTCTATGTCTGCGCTTTGAAGATACTGGTACCATTATAAAAATATACATTAGTGTTTCAAAAAACAATTATCAACTATTGGACATTTTGATAAAAGAAAAGTTTGATGTGTATAGTGGGGCTGAGGACTCAATCGAGAGATGGCAGTCGAGACTCAGAGACGGGAATCAATTTTTTTTTAAGAAGATATAGGAATGGAATAAAAAAATCAGGTTAGAACGAGTCAATGTATAAGTTGAAATTTGGTAGAAATTTCATAAACCTGACTTTATAAATTTTCTATTTTTTCTATTATAATGATTTGTGATGTATTAAATTACACTCGTATTTATACTTCTGTTAACACTTCGAAATTTCTTTTCGTATAAAACTGCTCAATTTGTCACTTTTTGTTTGGACTAAATTTGATTAATACTTCTAAATAACCAATTCTAGTGATAGAATATCACAAAAACTATCATTGGTAATATATAACTGCTTTCTTTTCAACTTAAGGCACTCTTCCTATTTGATCACACGATTTAGATTGTGAGGTTTTATTCCTCAATACTTCAGTAATCACTTGTTTCTCTTAAAACATATATATATATATATATATATATATATATATATATATATATATAATACATATATATATATATACATATACATATATATATATATACATATATATATATACATATATATATATATATATAAATATATATATATATATATATATATATAAACATATATATATATATATATATACATATACATGTATATATATATATATATATATATATATATATATATATATTGAACATAAAACATATCTCCTGCAACGCCCTTAAAACCTTCTTTGAAATTAAATATATATTTTATATATAGTATGCGATTTTAGCTAAATAACAGTTATTTAGTATATGTTAAGCACAAAAAGGAGCAAACATGTTTGAAGCCATAAAAAATGTGACCTAAAATAATGTGTACAAAAAACAATTTTTCGGTTACTTACATCCATCCCGCGCCTGCGTTACACTTACAAGTACACTAAATATAAGCCTTGTATAAAGTAATACAAATGGAGTAGAAAGCCTAAGTAGAAATAGTAGTTGGAATCAGGATATATAATGTTTCAGTGTCGAAGATGACATCGAATATATATTTTTCGGTTTCACAGGCCTTTTCTAGAAGATCTTGATTTATTTGTAAAAATGATTTAAACACCATGCATATTCATAAAACAAAATATGTATGCATACATGTATATGTTATACACACACATACAAACACACACACACACACATATATATATATATATAAGTATATGTGTGTATATATTTATGTATATATATATATATATATGTGTGTGTGTGTGTGTATATATACGTATATATAGTGTATGTGTGTGTGTCTGTTTGTCACCACCGTAAAAATAAAATTGTTGTTTAAGATAAAAAAAATCAGTGGTTCTCTTTGGTAGAAAACTATTAATTAGTACAAATATTTAGATTCAATTTCTTGCTGAAAACAGATATTATCCTTTTCGTTACTAACGGGATACATATGTCCAACCAATTTTAAAAAATTGATATCGGGAATATACTTTACATAGTGAACCTACTATAAAATACTGATGGGACAAAACTTCTTAGGACTATCTTTTATCCAAGATTTCAAAAAACTCTTGGACAAAAATTTTAATTAATTTGCAATTAATTACCATTTATCGAAGTCAATAAAATAGAAAAGTCGAATTGATATGGTTAAACAATATGTGGAGACAAGATAAGGGTACATTTATTGAAATAAAAATAACATTTAAATAAATAACATCTGCAACTAACTCAGAAAACTTTTATTACTAAAATTAAATGTCAAAAGAAAGCAATAAGGAACATATATATCGAGAAGAGTTTCTTTACAAATGAATATAATTTTTATGTTAATAATTCTATTAGTCTGGTAGGAACATAATTGCGGTTTTTGTTCCTGAATTCTAACATTAATTTTTTCCAATGAGATTGTCATTACATTTTATTTATGTTAATATAATTATAAAGTACATTTTCAGTCTGTATTTTGGTAACATCGGCTTAGATTTTATTATTAATTTTGCTTCAAAGTAGGGTATTGAATTAAAGATGGAAAAAAGCAAGTAAGAGCAAACTTTTTGAATGAGTTCAAAATAGCTGGTAAAAGAGCAGAAACTGTTCATAAACTAAACGATGCTTTTAATGTGGATACTGTTAAGGAATGTACGGTACAATAGTGGGTCTAAAAATTTCGTGTTGGGGACGAGAGCCTTGAAGATGAAGAAGTTCGTGGACGATTTTCTTCAGTTCATAATGATTAACTGAAGACGTTAGTTAAATGAATGAATGTGAGAGCTTGCACAAAAATTAGGCATTAGTCATTCAACAGTCCTAGACCACTTAAAAAAGCTACGAAAATCAAAAAGCTATAAATTTATATGAATTTGAAGGCCATAAACCGCAATTCTTTTTTTAACAATCTAAAATTTATTTTTCTTTTTTACATATTTCCAGTTAGTAAATTTATTCTCGATAGAAAAATCTATTATCTATGTATATATATATATATATATATATATATATCTTATTTTTTAAGACACTATATAGCAATCTAATCGATGTGAGCACACCTCGTATGCATAAAACGAACAATTTGCATTCATTTACATAATTTACAATGCAAACCGCGAAGAGTGGATAATATGGTCCCATATTGACGCGATACGTACACAGTATAACGAAGAGCTTTCGCTTTCATATAACGGCGTATGGAGTCGTTGGGTCGTTTTTTATGTATGTATGTATGTGTGTATATATATATATATATGCGCGTCCGGACGAGCTGAAAAGCTCCGGGTTAGGGTAGGTCGGGCCGGGAAACGATTCGACTCCCGCCAACGGTTAACACGCGACGATCGGCACACTGGCGGGGATGAAATGGTGGCGTTTCG
Source organism: Acanthacorydalis orientalis (assembly GCA_034766995.1). NCBI lineage: Eukaryota > Metazoa > Arthropoda > Insecta > Megaloptera > Corydalidae > Acanthacorydalis > Acanthacorydalis orientalis. The sequence goes on along the minus strand of CM068319.1, from coordinate 11,968,150 downwards.
ACGGTAGAGGGAGCGTTTATTTGTAGGGGAAGTGAAGGTCTCATGTAGGCTTTTTTTCTCATACTATGATGTTTTCATACAACTAATGAATGATGGATACGTCATTAATTTTAATACACCTCCGCAGATAGAAACACAAATAAACATACATACAACATATATATATATATATATATATATATATATATATATATATTTATATTTATATTTATATTTATATTTATATTTATATAAGTATATAATCTTACTTGTTTGGTAATTTACCTATTACTTAATTATAATTTTATAATAGTACTGACTTAAATTCATTTGGATATTACAAAAAAATACATAAATGAACATGAAAAAAATTATTTTAAAAATTAGTATTTAATTTAAACAATCTTTTATACAACTACCATATAATGTACCATTTTTATCTTATTTTGAGCAAATAATAAAAAAATTATACATAGTAACAGCCACGTATCATAAATATTTTTTCCATATTTATTTATATTTATCAGAGTGAGATTTCTTTGTTCGCTAATATTAGAAAACAAATAATAGAAAATTAGAAAATATTTTTAAAGTTGTTGCATGCATATTGGTTTCATTAAATAAGATTTAAATTATATACTTGAAAAATAATTTAAATAGCGTTCGAGTTAAAATATCTATGTATTAATGTACATAATGTTTTTAGTATTCCAGTATAATTACGAATACACAGTGTTCTAAATGTTCAGTCCTTTTTGTGTACTAATAATTGAAATGTTATTATGAAACTATACTAAACTATGATAACTGTAATTATTTCTGACTATTTTCAGTTTTTTTATTATTTTTAAATTTAATTTTTATAATAAAGACAAATAAACACTCGTAAATATTAGACATATATATTAAAAAATAAATAATCAGATTAGTAATTTTACAATTTATTAATTCGGAAATTTAAAATTTACTAACACAAAACTAATTTCACAACTAAGGAGCTATTTGTCCCCATTATCCATTCATATTCATCCAAATTCTACTACAAATATGTCATAATATATATATATATATATATATATATATATATATATATATATATATATATTTCTAGGAAATGCACAGTAATTTTTTTTACAAAGATAACAGTTTGTTAAAATTAATTAACTAGTGATCAATTAATCTGGTTGTTAAATTAGATTTAATCAGAGAAAATATATATATATATATATATATATATATATATATATATATATATATTATACAACCAGATTATTATTTAACAACCAGATTAATTTTTCACTAGTTAATTAATTTTAACAAACTGTTATCTTTGTAAAAAAAATTACTGTGCATTTCCTAGAAATCATATGCTCCTGTTATTATATATACCATCAATGTTATAATTTAAAAAACACACATTTCCCCTTTCGAGTATTTTTTTTAAATATATATTATATATATATATACACATACATACATATATATATACATACATACATATACGAGTATATATAGGGTGATTCAATTAAGGTTTCCAGATGGACGTATTAAAAGGGGGCACAGTAATTAGGAAAAGTAATTATTTTTTATTTAGTATTTTAGTTCAATTTGATACTAAAATTTAATTGAACTGAAATACTAAATGGGAGATAGCACTTTTTTTTAATACTTTCGTGTGGAAACCTAAGTTCAATCACCCTCTCTTTCTCTCTCTCTCTCTCTCTCTATATATATATATATATATATATATATATATATATATTGAGAACAATAAAAATTTAGAGAAGAAGAATATAAGAGATACGAAAAGAAACAAGAGTTATAGATATTGTAAACAGTTAAGAGTTTGAAATGAAAATAAGTACGATATATTGGAAGGAAAGAATAGATGGATAGAATAAATTGTATACTGGAAACCAAGAACTCATATAGACAGAAACCTTTGACATTATGGGATAAAGATAAGAGAAACATGAATTAATAGTTCATTGAATATAAGACCATTAAATTATAAAAATTGTAAATTTTTAATTCAGGTATTTGTCCATCAGTAGGTCCTAATGCGTAGAATGATATTTTACGTTATATTTATATATATATATATATATATATATATATATATATATATATACATGCAAACAAATCAAGAGACTATACCATATTATTCCCAAGGGGTGCAGTATATTTATCTGAGTGTGAGGCATGAAACCTATGTTTCACTAATTTGAAACACTATTGAACAACTCCAAACATGTGTATATATATATATATATATATATATATAGGTAGATGATAATAAAGGTATATATATATATATATATATATGTATATAAAGAGATAGATAAAGAGACTTAGTTGATAACAGAAACATTTTGTAATAGCAACTTTTAATACAAAACAATATAAAATAATAATAAAATCAAATTATGAGTTTTCTTACTGTAGCTTAATAATATTGTATTTCAATAAATATTTAATTTACTTCATAGTTGAGTTATGAATTCTCATAATTTTATTACAGTTATCATGAGTTTATCTTCATTGCACATTAGAGAGTGAATTGGCTCCCTTAGGTATCGATTCCGATGAAGAATCAGACATCACTTGTAAATATGCGTTTAACACAAACTAAGGTGGTTTTGTTTTAGTAAAAAAAGGCAACTCGTCTTTTTAAATCATTTAGTAGGTGTCCTCTATTGAATCAAATTTCGTGAAAAATTATTTTATCCCTCTTGCATAGATAAGAATGATTTCAGATATAAAATTAATACAAAAAAAAAATAAACGATGTTGATAAGTATTATATTTTTAACATATGTGTGAGCGCTTATAATAAATTAAAATCTTACTTTTTTAAATCATTTCTTTTTTCTATATTTGCTTTCAGTAAGAATCTAAGTGATCAACAGATTATAAAGTACTGTTATCTTTCTTTGATTTGTCCTCTTTCTCTCTCTCTCTCTCTATATATATATATATATATATATATATATATATACATAGGAAGAAAGAAAGATAAAGCGTGATACAATTTTCTTACTGCATGGATATAAAATTAAATGTTAATTAAGAATACTTCATTGTATTCTTTTTTTGTACTAGTATAGATAAGAGCACAGTTGATAGTCTGAGTAGAATGAAAAGCTATACATTCTATACGAATTTATTCAATTCAGAATATTTAGTACATATTTTTTTAAAAAAAAGATTCAATGGTTTACCTCACCTGTAAAATACTTTTGTTATGAATTCAGATTAATGAAAACCCCTATATTTTGATGTTAAATTTACAAAATATATAGATTTTAGCAAGCAAATCTCATTCGAAAAATCGTATAATCTAAATGAACTCCAATTAAGAAGATGTTATTTCAAAGGAATAAATTTATATGGATTCAATTAATATTTTTAATAATATAAATAGCTAAGTAGTAAAATAGAATCAATTATATCACAAATATTTATATTATTAAATTGATTCTAACACAATTTCCGAAACAAAATAAATATGTTGTACATAAAATGAAAAAGAAATTTAAATTTTTACCTAAAAAATAGTTTCATTAAATTAATGACCCTCGTTTTTAATTCAAGTGCATGCCATTTTCTTAATTTGTAAAATTGTACTTTTCAATGTGTATTTTTTGAATCGTGATCATTAACAAAAAGATCAAGATAAAAATAATATTCGATGAAAAAGAAATAATATAAATAAAAAATATTTGATATGTCATGAGTGACATTGAACAGATTCGTGCATAACAACATAAAAGCTCGACTTATTTGTGACGCACACGACAAAATCTACTCGGATAAATGTAACATTAATGTGATTTGTCCTTTTAGGGGAAGAAGGTTGACGATTTATACGGTGTGTAGGTGAAGTATTACTGCGTTGCAAGCATGTACGTGTGACGATGCACGACCGATTGAATGGCGTATTGTAACTTGAAATGTCAAAGGACAATGCTTTCTGCTAGAGGTGAAACAAGGATAGTGAATTTAGATTGATCGAGATATAATTGTAAAAAATAGTCTAGGTCAGTTTAATGTGAAAATATATAAATAGGTACTGTTTTAATATATATATATATATATATATATATATATATATATATATATATATATATATATATATATACTATAACGTCACAATATTAATTATTATGAAACGTTGTAATGAACATGTTAGTGCTTTTGAATAATTGACGACGATTCGTTTGGTAGTCGGTTGCCATTTTTCAATTATTCACAGGCTATATCTTCGGTGATCCATATTTTAAGATTGAAATTATTTATTATTCATCTATTAACAATAAAATTTGTCTAGAAATATTTATTTTTACAAATGTTATTAAAAATTTAAGAAGTCTATTTCTGTTCTACAATTGAAAAATGATAGATTCTTTTCAGTAGAAAACAAATCTTGTCAGTTATTTAGAATCGATATTCAGGACTCGATAAAACTCATTAAGAATACAAATATTTTTTTCTCATTTTGCTGCTAAAATCATTTTAATATTTTCGAATATATTTAACAGAAAAATGAGATTACTAATAACGAAATAATTTCATTATTAAGTTTATTTTTTATACTGTATACCGAATGCGTAAATCTATACATGTGAAAACAGGAATCCTACTGAACTAGTATTAATAGAGAATAATGTAATGTAATTAAATTGTATATGTAATTAAATACCAATAATTCTCAGGATGGCACATTCCTGGAAATTTGAACCTTAATAAGCTGGTCATAACACAGTCTCAAACATGAAACTAAAAACAAAGTATTAATAATCTTCTTTAAGAAATCTTCAAGAATTGACATACAAATATGTCCTTATGAAGAAAGGAAAATACATTCGAACTTATTTTTTTAAATGTATTGAAGTCCATCATTCAAATATTTGTTAATTCAATTATTTTATAATATTCTTTAGTTTCTGTGTACTTGTTGTTTTATTTATTTCTCTCTCTCTCTCTCTCGCTCGATTATACATCGTTAGCTCAAGTACTAACCGTCGGATCGAATATTAATCTTTGGGACAGTCTCACTGTATCTATAGATAGTTCTTTTATTACTGTTTCTATACTGTTTTTAGCTGCTTTGATAGAGAGAAAGAAAAATAGAGAGTTTCTAATTTGTTCCGTTCCTGTGTATTTGGATTTGAAGTTACTTTTCTTTTCCTCGAGGTCATTATTCCTTATTTTTATTTTACTATTACCGATTTCGCCTTTCGATATCTTAAGATGAGGACAGTTTTATAACACAGTATTCATCTTAAGGTACCCATGACAGTACAGTACGTATCTGAAGATTTCGAAAGACGAAACAGGTAATGAAGAAACAAATACAATAGTGAGTTCGAAAAAAAAGAAAATAACTTCATATCCAAAGTACACACGAGCAGAATAAATTGCAAACTCTCTTTCGAAATATTAAAGTACAAGAAAACAGTATAGAAGCAGAAATAGAAAAACTACCTATAGATACAGTGATATTGTCCCAACAACTAATATTCGACTAAACGGTTAGTACTTGACCTATCGATGAATACAAGAGAGAGAGAGAAAGATGGAAAAAGAGAAAGAGTAGTAAATAAAACAACGAGTACACAAAAAATAAAACAATGTATTAAAAAATGAATTAACGAATGTTTGAATGTAGTATCAAGAAAAAATATAAAAAAAATTGATTCGAATTTATTCTTTTATCGTAAAGACATACTTATATGTCTATTCTTTAGGATTTATTAAGGACGATTGTAATTACCTAATCATAAAAACCTAATTACCTAATCACTAATTATCTAAAATCATATAAAATAATAGTATTAGGATGGTAGGAAAATAATTTCGGTTCTTATTTCTAAATTCTAATGTTATTTTTTTCAGTAAAAATATAATTTCATCGTGTTCATGTTAATATCATTTTAATGTCCATTTTCTGTTTGTATTTTGGTAATATTAACTTTGGTTTTATTATTAATTTTACTTCAAACTGAAGTGTTGTATTAAAAATGGAAAAGAAGCAAATAAGAGCAATTTTTTTGAGTTAAAAACGGGTGGTAAAGTAGCAGAAATTGGTCGTAAACTAAACTTTTGTTATGGTGTGGGTATTGCTAAGAAACATACGGTACAATGGTGGTTTCAAAAATTGCATGCTGGGGAAGAGAGTCATAAAGATGAAGATGATCTTGGGCGTCCTTTTTCGGTTCATAACGATCAACTGAAGGCGTTAGTTGAATTAGAACCATGCACAACAATTCGACAACTTACACAAAAGTTAGGCGTTAATCATCCAATAGTTCTGGACCGCTTAAAACAGATAGTGTATGAAGCTGTATACGACTTTGAAGGTCATAAACCGCAATTATTTTTCTACCAACCTAATACTTTGTTTTTAGTCTCATGTTAGAGATTGTATGAATTCATACAAAAATTAAATAAATGTATTTAACATAATATATTTTGAAAACAATAATTTTAAAAAATGATGAAGCCTAAACTTACAACAACTCAAAATACAATACATTAACAATGTAAAAAAATATTTTATTATTAAAAAAACTATTGAAAAGAAAACATTCAAATCTACACTTGCAATGTATATAAAATCATAAAAAAGATGTTCAAAATAAAAAAAAAGATTTAATAAAAGAAACTTTGACTTGTTAACAGTTTAAAATAATTAAATGAATGGAATAAAAAGAGCTTTTCTATATTCGAAATTAAGAAAATTAAGATAATATTGAATTGAACTCAAATACTAAATAAAAAATAACATGACTTTTCTTAATCCCTTCGCTCCTTTTTACCACTTCTATATGCAAACCTAAATTGAATCACCTATATATGACTTAAAATATTAATTGACAAATAAAAACTATTATTTCATTTTATAATTTTTAAAAAAAACTGTCTTCATTCATACAATTGCCTATTGTTTGTATCTAACTATTTATCTGTCTACATATATATATATATATATATATATATATATATATATATATATATATATATATATATATATATATACTCGTATATATATATATATATATAACATACACGCGTATATGTAATAAAAACACACCTTTTTTGTCTAACTCCAATGAAATTTCAAATCTATTCAACTCAAAGTCATAAAGAAAATTTCAATATAAACTTCTGTATAATATAACGAGCAAAACGGTTCTTTTTGTATATTTGAACATATAGTTTCATATTTACTGCTTAATAATAAAAACTATAAAGATAAAGCTTATAACGAAATAAAGAATTTAGTTTATCCGTTGATATTTTATAGTTAACAGTGGGAAAAAACAGGATAATCGTAATATGAATATACTGATTTTTAAACATGCCATCAAAGAGAGTAGTTCTGTCTAGAATTTCAAAAACACTGACATGTGTTTTAAATAAAAACTTAATAGAACTTACTGAATATATTTGACAATGGTAAGTTTTTATTTTTAAAATTGAAATTAGATACGTTTTTTTTATGATGAGTTTGGAATTATTTTGTAATTTTAATGGTAAAAATCTCTTCAATGCTATACCAAATAAAAAAAGAGACGTAGTATATCCTTAAGCACTAGTCTACTAGATCTCAACGAGGGCGTTACAATCCCTAAGTATGTGATTAGAAATTCTTAGAGGGAATTTGATCTGACGTATTGTTTAGAAGAACGTACTGTTCTGTAATAGATACCAATGCCATCAAATAGACTTTATTATAATTTCACAGCAACGAATTTAAATTTTTTTTAAAGAAGATTACTTGTTTTTTATAGATTTAATATTAAAAATAATTAAATTAACTGAGATGTATAGAGCACATGGATCTAACAAAATTTAATTGTTTATAAGAATTAATACTTATATATATATATATATATATATATATATATATATATATATATATATATATATATATATATATTCCATAAAATTTCACAAAATGGTTAAAATATTATACAAAGAATTGAATAAAAAACGTATAGAGATTTTGTATTAAATTATTATTAACAATCATATCATCCGAAGTTATGAAAAATTATGATATTGATATCACAACAAGTGAAATCAAAATCAAAAATAATTTTATTGTGATGATTTTGCACGTTACAACGCTGTATTAACTGTGCGTTGGATGAAAATTGAGGTTTGGTGCGGGGTCTTAGCCGAGGCTTCTAACCAGTTTTGATAGGAAAAATGTATTTCAGGAAGTGGGTGTAGTGGATGGTTTGAACTCATGGAGTCCGGAAATTTTTTTCAAAAAACCGGAAAGAATGAAAAACCAAAAGGAATGTACAACTAAAATGAAGTGTGCGACTTTATAAAATAACACGTTGCAATATAACTGAGAGTGATTATATATATATATATATATATTTGTATATATATATATATATATTTGTATATATATATATATATATATATTTATTTGTATGTGTATATATATATATATGTATCACGATATTGAACTAATATTTGCGGTATGAGAAAACAAACGGGGGCAGAGCCCCTGATATCAATGAACGTTGCGACTAGAGAGCAGAACATCTTACTATCTAATAAAAAAATATTAAAATAATGTGTGAAATTCCTTGTTTTTAATAATTATTATAGTAATAGTTATTTTGTGACAGTTATATAAATACAATATATTTATATTAATTATAATTACAATATAATTAATGTAATTATAATTATTATAATAAAATATTATAATTAATATATATTTACTTATATTTGTCTTCTTTATTACAACATGAAAACTATAGATTTTTAAAATTTAGACATGGATTAAAATAAAATAGTAATTCACACAAATGAATTATTTTTTTATCCCACAAACAACAAAATGTTTTCTGATAAAAAAAAATGTTCATTGAATGATTATTTCTATTTTTCTGATTATTACTTATGAGTATTTCGACTGCGATGACATCATCTTTAGAGAATTAAGATAAAGAATTAGCTAATGTTCATCATAATATTATTGTATTAGGTTGATAGGAAACTAATTGCGGTTTTTGTTTTCTGAAATCTAGCCTTATTTTTTTTATTGAATTGTTATTTCATCATGTTCATGTTAATATCATTTTAAAGGGCATTTTCGGTCTGTATTTTGGTAAAATCGACTTAGGTTTTATTATTAATTTTGGTTCAAATTGAGGTATTAAATTAAAGATGGAAAATAAACAAATAAAAGCAAAATTTTTGCATGAGTTCAAAACGGGTGGTAAAATAGGAGAAACTATTCGTTAGTAAAACGTTGCTTTTGGTGTGAGTAGTATTAAGGGACGTACAGTGCAATGGTGGTTCCAAAAATTAAATTTAAATAAATGAATGTGAAGATCATAAACCGCAATTATTTTTCTATCAATTCAATAACAATAAATATTACACATGAAAATAATTTCAAATGAATAAATAAGGCTATCATATATTTCTTATAAATAAGAGTTTAGCTCATTTGTGTTGAGAATCACTGTTCTATCCTAATTAACAATTTAAATATTTATAAAAAAAATCCGAGTGCGCAATAATATAAAGTCAAATTAATATTTTTTTTCAAGACGTCAATTATAAACTGTCCTAATTTTCGATCAAAATTGTGTAGATATTACTAGTTCTTAATAAAAGAAATTCATTGTCATATGCTTTAATTCAAATTCAAACATATAAGTTAACAGCTTGTCATAATACATGTCAGTTATATAAAAATCAACTAGTTTAAACTTCAATTAGTCTAAATATTAAATTCCGTCAGACTTCTAATGCAAAATCATTTTCATAAAATAAAATACATTTAAAACATTAAAAATAAACACTTATATAATAATAATTATTGAAAAAGTAATTTCACATAAAAAAGATTATATCACAACACAGTGAAAAGAAATTAAAAATTATTACGAATGTATAAAATATTACCCCGAAGTTATAATTATACAAGATTAAATAAAATAAAACAGAAAACATTACTGGACTAGTTTCTAATAAAACATTACATTATTTTAGATGAAATAATAAGATATAACGGGTACAAAACATACATTCTTTCATGTATGTTTATATACATATATACATATATATATATATATATATATATTTATTATACGTTTATATATATATATATATATATATATATATATATATATATTCACTTGTTTCTAAATAAAATCTTGATCGTTTTATACTTAGTCACTAAAAATAAAAAAAAATCTACATAACCTCAATTTAAATATCAGTTCATAAGACTACGCCTTAGCGAATATCCTGTTTACGTCATTTAAATCTCCATAAAGGATTCATTTTTATATAAAGATCTACTAATAAATATTTAAAAAACAGTTCGTGACTTTTATTGATCTTAATATATAAAATAAGCATTAGATACTCGAAAAAAAATAATACAGAATCCATCTGTACTTTTTTATAAAATGTATTTCTATTCAATAGAAAAGAATATATGATAGCAATAAAGTAGTTGATACTAACAACAGAGTAATTAAATATTAAAAAAATATATAAACATATGTTTCACAAAAGAAAATAACTGTGAAATGTCAGGAAAGCACGTAGTATGGGCACGGATTGAATTTTCATTCTATACTATATAAAAATTCTTGTAAAATATTTTATCACCTGTACACTCACTTAAGAGGAATGTTATTTACTCGAAAAGTATTCAATATCAATAGACTTTCTATCGAACGAAACATTCAGTAATTCTATAAATTTCAAATATGAATACGAAACTGTATACGACATAAATTCTTTCAACGCACAATATTTTAGAGGATAAACAGATAAATAAATGAAAAAATACGCATAACAAAAACAACATTATATATATATATATATATATATATATATATATATAGACCTAAAACAACAAAACGTTATCATCACCATCAATCTAAAATCTAGAGACATTTATAAATTAATATTAAAAAAAACACGTCAATCGGTCAAACAAACATTCTATTTTATAAGCTAGGTCAATGTTCGACCTTGTACTTCGCCGTTCGATGCAAACACCCTCTTCAAAAAGCCCCTTCCTTCAGAGAACATTCTGTACCCCCAACCGTATAGCTCCCCACTAACAACCTTCTGCAGTGAGCTATATATGCCGATATATAGACACCTGTCGCAGAAACTCTTGAAAAAGGATCACAATGACTCAATTCTTGTAATTAAAAGTAAAAACTGTTTTTTTAAAGTAATTAATATATATATATATATATATATACATAAATATATATATATATATATATATATATATACATATATATACATAAATATATATATATATATACATACATATATGGTAGACTTCCATATAACGCGGTTAATACGTTACCCGTTGTATGAAATCGCGTTGTAGGAAATCGTGTTATACGAGAATTTTCCTCGTATAACACGAATAATATAAATAACATGTTTGAAATGACTATTGTCATGTCAAGTTTTGTTTTCCATGTTTTTTAACCTATTATGACAAAAAACAAAACAATTACGAAACAGAAAAAATCGGTAGATATAGAGATAACAAACAATGCTGTGCTCGGCTAAAGTAAACGGGGAATTCCCTCATTTTATTACATAGCGTGTTGTACGAGAATCGCGTTAAATAAAAAAAAGTCGTTTTAATATCTTTAAGGCGTTGTAAGAATTCGCGTTGTAGGAACTCACGTTATACGGGAATTTACTATGTATATATATATATATATATATATATATATATATATATATATATATTTGTAACTTTTACAGTGTCCCATAAATTCATGTATATTTTTAAAAAGCTGTGTTTTATAAGACAAAGAATATAAAATAAAAGTGATTTCTTTACATTCACAAATGAATTATTTTTTCACCTCACAAACAATAAGAAATATTTAATAAATGATTACTGATCATTTTTTATGGTTACTTATGCGCATTTTAACCGCTAAACCATCATCTTCATGTCGATAAGGTACAAAAAAATCCCTAACTAAAGATATTCGTATATTCTCTTTATCGACAATGTATTGTCTTATCTTATTAATCATCTTTCTGTTCTGTTATTTATTCTGTCCATACATAAGTCCACTTTTAATCAAATTTTCATACATAATTCTTTCAATTTTGTCTTAAGAACTGAACTTTTCGTCGGTAAAACAATCTAGATACTCTAAAAAGTATCACAATCCCTTGCGATAATTGGCAAGTAAGCTGGATAAAACATGAGCTTCCAATTAAAATGTTATGTATTGTTGTTGCACAATATGTGGTTTAATATTGATGTAGTCCTGTTGTTCGCTGCGTGAATATGAAATTATTATTATTAAAGATTTTTTAACATTTTGAAAACATTTTTTCACACTATTTGTGACTTTTGGGACGAAAAATTAATTCACGTGTGAAATTTGTAATTATTTTAATACAAATTTATATTTTAATTAATCTTTTTACAACGGTTTTCTGTTCATTAACGGTAGGCGTATTTTAATCAATTTCGAGTTTAACACACGCAGAGCATACATAGCTGTATTTTTCAGTTGCTTAGATTTTAACAACTTTGAATGAGTTACATTGCACGTGTACTAACAAATAAATATGATTCTCTTTTAGGATGCAATCTTCCTTTTTTTATTAGGTTGAGGGTGAAGTGGTAGAATATAAATTGTAAAATTTTTATTGAAAAAGTTTATAAAAATTAACATTGCAAAATACAGTTTCAAAATGTATTAACTTTTTTTACTCTAAAGCAGGGGTCCCAATCTTGTGCATACATTGACCCCTTACAAAAAAATATTCTTTTTTATCGAACCTCCTGAAAATTGAAACTACTATTTCGTCTCTCTAGCGACATTAAAATATTTCATGTGAAGTTTTGAAGAAATATTTGTAATTTTGAAAATGATACAAAATATCATAGTGAAAAATACTTAAAGAATTCTTAAATGACTGTATTTAATATGATTATTATTATTATTAGCCTTATTAATAATACAGAGTGGTATAATGAAAACTGAAATACAGTTGAATAATATTTCGAAATACTTGGAAAACAGTATATATATATATATATATATATATAAATTATAATACAATTTATAATTGAATATAAATATATCTATTAATTCACTAAAATTTGTTCTTAATGTGATAGTTGACCAAGCTCAACTATCAAGATAGATTGCAGCAATATTTGGGTATGTTTGGTTCAAACTTACAACAAATTATTGACAAACTTACTTAGTACAATCCGTAAATTGACACAATCTATAATATATTTAATCTCTTTCTTTATTTTCTTAATAAATTAGTTACATGACTGAAATCGGCTTCTACTAAATAAGATCCGATTTGTCGCCCCCTAGATTTTGTGCGTGGAGACTGGATATAAAATATGTAGATATGCTTCCAATTTTTTTATTGGCCCCCAATCGACATGTCAGGGTTCACAAACATTCTATAAACTTTCATTGACCTTTAAGGGGTCTATACCAACCCCGTTGGGAACCCCTGCTCTAAAGCTTCAGTAAATACAATATTTTGAATAAATTTATTATTAATTTTACATTGAAATCGTATATCTTCTGTTGTACATCATGAAACAGAACACTGATCATGTGACAACCAATTAGAACAAATATAGATTGACGGATACCAACCAATCAGAAAACGAATAAAATGCACGCATACCAGCGGGATCATTTTTTATTTATTGAAAAATAAATTTTATAATTTTCATATTTTAACATTTTTCCCACTCAATCATAAATGTTTCGTAATATATTTCCTTTCATGTTACATGTCCCATAAATAAATTAAATTAAATCATCAGAAATTTACATATTGAACAGGTGAGTGTATATATATATATATATATATATACTTTAAATTATTAAAATCAAAACTTATAACCACTTGAAACAATCTATTTTCAAATGAAAAATGATATGCCACATGGCCAATTTTAAATTCACAACTATCTGGTCAACAGCCTATCGACCTTTCATTCATATATATATATATATATATATATATATATATATATATATATATATATATATATATATATATATATTCATTTTTAAACGAATATATATGATATGAAAACATAAATATTCAAGATGTAAAATAAAGTATATGACATATATTGAATATAAGATTTCACAATTCAAGGATGAAGGAATGGATCGTTTGTATATAAATTAAAATTATATATATATATATATATAACAATTTAAATCGGTTAAATAAAATAACTCAACCGTAAAAATGTGAAACACTTCATGGTATTTTCACAGTTTAAATGTAACAAAGATATAATTATAGAATTGCGCACTGATCAAATCTGAGAATTAAATAAATACATTTTAATGAAGAGATGAGAAATAAATATAATTTGTACAACATTAAATAAAAATATAAATTTATCGCTGTGACCCCAATATAATTTCACGGCCAACATGGTTGCATAGCAACATGTGGCGATAGAAAAAGACAGAACTCTGTGCGGGGGTGGGTTAAAACACAGAGCGTTTTGTGTGTATTCGTGTGTCTGTGTAGTTTTTGGGGTCAGATCGTCGTCAATAGTTTACGAAATCGCACGGCGAGGGTGCAAGTACGATGACATGTACGCGCTTTCTCTCTTCTCCCTTTCCCTTCTCATACGCACACAAACACATAAAGCTCGCATGTATGTTTTTGTCTGATATAACCTATGTGCGTACCTACATACACACACATATATATATATATATATATATATATATATATATATGTATATACATACATGTAGAAGACAGATCATTGTCCGCCCTTGACTGATTCGAAGGTCAGCATAAACACCCCTTCCTATGTTATCAAATTGTGAAGAGTCTGGCGGGGAAATGACTGTATTTCAAGGTTATTCTATTCCCAGCGCTGCCACCATCCGCTGTCTGGATCCATTTTTTGGAAGTTTGTGTTGGTGTGAGGATTTTTTGCGTGTCTGTTTATACGAGACAGGCAGAAATGGGAATAAAAGAAGATGTATGTTTTGTTTTTGGACGAAATGTAATTTTATTGAAATTATCTATATGTTCAGTTAAATTTAAGCACTTCAAAATGTATATATATAATGTCTGTGCATGGGATATATTTGTATGTATTTGAGTGTATGTGTGTGTATGTATATGAAATGAAAAGAAAGTTTGTACTTCAATCATAGACTTTTTAATTAACTGATAAATAAATCCGTTTCGTTCAAATGTTAAACACATATTTTATAAATTACATCCGTATTTTACAATGATTGTACAGTACTACTGTTTCCAATTAATAGATTTATTTTTTGTGTTGTAAAAAAGTTTGTTCTATTTAAAATTTATATTCACTTTAACAAATTAATTATAAATAACTCTGAAAACTGAAATGTATATTGGATGACTTGGACATGGACACAGAAAGTAAATTAAGCTTGTAAATTTGATTTTATAATACATGAAAATTTATTACTTTTAGCTTTTTCAATTTTTTAATTTCCTTGAAAAATAAAAATCAAGTAAATAATTACAAACGATAGTTTTTTTTAATACGGTGTCATTTTGTCTGTTTAATAAAGGTTACCATTTTATTTCTTTAACTGAAAATGTTTGATTGTAACATAATATCTTATCTAATAATAATATTTGTTTAAACAAAATATAACGAATATGATGTAAAGATAATTTTGATAATCATTTTTAAAAAAGAATGCTACACCAGAAAACAGGAGATTAAATATAAAAACGCCGCATCTAAATGTATTTCTTCTTCGGTAAATTCTGTTGTTCAATTCATTTTCACAAATGAATTTTCTTTTCGCCCCACAAACAACACCAAAATTTTTGATCAAAAATATTCGATAAATTATTGATTATTTTTATTGTCATTTATGTGGATTTCGATAGCAACGCTGTCACCTTTAGAGCGCTAAGATACAGAAAAGTTGTACCTGTTGAATGATGTGTTCCGAGTGAAAAAATCATTTATGAAATTATAACTTAACACAAATCGCATATTTTAAGATAATTGTTTTGTGAAACATGTGTCGCAATTTTATATATTATTAAAGATTTTTCAGGACTTTAGAGCTCTGAAGATGAATGTGTTGTCATCGAAATGTACATAAGCGACAATAAAAAATTATCAATATTTTATTGAATATTTTTGATCTCAAAAAAATTCTTGTGCGTTATGGAATAAAAATAGAAAGGGATGAGTGAATTTAACCACAGTATCAGAATTGTTTCAAGGCAAATAGACATTTTTTATTATTTAACATCTTCAATTTATTTCTGAACAACAAATACGTAATATACATTTAAATTAGTGTATTTCATGTGGATATCTACTTATCAGATGCGTTTATCTAATTATGTTATTTTTGCAGACATTATAAACTATTTGTGAAAATCAAAATAAAATTTGCAAAATTAAACTTTTATTCTGTTCAAAAATGAATTTTTCTCTCGTCTCATAAACAAAAAAGAGTTTTTTTCTTATCAAATTTTTTTAGTAAATGATTATTGATCATTTTTGATTGTTGATTATATGCATATATCGATGGCAATGCGATCTTCTTCAGAGCGTAGGTATTCAGAAATAATTTTTGAAAAAAAAATTGGCAATATTTCATCTTTTATTTCTCAATATAATAATTTGATTTTTTTACTATAACTGCTATAAATAAATTTTAAATGTTAAAATGAAATCATCTTACTCACATTTCTGAAATTTAATATTTCTTGTTTCTGCATAAAACTAGCAGATATTTTTAATATATATATATATGTTTATATATATATATATATATATATATATATATATATATATATATATATATATATATATATATATATATATAGTGATTCAATTTAGGCTTCTCCACATGGAAGTATTAAAACGGGACGCAGGGGTTGAAAAATTTGTTTTATTTTTTATTTAGTTTTTTTTTTGTTCAATTCATTACTGAAATATAATTGAATTAAAATACTAAATGGGTGATGGCATGTTTTTTTTAAAAAAAATTGGATTTTTTTTAATACTTTCATGCGGAAACCTAAGTTGAATCTAAACATCCTTCACTAAACTCCTACTTCATTTTCTCAAAGCGGTGGGAAAATGCGAATGGGATTTCAAGAAAATGTACTGTGATATTCTTTGAATATCAGTCGGTTTAACCATGCAGAGAAAACGTGAAAACTATTCCCAGTCAAAATGAAGAGGTAATCGACAATACGCAAGTGAGATCAAAACAACAAGTCATGATCTAAACCTTTCATGATCTTTACGAAAATGCAATAATACTCATTTTCCTGAGGCCGACTTTTACTCTGCTGTGACAGTATCTAAGTCCAAGGCAAATTAGCAGAGCGTGCAAAGAATCACCGGAGTCTAAACACCTACTACTACTCTCTCTTACTCTCTTCTACCCAGTTCCCTTACCCTTAACTTTTGTACTTATAATTTCAGATCGCTATCCATCGAAGAAAGGCTGTGTGAACTCCAAGAAGAACTGAGCAAAGATAAATGGGATAACAGGACTTAGTGAAGTACGAAAAAAGGAGAAAAAACACAAACTGAAAATGGGGATTTTTTACTATAGTAGACTGCAAAAAGGAAGTTTAGGAAGAATTGGATTCATTAATGATGAGATATACATAACGTGTACCTTCAAAACTATAAAAAATATTTAAAGTAATTTAAACAAAATTTAAGATTCAAACCCAAACGATTCTTAAAACACGGAAATTAATTTTTGCCAATTTAAAAGTTATTTTTTTTAATATTTGTCATTAAATCAATAAAAAAACTATATATATATATATATATATATATATATATATATATATATATATATATATATATATATGTGTGTGTGTGTATAATATGTGTACGAATTGCGCCGAGCTTCAATTAATAAATTTCATAATTAGACGTACGAAATAAAACGTGATACATAAAATATATATAATTGAAACTGTGGCAGTGCGTACAAGGTCTCTCATATACATTTAAACGAGCAAAGTCTGGCTTTTGAATAATACATGTAGACGATGAAATATGTATATATTTTTTTATGAATTTGTAAATATCCACAGATATATACGCGCGGAGAATGTTCATCTTTAATTTTGAATGTAACCCATAGCCAGCGGCGAAGTTTTCGATCTATGCTGTAATAACTGTTTGTATATTGCAAAGATTTGTGATGTGACTGTGCAAGACAGCAAACAAATTAAAGTCTGAGGATAAATCTGGTGTAAAATATTCCGAACATTATTCAAGACAAAAGTTTCTTAAAACGTTACATATCATTTTCTTCATACACTAACTTTTACACGCACTATATATATATATATATATATATATATATATATATATATATATATATTTGATGTAGATGGAGAAGTTCCTAATGTTTTCATTTTCATTTTGCGTACAAAACGTCTTAACTCGATTCTTTTTCATTTTATACTTTTAATTCATTCATTCTCAAACATCTGACATTTTAGTCTGTCTGCAAATCTAAGTCGTATATCTTTTTTTCTATCAAAGTTTTACATTTAAACCTGTCTAATCTTCTCCTTACATTCTTTGAATTGAATCGTTTATTTTGTTAGAAAATATTACATTGTCACATATGACATATTGGTTTTTTATTATAAATTCAAAAAAGTATTATATATCAGATTATAAAATACACTTCTTTTAATGCTATCTGTATATTTTCACTAATGAGATACCATTTTTGATCTCATTTTATAATCAAATACAGATATTCTGTATCAATGATCTTTTCATTTTTTTAACCGATGTTGAATTTTTAAGTTTATATCTTTAAAAAAAACATTCAGATATTTGTAAATGTAATAATTTATTAAAATATAATAAATATGAAAAGAGTAAGACTCGTAGATGCAAAATATCTTGAAAATATTTATTCTAAATAAAGTCCTTCTGGTGAGAATTTCAAAAATAAAATTCGTACGAAAGATAATTTTTTTCAAATACAACGGTTTTGAATATAATTAGTCAATATTTTTTTTACAATTATCTAATCAGATTGTGCCATGCCATGCAAAAATCTATCAGAGTCGAGTAAGATCGAGTGAGAGCAGATCGAGTGAGAGCAGATCGAGTGAGAGCAGATCGAGTGAGAGCAGATCGAGTGAGAGCAGATCGAGTGAGAGCAGATCGAGTGAGAGCAGATCGAGTGAGAGCAGATCGAGTAAGAGCAGATCGAGTAAGATCAGGTCAAGTAGAATTAGGTCAAGTAAGATCAGGTCACAAGTCCTTATTCAGTTCATACCGACCAACTTAAGAGGTTATTTGATTCAGTACCACGCACAACAAATCCAGAGCTTACACAAAAGTTAGGTGTTAGTCATCCAACAGCGTTGAATTACTTAAAACAGCTAGGCAAATCAAAAAAGCTTGACAAATGGGTGCATAAATCACAATTATTTTTCTACCAACCTAATAAAAGATCTTGTTAACATTAATTTGAGGGAAATTATTATAAAAAACATAGCTATTATTAAATGTGTTACAAGTATTTGAAAAAGAAATGCTATCATTGAATGAAAAAATGTTTCTAATTCTTTCTAAGAAATTATACCAACTGAACATGATATTAAAAATAAATTAAATCTTCGCGAAGTCCGCATTCATCACATAGTATTTTATTCAGGAGATAACAACAAGCAAACGTGATACAATTAAAAAGGATATGATATGAGAAATATTGAAATAATATTAACTGTGGTAAAAGAACATTTGGAAATAGAGGATATAATCATTTTATTTTTTTTTTTGAGACGTTTATTATTTCTAAAAAAACATTTATTTATTTTATACTTCAAATTATTAAAAATAATCTTGTATAATGATTTACACTCGAGGCAAAATTGCACAATTAATCCATAATTCTAATTTATTCAGTAGTTTTATAACCTCATTCAATCCTTTGCTTCAGATATAACGAACCAATTTTTCTGTCTTTCATGTTTTTACATTAATTGTTTACCATATCAGATTTATAGACTAATTCTTTTTTATAAGACATCTATAGTATTTTTCGTACAGAATTGCGCAATAAATTTATTTCCTTTAAAAGTAAACCCACTTCTAAATCACGAATTATTTATGTAACTAAAATACATGATAAAAAAACGAATTATATTACCTAGAGCGTTACATGTGGCAGACAGTAAATATAATATAAAATTATATAAGAAACATATCTTACTAGCTGATAGAAACATCTCTGAATATGTTTACAAAAGAAAATTTAATAGAATTATTTAATATTTGAACTCAAAAGAAAATTTTCCTCGTTCAAATATACCTTTAAACTTTCTATGATATTTGTGTAAGTGGGTGAAAGTCGATATTAACGACAAACTTATTAAAATTATTTTTTTTTTATTTTCGAACAAGAATAAAACACACACACAACATATACATATGTATATATATATACATATGTATGTGTGTGTATGTGTTTGTGTGTGTCTGTTGTTAAAAAATCCTTGCAAAAAGCATATCCATTTATGGGAACTTTCGTGATACACATAAATTTCAATAATACGAATATAAACAAATCTAAAAGCATACGGTTTGTATACAAAATCGCATAAATCTAAACAAAAAAAGTAGATATTTAAAAAAAATCTGTTTGCCATATGCGCTTTGACTTATAGATCACATTAACATTTAGCACCCTGTGTATAACGACCGTATTACCGTGCAGTTACTGTCAAAATAAGATTGAAATATGGTGTAAATTTGCCCTCAACAACTTCTTACACCTATCTTGTTACAGATAACTTACATGATGAACAATTCTAATTTCACAGTGCATTTAAGAACGGCAGTAATTAATTTTCAGATAAATTTATGTGTTACCCACACACATACATACATACATATATATATATATATATATATATATATATATATATATATATATAATATTATATATACATGCGTACAGGTGTATGTATGTGTGATAACATACGATCAAAAGAAAATTTTAATTTATAATATCTCTCTCTGTCTCTCTCTCTCTCTCTCTCTCTCTATATATATATATATATATACACACACATGATTTTAACAATTGCAACGGGATTAAATATTTTCAATAATTGTCCATTATGGTGATGATAATTCCCGTCTGAATTTTGAATTTCCAATACAAAAATTGTCATCAAAATATCTGGTGTTCCTTAATCTTTGGTTTTCTGACCATATTTATTCTTAAAATAGAAGTATGCTGTGTACACGTAACAACCAATCACAGACAAGAATTTAATTACGTAATATGCAGACTCGACGTGTGTGCATACAGTACACCATGTGAATACTCCTAATATTTAATTTGCAAGAAAATGATTTATTATCAGTTTCATATTAAGTAGTGAAAATGTATAAACACACACTTTTTTGAAAACTTTTGATCTTTCTATCTCATATATATATATATATATATATATATATATATATATATATATATATATATATATATATATATATACATATATAATATTTCATTTGTCTTTGCATTACAGTTAATCAATACTTTCGAGTAGAATAATACTTAAAACATATATGATAGAGAAAGTTAACAAATGAACATGAATATTTTATCCTTAGTATGTTTAAAGATGATTATTTAAAACAATAATTTAAGATCATTTAAAACAACATAATGAAACATCAATTTCATTCAAGTTCTGTCATCATCAATACGAAGATTAAAGAGAAATAGAATAAATAGAAATTAATAATTCCCGTTCAATACTTATGTTCTAAAAATAGACATACTTTTTTTTAAAAAGTAAACGTTTATTCGATAACTGCTAAAAATATTTTTAAATGCCTATTCTATACAAACTTCAGTTATTTTAAAAACTCAAAGATAAGACATTTATACTATATAAGCACACGAGATATTTAGTTGTTCAAGAAATGTCAGTTTAAACAAATATTAAATAGGAATAAACTTACTAAAAATATAATAAATTGTATTTTTGTTTTAAATACACACACACATATATATATATATATATATATATGTATACACATAAAGATTCAAAAATAGATTTTTTCCCATTATTTTTACCGTCCAGAGGTCAAATATGCGACCACTTATCACGTACTAAAGCGGCGTAAGAGGCGCACACCCTCGGGTATTGCTAAACTACCCTTAAAAATAGTTACCACATATTTAGAGAATTTCACATATATTTTTTCGCTCAAGTGGTTTGGAATGTAAAGCATTTTTAATACACCTGTTGCAAGAATTTTTATGCGTTACTAACAGTGAAATTAATGTTCATATATATCCAACGAATAATATTAAACAGAATCTAAACTTGAACTTTTTTATATCGGAAAATTTTATTATATGAAGATAAACAAATTATATATATATATATATATATATATATATATATATATATATATATTCATAATTTAAAAAAATGTAATTTGTTTAGAAATTCCATTCGGAATAATCAGAATAATCCATAAAATCTTCAATACTTATTTTATCAAGAGATTATTTAGAAAAACAAATATTATGTGACAATTTATAACACTTACGATTATTATCTCCATATTTTACTTTCTCTCTCTCTCTCTCTCTATATATATATATAAATACATACATATATATATATATATATGTACATATATATATATATATATATATATATATATATATATATATATATATATATATATATATATATATGTATATATTTGTATATATTTAAATCAACAGTAACATACAAAATGAATGACTATAATGAAAAGGCATTATTGAAATTATACTCTTGAAAATATAATTGAATATATACATACAATTGAAAACACTGTATTTACAGAAGTAACTTTTTATTGAAAGTGATTAGTGTTATAAAACATCTCAATTATGAAATTTTTTTTATACCTCGGTGCTCTGAGAATGATGACATTTGCCATCATAATGCTCATATGCGACAATCGAAAATAATCAATCATAATTTATTAAATATTATTGATTTATAATTTTGGTGTAGTTTGTGATGTGAAGAAATAATTCATTTGTAAAAATTAACATAAGTAATTATACAGTCAATAATTATTAAAAGAATATAATTTTATATTAAGCTTAGGAATTATAATTTTTCAGCTTCACAACCTATAAGAAGTTTCTCTGCTTAGAAATGATTCGCGTGTATATTTAGATAGGGGCAATATGGGCCACTTCCCAGGGTGGAAAATTTTGACAGGCGACAAATTTTGAAAAGCTGGAAATTTTATTTTCATTCATAATTTCGATTTACAGGTAGCTCGAATGTAAAATGAAAAATTAAATCCAAAAATTTTGTAATTAAAATTTTGTTTTAATTTATGTTGTAAATTGTGTTCTAAATTTACGTTAACAAAACTTCATAATTTTGAATTAAGAGTACTAATCATAGCTGTTTCCGTAGAATAGTCTTATCATCTATGTATCAATGGTGGCACTTTCGAAATATTTATCATTCCTTTGTTATTCTATGTCAGATTACAGAAATTCGTTGCAAGTATTTGTGGTTATAGAAGCGTTTGAAATAATAATATACTCAAATAAACACGAATGACGGCTGACTGAGATTGAGTGGTTTTGCATATAAAAAATGCACCCTCGAAAAATTACAAAAAGATGAATAAATTCTATCAAAAACTCATAAAATCAATTCATTTTTCAAGATGAGTCAGGAGAATAGTAACCTTAACAAAATCTGTGTAATTTGGGGAGAGGGGCATTTGATTGGTGGCCTAAGAAGTAACACGTAGTATAAATCCGTCCCTGCCTGTATATGAATAACTCTATTTTTTAAATATATTTACTTTTAGCAGTTACACAACGAAACTTATACCATCTTGAAGTTGATTGGAATAAATTGGGTTTAATTATTTAAAATAGTACACAGAAGCAATAAAAAGACAGAGAATAAAAATAAAAAAGTTTCTATAATAATTGTGATAAAAATAAATAAACATAACGTTTAAATTCTTTTAGTTTAGGCACTGTAGCAAAATTCACATTCATAAATTAATTTTCCCACGACTAACAAACCCACTAAATTTTTCTCGATCAAAAATGGTCAATGATTGGTGATTATTGACTATACCTATTTCAATGTCGATGCAATCATTCTCAAAGAGTTAAGACAAAAAATTTTTACATAACTCAGATTTTTCTGTACTTTAGTACTATGATAATGGAATAGAACTGCCATCGAAATATTCACAATTGACAATCAAAAAATCACTTATTATCAATTACTGAACATTTTTGACAAGACAAATTTTTTCAAGTTTGTGGAGTCAGTGATAATTTTATTTGTGAAAGCCACTTTACCAACAGTTTTAAATTGTACTGTTTAATTCAACACTTTATACAATGATCTTACAATAAATAAAAAAAAAAACGAGTAGAGTTATTATTATGCCAAATAACAATACTATTAATAAATATACACTATGTTCTAGAATTCAAATATTTTTTTACAAAATTAGACCAGTCATACAATACAACAATCGTTTCAATTTTAATAAGCCCTACCTAAAACCGCGACGTCTGATACCATAAAAAGCGTGTGCGATAAATCAAAGAATGAAGTCAGTATCTCACATGCGGGTAAAGGTAACATTAAATATATATATATATATGTGTGTGTGTGTGTGTATGTGTATGTATATATATATATATGTATATATATATATATATATTTATTTAAAAAAAGAATGGCAGCAGCAGCAGCTATGTGTAAAGGCAGCGGGCCAAATTGACAGGTAGTGAAAGTGTTCAGCCGAAATCAGCACAGCCTGGTATTGCGCAACGAAAGTAGTTTAGCGCGGGCAAGTTTGAGTAGTCTTACCTACATAATCATATATATATATATATATATATATATGCTTGTATGTATTTATAATATTATGTTTGTACGTATGTAATGCGTGCCTACATAATATTGTCAACAACCGGCTATTCAGATTGGCATAATCGTTTATTGCAGCATCGTATGTACAGGGTTAGAAAAAATTTCACTGAAAAATTCAATATGAATTATTCATTACATATACGATCGATATAATGTAATATTTAACTGATATGCAATTAAATATGTCTGGCATGTGTGCAGTGAACACATAATCGAAACATGTTCGCATGTATATTTTTTTTTTAATAAACGAGATGCTGTAATCAGTCAGGAGAAAAAATCTAGTATTTTTTTATATAATTAATATTATTAAATAAGCATGCATGAGTAAAATGTAAAGAAAATTATTACAGTTTTATAATTATGGTTATAAATTGTTCATATTTTTTTGTATCTACTCTTAGATAACATCTTAATATGTTGTTGAACGAGTAATGAGCTATCTTTATATTGTTAAGGATATAATACATAACTGAAAGCAAAAATATACTTATGAATAAAATATATAATTATTTTTTGAATAATCGTATCATTTTTTCAAAATACAGAAAATAAATAATTATAATTAATTATATGATATTCTATTATATAAAGTTGAACTATTTTGTAAAAGTAAAATATAAAAACTTTCTGGTAATGAAATTAAAAAAAAAATTATCATCTATTGCATATTTCCTGGTTTAATCTCTTGCTGAAGATATATATATATAAAGAAATGAATGGGAACT
>CM068319.1:11934924-11937424 GCA_034766995.1 Acanthacorydalis orientalis | reverse complement strand
GAGCTATTCTAATTAAACCCACATCTTTAATTTATTTAATTTACAAAGAATCAAACAAACGTTTCTTATGTCCTTTACAGATATGATTTTGAATTCATACATTTACTTACGAAATGTACAGGGTGTGTCAGATTAAAATGCACTTTTGTTTACCTTTCAATTCGAGAACGTGCGGAGAGGGGAGGGCACGGGTGGTGTTGTTCGCTAGATCGGTTCTGAGAATTTCAGTCATTATGAGTCACTTCACGAGGCAACAACGCTCGTTCTACTCACGCACTTTTTAGAAAACGAGCGTTCGTACGCTACTGTTAAGGATGATATCGTGTGGCTACCACGAAATCCGATTTATCACCTCTTGATTTTTTTTGTGGAGATTCCTTAAGAGCAGAGTATACTCATATAATCCTATGACTACGGAACAATTGAAGAGCATCTTGAGAAATTTCAGAACGAGATTAGAAGAATGCTATCATCGCAAAAGGTCGTCATCTGGACGATTTAATTTTTCAGACATAAATTCCATTAATATTCTTTATGTTTTCAGTAATAAAAGTTACTCGCAGCAAATCAATGTTTTAGTTCGAATTTTTCAAAAGTGCATTTTATTCTAGGTCACCTGTACAATTAAATTTAAGTAATCATATGTAAACTTTACATTAAATCAAAATATTGTACGATATCTCGATCGACTTCAAGTTTTTGAATCACCTAAGTTTCTATTTCCTACCACTAGTTTCAGTATCTTCAGGTAAATTTTAGATATATTATATATCAAAACTAGTAGTAAAGAACAGAAAACAGATAATTCAAAACGATGAAGTAGTACATCAACAAGATTACTGGTATAAAAACATACACTTATAATTATAAAATATTATAATTTTTAAAATAACTCTCATTTTCGATTTCATTACATTTTTATAAACATCAAGTAAATATTTTAATCAAGAAATTTTTAACTGACAAATAAGTAACTCGTAATAAATATAGATTTAAAATTGATACCAGTGTGAAAATTATAATTTATTATACATTTTCAGTACTGCCGTGAACAATCGTGAAATTAAATTCATATTTACTTAATGTAAAAAACATTTTCGTTTTAATTACATTCACTTGTGTTTCTATTGTAAATTTGAAAAAGTGAAATAATTATAAATATATTTTATATTCCTTATAATATATATATATATATATATATATATATATATACGTACATACTATATGCAGATAATTATCAATAACATATGTTTGCACAGCCATATATGACGGGTAGCCGTCCTTGGACTAGTCTTTAAATGTGATAATTATATTGATCCCATTTGTTTTTCCTGTTTTATCACATGATGAGTTACTTTTTTTATATAATTTATGCACTATTTATACAACATTTATGTAACTGAAACAATTATTGTTTACACATCGTTGTTACAATGTCTACTAATCTTCAATAAAATAATTACTGTGATGTTTTAACAATGTTAAGAATTGAACTAAGAATTAATTTGATATAAATCTGATGTGTATACTTAAGAAAAGTTTCAAATAAATATTATTTAATCTAAAAAATTAACTAGACTGAAATAGTTGTTACAAATCTCAAACTGTACTTTTTTATCCTTCAGTATGTCATAGAATATGACTGACGATTCTAGAATATTAGTCTTCTGAAAATGTACTATACACGTAGACAAAGAATTCATTAATACTTAAAGTTTGTTTCTGAATGTCAACTGTTATCATTGTAAGACGGTATTACTTTAGACGAACAGTTATTGCTACTGAATACTTCAACGTGTACAGTGATGAGAAAGTTTACTTCAAGTACACATTTCTCAAGTAGTGTGGTATGCATTTAATGAATTGAGTCAATCTAGTGAATAAAGGTTCAAAAACAATTATATAATGTAATTGTATGAATTATTTTAAACTATGTATTCTTCAAAAAAAGTTAAATAATTTCAAAATATTTAGAAATAGTTTGAGTTATTAAACTACAAATATATTTGAAGTTATAATTCTGTATCATTAGTTTACCAGAAAATATTACAAATCTATTTTAGTTTAAACCCATTTTTTTGATTAAAAATGTTCAATAAACAATTATTGATGGATTTTAATTATTGATGATATGGATTTCGTTGGCAATACCATCGTTACCAGAGCACTAACGTAAAAAAATATCTTGAGACACGAGGGTCGTTTGATACGTTTGGTAAATTGCTATGAGATGGCACCACCATTCATTTGGAAACGTCACGGCTATCAAGTGTCACTTTTCAAACTAGTATAGGCGAAATTTCAGCCAGAAACGACGCGTTGTTCACATTCTACAGATGTTTGAAGCGAGTATTGTAGCAATTGCTGCAAAAATGGAAAAAACGAGCAAGCTTTTTTGTCGATTTTTCGATTCGTCACATGGGTAAAACATGGATTCACCAATACACACCTGAGTTGAATCAGTGGGCGACTGGTGAAAGTACGGCGAAGAAGATAACGA
>CM068319.1:11912424-11932424 GCA_034766995.1 Acanthacorydalis orientalis | reverse complement strand
TAAGTTTAAATAGGAAACTACCTGATGGGGAACCCTCATTCACGGTTAGCGTAGATTGATTAAACAGGTGGAAAACTTGAATTGTCCGGATTATATATATATATATATAGTATATATAGTGTATATATATATAGTATATATAGTGTATATATATAGTATATATATATATATATATATATATATATATATATATATAGTATTAGGTTTTCGAATAGGGACGCAATTTTTAAGAGGTTATATTTCACAAATGTCAAATTGACAGCTGTATTTTATGAGATTTGTTAAGTTTTGCTATGATAAGTTATGACTTCGTCGTAAACAATAAAACAACCCATTGAAATAATACAATTGTATTAGGAAAATGACCGTTCTATAAGAAATATATTTCGTAAATTTTGCGATATTTATTCTTAACATACTTGTCCATTTAATTCAACGCTTCCTCGATTAGTGAGTGCATTTGAAGAGACTGGATCGGTTAAAGATAAAGAAACATCAACACGTGTTGGTAGTGTTAGTTCTGAAGAAAACATTGACTTGGTTCATGAAAGTGTATCAGAAGAGCCAAAAAATGTCAATTCCACGACTTTCACAGACGGCCGCATGGCGTGTATTTACATAAGGATTTATTTCTGAAGAGTTATAAGGTTCAATTAACATAAAAATTGAAGCCAACAAACCATTCACTGCGTCGGAGAATTGTTAATTGTATATTTGAACAATTGTATATACCGATAGGATAGAACTTCGAAGTGTAAGATGATTTGGGCATTTTATGAGAATGCCAGAAGAGTGATGGCCACAGCGGATATTCAAATGGGTCCCCCCAGAAAAAAAGAAACGTGGATGACCTCGGCTTTCCTGGAACGAAGGGATAAAAAAGGCCATGGAGAAGAGACAGCTAAACGAGGAAATGACTCAGGACCGAGAATCTTGGAAAAGGGGATTGGGAAAGCGGCATCTAGCTGTATTTTGATAAAATTACATATTATGTTTCATAAATATTATATTGTAATATCAAGCTCATATATATATATATATATATATATATATATATATTAGAACAACAAAACGATTTTTCTGAAGTCTTCTTTAGTGATGAGGCTTATTCGAACTTTCTGGCTACGTTAACAAGCAGAATTGTAAAACATGGGATGAAAAACATCCTAGCGTAATCGTTGAGAAAGCCACAGCATACAGAAAGAGTAACTGTTTGGTGTGTATTTGGATCAGGTTTTTTTTAATAATTTTCCACGCTTAAATTTTAATACATAGGCATACTGTTCTAGGTAGTTTTATATAACATAAATCTTGAATATCAAACTTGATACTCAGATATTTACAAATCACAGACAAGTTATAGCAATAATTCTCACAAATGAATTCTTTTTTCATCCCATAAAACACAAATATATTTATGATCAAAAATGTTTAAATAAATGATTATCTATCATTTTTAATCATTGCTTATACGAATTTCGATGAATCAGAGTGTTAAGATAGAGAAAAATCTTAAAGTTTTCTGTGCATTGGTGCTCTGAGAATGATGGTGTTGTAGCACCATCATCGATCTGTGTCTAAGAAACAATCAGTAATTATTTATTGAACATTTTTGATCAGAAATATTTTTGTGCTTTGTGAGGTAAAAAATTAATTTGCAAACATGAATTTAGACAGAGTGAATTACAGAATTATATTACAGAAATAGACTTTTATAAATTTATTCTCAATAGACAAAAAGAATAATTTCATGATTTTATAAGAAAAATTTCTTAATCTTCAAAATTTTCTTGTAAATCTATCTAACTATATATATATATATACATTAACATATATATATATATATATATATATATGTGTGTGTGTGTGTGTGTGTATGTGTGTGTGTGAGTGTGTGTATGTGTTCTTCGTTCGATATGTGTTCTTTTTCAAAACGACATCAATAGCAACACACCGACTGAATTATACCGGTTGATTGTGTATAAATTTCATTTGTAATGTATGTATGTTAAAACCAAAAACAGAGAAAGTAATATTGGGTACGAGGCTAACACCTATGTTGTAATAGTAACAAACATATGCGTCTTTCCCCCTATCACTACGTACACTACGTGGCTTTATTAGTTATTTATTTATTCGGAGCAGGCCACAGTAATATATCCGCCACGTTATTATATTCTTAGACAGTGTATAACAGTCTCGAGTTTTCATCTTGTCAAAAGAAATATATTTATATCTGTAATGTCTTTTATTATTACTTCTCATACTTTAGTTTAGAAAGTTTTTATAACATCCGTACTGTATTTGTATTGCAGATATATTTTTAATGTCATACAGACAAAAAAAAAGTCTCCAGTCTGAGTATTCGATCTTGAAATCGTACATTATTTATAAGTTGCACTTAACACTTGTTTTAAATTATATATTATTATCAGTATCGACAATCGAATTGTTATGATTCGATTTCAATTTGAATACATCTTACAAAAGGTGAAATAATATTAATTCTGTGCTTGTTTCAATTTCATTTCAATTTCAATTTAAAATAAAAAAGGAATGTTGTATCTCGGATAATTGTTACAAGAATAATCATGATGTCCAAAATAAGAAACTTATCTTAAACTTTTTCATTCAATTATTAAAAATATCATTTTCCATAATATACAATAAGAAGAAAAAATAATAAAACACCTCAACTTATAATAGAAATTTCGAAGAAAAGTTTCAAATAAAGACTAGTTTTTTACAATTCGTTTATGTTATCCGCTTCAATCTATTATTGAAAATTTTCTTTATACGAAAACAATTGTTCCAAGATATAAAAATTCAATTAATTTCAAGCTTGAAACTTTAAGAAATACTTGTAAAAATATTTGTCTAATAGTTTTTTATCATTAAATTTTAAAGACTATTATTGAATGAATGAGTTATTCAAGGATAAAACATTTCTAAAATGTCAAATAAAAATATCATATATACTATCAAATAAATTATATAAATATACAGAACAGTAAATATCACAATATAATATTTTTTTGTAAACTTAAATCAACTGTATTGGATTTGAAAATATTTTTTGCAGAAATAATTTAAATGCTGAATTTGTTTTTCCTTCTATTTTTACTGATTTAAAATATTTACAGATTGAAATTTCTTTTATTTTTCCTGATACATTTAGTAACAGTTATTTAATCAACAAAAAATCAGATTAGAAATATAAGATAAACACATTTCTTTAATAGAAATCGATGGCATATTATTAAATAAGAAATTTAGATTTGATACTCAGGCACAACATTCGATTAATATAATAATAAATCTACTTATGATAAATCAGATCCGGATAAAAAAGTATTTTTCGATCAAATATATCACTTCGAATTATATTTAAAACCATTGTTTTCTGTATTGTTATTATTATTTGATAAATAAACGATTTGTTAATGTGAATACAAAATGCTATTGCTCCAAAGTACAAGATTATAAATCATGATTTTGTCTTAATCGCACATTGAAGAGTAATTTGTGTTGGCTTACTCGAATATCAATTCCTAAGAGGCGTCAGACTATATGAGTAGTTTGATATATCTTGAGAATTGGTACCTGAGTGAGCCAACACAAGTCATTCTTCAGTGTGCGACTAAGATAAAGTCATGTTTATTACGAAGAAATGTCGAGAATCCAATTGCAGGTAATTCCAAATCCCCCCTCTGTTAATAAATTAGAAATAACTTCCTATAAACACTATTTCAAATTTATGACACATTAGTACTAAAACCTGTCATGTAATCCACTCAGCTGCAACCATTTTTATTGATTATTAATTAACTCTTTTCACAAAACGATGTCATGCGGAACGAATTCATTGTAATTATATTTAACGACTTATTGTTTTGATAGAACTGTTTATTTATTAAATATCTAGAATTTTTGAAACATTAGATTTTCACAAATGATTTTTTTCTCGTTCCAAAAACCATAAAAAATCTAATTAAAAAATTTCAATAAATGATTATTTGTTCTATTTGATTGCTGCTTAAGCATATTTTGATGACGGTATCATTATTCTCAAAGTGCTAATGTAGAGGGAAATTGTTAGATTTTTCTGTATCTTAATGTTATAAAGATGATGGCGTTTTCATCGAACTATACATAAAAAAATGATCAATAATTATTTCTTGAACATTTTTGGTCAGAAAACAATTTGTGATTTGTAAACTAACAGAATTATATTGTGAGCAATCATTAAATCTTTTAAAAATAAATATTTTTTGTCATTGTCATATTACTGTATTCCATTAAGTCACTTCTAAGTTTATATTTCCAACATTCTATTGCTTATTTTTTGAAAATATTACCTGAAGATCAACAATAGAAGATCGATTATTAGAAATATAGACTTAAATATGATTCATAAAAAAATATCAACGAAATAAGTTCTCAGATTAAAATAACATTTTTTCTTGCATTCTCATTAATTTCTTCTCTATTAATAACATTACTTCAAATTCTACTTAAATAATTTTAAAAATATCTTAACATTAAAAAGATAAATTTTATGAAATATATTTCTTTTTGAAATATATATATATATATATATATATATATATATATATATGTATCAAATATTGAGCCATTTTAAGTGAAAAATTTGGATTCATTTGAATAAAATATTTTAATGATACAAATAACAACACATATACTCAATTAATAATCACATGAACAGAAAATTATAATTGTTGATTTGAAACAATCAAAAGAAGAACACATTCCAGTCATTAAAGTTAAAATTTAAAATTATAAATTATTTTTTTCTTAAAAAGAAGACATGGTGGATATATTAGGTTGGTAGAAAAATAATTGCGGTTTATAATCTTCAAATTCATATTCATTTTTCCATTTATGGTCCAGAACTGTTGTATGATTAACGCCTAACTTTTGTGCAAGCTCTAAAATTGTTGTGCGTGGTTCTGATTTAACTAATGCCTTCAGTTGATCGTTATGAACTGAAGGACGTCCGCGACCTTTTTCATCTTCAATAATTCATTACTGATCATTTTGGATCACTGCTTATGGCCATTTCGATGGCGATGCCATCATCCTAATTCACTTAATGTGTATAAACAACAATCGAAAATAATCAACAATTAAATATGAAACATTTTTGATTCGAAAAAAAATTGTTGTTCGTCGAGTGAGTAAAGAATTCATATTTGAAAGTGAAAATAACCACAATTCCTGAATTATACCGTGACTTAATTAAAGATGAAAATAATAAATAGTAAAATATGAAATATTACTGTATATATTGCTAATATATAGTCCGTTAGTTTATTCCCGATATTTTGATAATTTTTTTCCGGGCATCACAGACATTTAAAGACAATTAAAAAATTTCAAATACCATTCACTACTAGAAATGAAGAAATCGCGGGTAACTACCGGCAACGGTAAACAAACTGGCCCCACAAGGCCATGTATCTTAAATCAGGATCAATAGAATGTTTTTGAATTTAAATTTATCCGTTACTTAAATTTAAAAGATACTGCTTTATAGCAGAACAAAGATTCTGTTTGACTAGAAATAAAATTTTACATTGATTCCTGTGAAACAAGGTGAAAGAAAAATCACCCCCTTTTAGAAATATTCCCATGTTATGCCAGGCCTATTCGTTTTGAAAATATTGACAATGTATAAAAAATGAAAAGTATATAAAAAGATGACAAGAAAAATCGAATTTGCCGAATGAAAATTAATTCGGTTCGAATGTTTCCAAGGTCATTGTTAATTGGGAAGAAATGTAATCACAAAATAAATGCATATACTAATTATTAAGTAAAATATTCTAAATAAAATTCTATATTAAAAACTAATAATTAATATCAATTAAAATCTGTGAAGTTCTGTGATATAAACATTTAGAACTAATACACATTTTGTAAACTCACATTTAAACTCAAACTCATTTTTCTAAAGTCAAATTATTGGGTTAACGCATAAGTTCATTACGTTTTTGTTTTCCAAGTGCTTTGGAAAGAAATCTTTTTAACATATGTTAATATCATTTTAAAATCATAGTATTGTTTCATTTAATATTTCTTGAATTTTTCAATTCGTAGAAAGTTTGTGTTAAGGGTTGGATAAGAAAAATGAAGTGTCAAGTACAAAAAAAACGAACGTTTCTGATATATCCTTTTGTTTGAGTTTAAACGAGGAGTTAAAGCATTAGAGGCAGCTTGAACCATTTGTGACGTTTATGGGGAGAACGCCATCGAGGAAACTATGGTGCGAAAATGATTTTCTCGTTTCAAAGAGGGTAATTTTGACATGAATGATTCTACACGTTCAAGAAGACCATCCGCCTTTGAGGAAGACCGTTTAAACGCTTCAATTCACGATGATCCACGTCAATCAATACTTCCGAAGTTTATTGCCAATAACTCTATCACGTTGAGGCCGAAATTCAAGAAAAACAACTTGGGAGACGGGATCAACTGATTTTGTAGCATGATAATGCCCGTCCACATTCATCTAATATTACAAAAGCAGCTATTCAAGAGCTTGGCTGGGAGGTAACGCCATGTCCATCCTATTTTCCTGATGTTGCTTCATCCGATTCTCATCTTTTCCACTCTCTATCAAACAATCTTCGAGGAATCTCCTTTAATAACGACGTTGCTCTTCAAAATTGGCTTGAGAATTTCTTCAGTTGTCGAATTGAAAAACTGACAGAACGTTGGAAGGCAATCATAAAAAATGGAGGAGAATATATGATTGATTCGTTTATATATTTTGTTTATTTAAAAAAATAAATTTTAAATTTAATAAAAACGCTACGAAATTATGCATCAACCCAATAAATCGATTTTATTCGAAAAACGTTTAATCATTAATACTGTTTATAAATATGTTCTCGATACATAAAATTAGTACAAATAAATCCATCGAATCAAGTACCATTGAAAACCACACATTGACCCTAAAACTGGCACAACGAAACCACTTACTAGTAAAACAACGCAACGACTGTATTAAGAAACAAATTCATTTTTCTGTGGAAATATCTTCCTATCCTGTACATTTTCATTTAACTTCAAACAGAATAAAAATATCATTTTTCAAATCTAGTTTTCTATTCACTTGCTAATAGGATTTCCCTTTCGCGAGACTTCCTTAAGCAGAAGTGAAACTGACGCAACTTCTTCGTGCCATCATTTGATACCAACAAGAATAAATTGAAGAATAGTGATTCGGCTCGTAACTGAAACACAGTTGTAATTAGAATCGCGCGTAATGGTCGTTCTCTCTTGAACACGCGATCAATTTCTGTTTCAGCTTGTTTACGTCCTCGTTGCAATAGATTAGTGTAGACGGCGGAGGGGTAGAGAGATATGAAGTGCAAACGCCGGACACACACTCTGTCTATGTGTGTATGTATAGAGTCACACATAGAAATATAAGCATTCAGTATAGCCATGACCTCGTTAACAATATTATTATGTCTGTAGTGCATGGTTCACAATCATACATAATATTTGTACAGCGGATTTTTTTGTACAGACGTTCAATTGAACAAAATATATTTGTGTACCGGTTTTAGTTTGAATTTGTTTTAAAACACACTCAAATGAATCATACATGTACTTTCTTAATTGGATAATTAATAAATCACTTCTTAAAAAATAACACCTTGAATTTTTACATTTGAAACAAATTTTACATAACAAACGATCAAGCTTATTTTTTAAACAAATCAAGTTTCTTCAAACTTACAAAATATGTTCTAAATATATGCATTTTATTTGTTTGCAAACATTTATAATTTAGATAAATTAAGAGAAAATTGAATAAAACTGAAAAACAACCCATTTAGGATTAAACAAACCACCAATACACTTAGGTTAAGAATTTCCACAGAAGAATTAAAAGTACTGAAAAAATAAAAAAAATGTATAACAAATAAAGTTGATGAAATTCAAATACATAAATCATACAAAATAGGAATCAATGGAATCTAAATGATATAAACGTATAAATAATACATATTTTGAATAAAATGAAATATTTATCAAAAAATCATCATCTTTATAAGTATCTGGCCATATTCTACTGATAAAGGTCTTTTTTAAATTCATCATACAATCAAAGTATGTCTCAAATGATAGGCATTCGCTCTATACGGTCACAAAAAAATAGAATGATTAACCGTTTAACGCCGTGCCTAATCATATGATCACAGAAAATATATGGTCACAAATATTTCTTTGTAATCTATTTCTTAGGTAACAGGATATGTTTGTATAAGTTGTAAAATGAAAATTTTTCAAGCGATGACTCTAATGAGTCACTTTCGCAAATTAAAATGAAACGCTGTCGAATTATAAAAATAAGTTTATCTTAAGATTTTTCAAATGACACTTCAAATGAAATAATTTCTTTTTATTGTCTTTCTACAAGCTGCAATAACATTTTATTCAGGAATGAATATTAAGAAGATGAATGCAGCAATAACAATGCAACAATTTACTATACAGACTGGTCATATAATATTGGAAATCAATCATATACGGAACAAATAATGTATAACAGAAACAGTAATACTAACAATATTAGAAATATTGCTAGTATTACTATAAATATCAAATAATAATATCAGAAACAAAAAGTTTTCATTAAATTTATTCAAATCGTTTTCTTTCGTTGACTTAAACTGCGACCACGACAATTATTTGTTAAAACACAAATGTTTGCTTTTTTATAAAGCATTTTACACGTTACACCTTTTTCTTAATAATAATGCTTTTTGCAGTTTTATAAATATTATAAGGCATAAATCATAAACGAAACGGTTAGTCTCGACCATGTGAAGCGAAAGTTACCGAAAATCGGTCCCGCGGGGGACGTGATAAGGTAAAAAGCAGGTCGGTGGTTGATTCGGTTTTAGATTCAGATAGCTAATAGAAAAAATGTACAGAGGATTAAAGCACATATAATGAAACCAAAGATCTTCGCTGCTAATTACTCTTTCTAAGTATTGATAAAAACCATATTCAGATCTGAATTTGTACATTTAATTTGCTAATTACATCTGTTCCGTGGCACTGTTTTTATCTTATCAGTAGTAGCATAAGATGTTACTGAATGTAGACTCCGAGAGTGATTGCCTTTGAGGTAAACGTTCAGTTGAACTGGTATAGAGCTTAAAATTCTCCAGAGGATTTTCATCTTGAAATCAAACAATGATCTGAACCATGCACAATTCAAATCACTGAAACATGGAGTCATACATAACATTCGGTGACATTTCTATGCTATACACCTGGAAGCAACACCCTCATCACACAAAATTTCCTGATATACTGATCATACTAATTCTTTGATATTTTTTCCTAAAAATTTTTATATTTCTCGTTTCTTAGACTGATAGTCTTTGTTCTTTTGCATTATCCGAATGTCTATTCTCCACTACTATACTAAAACTCCAATAAGTAGTGAATTTGGTTGAAAAATTCACTACTATAGTTTGTGCAAGTGTACTATCTTCAAGTAGACATTGAATTCTCTAATACGTACCTGAAAATAGAACACGTGCCAAAACTAGTAGTGAACAACAAGCATTCATATAATCCAAAAAAAAAACTAACAGGAAAACGGAACAACGGGATATAAAAACAAACGATTTCAATACTATTGTCTTGTTATTTTTTATTTTCTTCAATATTTGCCACCTATTTTTATTTCAATTTATAATATATATATATATATATATACATATATATATATATATATATATATATATATATATAATGTGTATGTGTAAACAGTAGAAATGTTATTTACAAACTGCACTTGTGAACAGATCTATAATAATCAACCTGCTTGCAGTTGAATTGAGAACACTTGATTTTTCAATCTTTTTCTTCAGACAGAAATAAATATGTGCAAATATACATGCATTACACATATGCGTGTACATCATGTTTTATGTTATGCTAGATTGAAGTAAAAAAAAAACGCGTTATGATTTCTTTTCAAAAGTAATATATTAAAATGACAGTTTATTTAACTTTATAACATAAATATTAGGTTTATTTCAAATCGGTGCCAGACCAGTTACTTTTACAGTTTAAATCTGTTTGTTGTTTATTAATTTCACATATTCAAAAGCATACATTAAAAAAATAAAATTTTACAGGATAAGATTGTAATTTAAACACACGCCCCAATACTCTTTATATAACCAACAGATGTGTTTCACACGCATACACTGATATATTTTTACTTTTCATCTCGTCGCATCATCGACAAGAAAAAAAAACACATCCTTCCTTACAACGCGTGTCCTGTTTAGAAATCATCAATATTTGAACACATCTTGGAATCTTGTCATTGCACATTACTAACGTAGATCCTCTGCACGCGATACGGGATTAACGTCAAACAGAATGTGTCACGAAATAGTCATCAGTAAAGAAAATACA
The DNA here is from genome assembly GCA_034766995.1 of Acanthacorydalis orientalis. Taxonomy (NCBI): domain Eukaryota; kingdom Metazoa; phylum Arthropoda; class Insecta; order Megaloptera; family Corydalidae; genus Acanthacorydalis; species Acanthacorydalis orientalis. The sequence goes on along the minus strand of CM068319.1, from coordinate 11,921,942 downwards.
TTTTCGCGTGCAATTTCAGCATATAGATTGTATAATAAACAAACAATGTGGGTAGACATTGGTTATTAATTGTCCTGTTTAGTTATTTTCAACCAAAAAACACGAACACATGGATATTCTATATAGCTTCAAAGTGTCATACATTGCAGACTATCATGAGATGCGGTAGATTTTTTATTTTATTTCAACATAATTATTTAATTGACAGAAAATAATCTTCTAAACTTTAGTGAATATTATAAGAATGGAGTACTGTAATTATACACATAATATTAAAGCTGAAAGACTTGAATTAAAAACAGTGTGTAATATAGTATCAACACTCTCCTATTTTTGTCATATACAATGTAGATCATTAAAAAACAAAACCTTAAAGAGATACACATTAAAATATGAATATAACTTTGTAATACACTGTTCTATTATCTTAAGAAAATGTAGTAGGATTCAGAACAATAATTTCAATTGATAACTTGATTGAACCGTCTGTTCGACTGTTATCAATTATATTTAATACCCTATTATCAACGTATTTATAAACGGATATCTTAATATGTCCGTGTAATTAAACCATTCTACTGAAATTTATTTTAAGCATATAATTAAATTTTTCTTAGTTTCATAGATCGGTGGATAACATAGAAACTTACACATTTGTTACTCAAACAGTTGGTTATTAGTAAACAACAATATTTATTCAATAAATTACATTGAATGCTCTTTATTATGTTTTATATATGTATAATAAAAACAAAAAAAAATGTACTGAAATTATTTTATAACGCTTGACAAAAAAAGACAGTTATAGTATTTGAATGGAAAAAAGTATGCATGTATTTAAACATAACGCTAATATAAGACAACAGTATATTACAGTGGAATTATATATTTATCCTTAACTATCTTCAGGTATAGTTGGATGCACTAATAATCTTGAAGTATACGATACTTCTCAAAACACTCCGGAAAATGTAGTGCTATTTGGAATCGTTTGCATTGCCAGGTTGTTTCACTTCTAATGTTATGAGTAGCGCATACATAACATCTTTTTGTAGTGTTCTGTCTATTAGCGGTTTGTGGGATGTTTTCCAGAAAACATTCCAGGCATTTTTGACGAGTACAGCTCATCATTGAATACTTTGACATAGAAAACTCATGATGAGCTGGATTCGTCGTTTCAGTAAAAGGGGTTAAAAGCAGATGGGGTTAAAGACTGATAAAAATCAGTCTATAAAATAAATATTGAAATATAAAAAAATAAATAAAATGTTTAGGTTATAAAACAAAATGTTTTATTGAAGTACTTAAATAAAGGGTAAAGCTATAAATATTATTATTAAAAATAATACAAAAAAACCGTGCAATTTACAGAATAAATCATTTATCAGTTTATTCCCAATTAGGTACAGTCGTGCTGTAAAGAATGTTGTCGATATCCCCGTTTGAGAATTTTTTGCTGCAAACGTTACAATTTAAAAAAGTTGTATAAAAATAAATTAAACAAATAAACAAGACTATTTTTGAGCTTGTCTTAATCGCACATTAAATAATGACTTCTTGTTTCACTCAAGTATCAATTCCCAGGGGATATCAGACTACCCTCGAATAACAAGTCATTCTTTAATATGTGACTAAGTCAAACTTATAATAAATTTGATGAAATGTCGAGAATTCAGCTGTTAACACAACAGTGAAGGCAGTGTTACCTTTATTAAATAAATTCAGACACCAAATACATTTCTTCTGATCAATAATTGATTATTAATCATTCTATTTATTGCTATATAGGATTTCAATGATGATATTCTCGTATTTAAAGCACTTATGTACAGAAGATCTAAACATGTTTCTGTTTTTATTAAACATTTTTATCCGAAAACAGATTGTGTGTGAGTGAACATTCATTTCCGAAAGTAAACTTGGACAATATAGCTCTCACATTGTGGAAAATTTCACTTTAACAAATTAGTTATTTTTCATCCCACAAACTTAAAAACATTTTCTTGTTAAAAATGTTTGATTTTTCTGTACTTTAGCGCAGCGTTTCTCAATCGATGGGCCGCGACCTAATATTGGGTCGTATTAAAATTTTAATGGGTCGCGAAATGAAAGCGGCTACCTTCTGCAGAAATACTTTTATTACTGAAATATTTTTTAAGAACAATAGATGCATGTGTTAAGTACTGAACATTTTTTAACAACATTTTTCTTTATTTTTTTAATATTTCCTATCTACAGGAGATATTCATTTGGGCAATATTTGACTAATAAATCTTTTTCAACAATATCAAACAAATAATTTAACTTTATCAGGACAAGAAAATTGAATTGAATTATCAACAGACAAGAGTTTGAAAATAAAGTTTAAAGATAACCACAATAATTTACCAAAATTTTCTTTACAAACTGAATAAGAATATCGAATTCTGAATGAAAATGCAATAAAATTGTTACTTCCATCTGGAACAACTTATCTGGTTGAAAGTTGATTTTCAACAATGGCTGTCAGAAAAAATAAGTTTAGAAATCGACTCAACATAAGTTCAAAAATGAGAAATGCATTAAATAATTTTATTGAAGTATGAATTAATAAATTAATTGAAGATAAATAACAACAACAAAGCCATTAAATATTATGTTTAATTATTGTATTCATAATTTATGTAAGAGTTTTTAATAAATATAATACAAACTATTTTAGTGATTTTTATTATTTTGAAACAGTCTGTTACATTTAAAATCGTAAGTCTTACATTTTTTCATACTTAAATTTCAATAATAAAAACTGAAATTGAAGTATTTGTTATAAATCGAAATTCGTCTGAACCGCTGTCAGTAAATACATTTCACAAGTAGAATTTACTATCAAATATGTGTAATTTTATTTATTTATGTAATATACAGTGACTCCAATCGACTAGGTTTTTTTAAATTTTATATTATAAACATTTATGTTATGGAACCATTACAAACAAATATATTGGGTCCCGTGGCAAAAAGGTTGAGAAATGCTGCTTTTCGTACTAAGAATAATAGCATGATTATCTAAATATGCATAGACAACAATCAAAAATGATCAATAATGATTTATTGAACATTTTTGATCAGAAAAAATGTGGTTTGTGGGATGAAAAAGAAATGAATTTGTGAAAGTGAACTTACCAAAACTCAAAACATGCCAAAAACTACAATTAAATATAATATATTTTACATAAAAACGTTTTTAAACAAGATGAGATTTCATAATAAGTGAATTTGTTGTTCTGAGTACCTATGTATGATTAGAAGTATTATTCATTTTAATAGAAATCCGCAATAGACTTAAATATCATTCCAGAAAAAAATATTTTTTAAGAAATACATCAATATCATTTCCAGAAAACGGAAATTTTATTTTCTAAGAACGTCTCTAAGTAGTAATCATTAATTTAAAGATACCACGTTTAGTTTAAAAATGGAAATATTTATAAAACTATCAATACGCAGGTTAGTTTGTGTTAACAACTTCAAAGAATTATCTGTCACATCTGTATGTACATTATTTTCTATGATATGGTAACGAAGTAAAAATAATTCATAGGAATTGATCAAAAAGGAATCTTCCCATGGATTCACCAGAACTGAAAAAAAATAGATTTTTCATTGAATCGACTATACATGGTTAAATATTTTATAGGACACGTTGTTTTATCGCAAACAGAATTCGTGCAATCGACGACGATAACTAAGAAATTCAAATAAATGTTTCGACTCGATTTCAGCTCAAGGAAAACGAAATAAAGAATTCCCATAAACATACGTGACAGTGCATAATATCATAAAGATTTGCACACTGATTATATGTGTTCTCATTCTTTTTCATAATCATTATGACGCCCGCGGTGTTTTCGTAGGTATTTATATACGTCAGTCAGTCAGTCAGTTGGTAAATATATGTCCATACTTTACCGACTGCAGAAAACGGGGTCACGATGGTCTCTGCATGTGGGTCGAGCGACCACAGAGCATCCGCAGACCACTGTTACGTAATATCGGCAGCGTACGTTTTTTTTTTTTATTTTGCAGGGCAACAAAAGTGAAATTGTTATTATACGATACAACACACGCAGACAGACATACAAACACACTCACGTACAATGAATCAAGGTAAAATTAATGTAAACGGGATTCACGGTTTAATGTTATTGATGTAATACAAACTTTTGAAGATTGTGTACAGTACGGTTTGTTTAACATTAACACAGCTTCCGAGATGTTCGGTTATAATGGATTCTGAACATCCAGGAAGTTTACAAGATAATAGAAGAATTTATATTAAAATGCACTAAAAACGTTCGTTTTATTTTTAATTATGAATCAACATTAAATAAAAGAAAAAAATATTAAATACAAACGTCAATCGTTTATGTAGACATTCACACTATATACATACATATACATATATATATAGAGAGAGAGAGAGAGAAATTCAATTTCGGCTTCCACATAGAAGTATTAAAAGAGAAGGCAGCGGTTAAGAAGAGTCATGTTATTTTTTATTTAGTATTTAAGTTTAATTCAATACTAAAATACATTTGCACTGAAATACTAAATGAGAGATAACTTTTTTTTAATACTTTCGTGTGGAAGTTAAATCACCCTCTCTCTTTCTCTCTCTCTCTCTCTCTCTCTCTATATATATATATATATATATATATATATATATATATATATAGTATAAAAAACATTTTTCTATACTTGAACATTCATAAAAAGTTGAAATGATCATCGAAATGTGCATAAGTACAATCAAAAATTATCAATAACCATTTATTGAACATTTTAGATCTGAAAAATTTTTTAATTGGTGAGATAAGTGAAAAATTATTGAGTAAATAAAAAGGAGATGTTCTAAATTCTCAATTTTAACATTTTCTTATTTGTCAAATTGACATTCATGACAATTTACTTCTTTGTTTTGTATACATACTCAACTTCAATTTTTTGAAAAAAAAAATAATACCACTGATTATTATTTTTCCATTATAACCACTCAAATCAGTTCTTTAACCTTTTTTTTAATATTTTTGTCTTTATCAAGTGATACAAGCTTATTAAAAGGCTTATATAAATTTGAAATCTTGGAAAAATCGATTTTTTGCATATTATTAAAGTTTAAGGTGTTAAGTTTCATAATCAAAATAATTTTATCAGAATTCTAAGAATTCTCTGAGATACAGCGATTTTAGAGAAGGCGATTCGGAGCAGGACAGGGCTTAGCCCGTGCGTGTTCGTTCGTTTTTCTTGAAACTATACTTTTAAAACGATGTACATCATATCTCAAAAACCATTCATCCGATTATCTTGAAATTTTGACTAAAAATTTTTAATAATATTCTCTATTAGATGACTGGATGATTTTTTGATCTGCTTTTCCATTTATTAATAATAAACAATTATGCGAGTCATCAATCGACGTTTTTTTCAAACAGCTGCTATTTTTGTAATTTTCAAAATTTCACAAAAGTATGCGGTCATACCAGACTTATATTATACTATAAGTACATTATTCTGTTTTTGGTGTCAGATCAACGAGATTGCTGAAATTGTATACACCGATTGGCCATGCAGCAGATGCAGTCCTTTAATTTATTTATATCTTCATAGTTTGTAAAAAATTTCAATAAAAAAATTAATAGAGCTTGTTCAGGACATTTTTTAATGTGTACAAAATTTCAATTCTATAACATTAATACTCACGTCAAAAAAAATATCAAAGTCGTACTACTTTTAGAACGGTAAACTTATACAAATTAAAACATATTCTTAATCATCTAATTCTAAATAATTGTACACCTTTTGTTTAAGAATCCATCAAATATGTCTAAAAAGGAATCTAAAATATATTCTAACTATTGTTACGTTATACAAGAGTCTATCTATATCTAACACTAATTTATGCATACAAGGGAGAAGAAGTTAATGAATTTACATGAAACATCTGTCTTTGGAACACCATAGATCAATAACCCTAATTATGATATATATATGCCTTTTTCTTAACATCATTTATTTTACTCTAACTTTATGCATATTTTTTTAGTAATTTATACCTTGTATCTATTTCTATGGTTATGGTAGAAAGAAATGCACGGTATTAAGAAAAAATAAATAAAGAACATAATAAATGCCGATCTGATTTCTTTTCAATTGAACGATATTGATGTATTGTGTTTTCTTTTGTGGATAACGCAAAAATAATTATAATTGTTTTTTATACCTGTGATTTCGTTAACACATTGTCCTATTGATCTTTGTGCATTTGAAATAGGTAAATGTGTATTATTCACAATAAAATAGTAGATGTTGAAGACTTCCAGATCTAGTGGACGATACCATTCGGGTTGTAATCAGTAATGGAGAAGAAACAGTTAGTTAATCCAAAAGGATCAAGATCAACAGTTCCACATAAAAATATCAGGTAGGTAGGAAGAAAATTGTAGTTTTTTTTTTCTGAATTCTAACCGTAATTTTTTTTTAATGAAAGTGTCATTTCATCATGTTCATTTTTAATATTATTTTAAATTAGTAAATTTTTCATATTATTTTAAATAAGTGAATTTTTCAATCTGTATATTGATAACATCGACTTGCTTTTATTATTGATTTTGCTTCAAATGGGGCTATTGAATTAAAGATGGAAGAGACACAAGAGAAATTTTTTGTATGAGTTTAAAACGGGTGGTAAAGCAGCTGAATCTGCTCATAAATTAAACAAAGCTTTTCGTGTGTGTACTGTTAAGGAACGTATGGTGCAATAGTGATTCCAAAAATTTCATATTAGGGACAAGAGCCTTGAAGATAAAGAAGATAGCAGGCGTCCTTCTTCAGTTCATAACGACCAACTGAAAGCGTTAATTGAATCAGAACCACACACATAATTCGAGAGCTTGCACAAAAGTTAAGCGTTAGTCATCCAACAGTTCAGGACCACTTAAAACAGCTAGGAAAATCAAAAAAGTGAAAAATGTATATGAATTTGTCGATCATAAACCGCAATTATTTTTCTACTAACCTAATAGTTTTTTGATACATAGCATTATAGTAAAGCAATGATCCTATTTTTACATTATATCTACATTTTTATCTCTGTTCTGATGACAACGGATGGAACGCATTATATACTTAATGATTGTACGTGATTGCAGTGTCAAATAAAATAATTTATGTTATTTTGTGAAATTCTTCAAAGACGTCCACAAATTTTTTAAAAGTTTCTAAACGTTAAACAGCTACCAATATTTGATCAAACACTGATCGATGAATTTTAATTAATTTTACACCTTATATCATCAAAACATTTAAGGTTGTCTTTTTCTCATACATTTTGATATATCACCATTTATTTTTAAATATACCCTTTAAATAAACTAAAAACAATTTTCATATAGGACTAATAAGATTATAATAAAAAAAAAATCATTTTCATAAACAAAAATAAAATATAATTGCTGATTGTATTAAAAAATAAAATTCTGTACCGGATATTAAATGAATTTCAATGCTTATATACGATGTAGACATTAAAACGATTTAAAAAAATATATAAAAAGATAAAATCAAAACATTATATATATATATATATATATATATATATATATATAATTACATGTGTCGAGACATAATATCCTTATTTAAAAACATTAACACGCTATGGTTAGGATAAAGTATCGTTAGGACTCTATTAACCCCCGAAAGAATACAAAATAAACAGCTGTGCGCACGATTTGAATCGAAAAACATGCTGTTTTTTTAGAAATAATATTTATGTTTCCGTTTTTTGCAATCAGAGCACACACATGCAGTCAAAAATGTACACAAATGCATGCACACACACATATGTACATTTTTGTCTATGAAAGGTAAGTGTACACTCTTATGTACTAATAGATACATTTACAAGTATCAGAGTGAAGAACAGGGAAACGGTAGTGTTAATGTAGAAGTGTTGAGTAAAAAATAGTAGCTAAACTTAGTTTCATAAATGATTTTTTAATTTTCTAAAAACATATTTTTCTAATCAAAAATATAATTTATTAATTATTGGTAATTTTTTGAAAGCGGTTCCATTATCCTCAAAGAATAAAATAAAGAAATGTTTTTGTATCTTTGTTTGTACTTTATATGTTTCTCTGCTTGAATATTATATACTTTAGAATTTCAAAGATGATGAGAACATAAAAATACATTTATAAAATCCCAATTAAAAAACTGGTAGTGTAGATATAAACCATAAAAACACCAAAAATAATGCACGAAATATTAAAATTAAAATAAAACTGTTTAACACAACACATCTTTCTTACTAATAAACTGTACAACTGATAATAAAAATGAAGTTTACCGCCAATTAGACAGAGAATCAAATTTCGCAAATGAATTTTTTTCACTAACTTACAAACCAAAATAAATGTTATGATTAAAATGTTCTATAATTGATAAATGGTCATTGTTTATTGTTTATATAAATAGCAACAGCGATACCATTATTCTCCATACACTAAGAATGAATTTCTTCAGGGTGTTAAAATTTATTCAGTACATCCGTAGAAAAAATCTCAATACGCAAAATTATTTACAGAAAAATATATCCAAATACAAATCCTTATGAATATTTGTTTACTATATATTTAACACATTCAATATAACAGTGAATATGTACATATGTATGTATGCGCGTATAAATATATATATAGAGAGAGAGAGAGAGAAAAAATACAAATATTCTTAGATAGAAGAAAAAATAGAGAATAAAAAATGCTACTAACTAATTATTACTATTATTTATTTTTAATTAGTATATCCTAATATGAATAGATAAGTTATAGTTTGATTTCTGGTTCATTAAATAGTTATTGAATTCAAAGAATAAATATTATTAATACTTTGTAACTAACAGGTGATGTCTATGTAAATTATTCAGTTAATCAGTATATTAGTCAGTCTATTACGATCCAATAATATTTAAATTGAGAAATTAAATTAATTATCTTTTAATATAAATTTCATTACAGCAGCAGCAGTATCCGTCAGTTCACTGCTGGATAAAAACCTCTTCCATGATTTTCCATTTTGTATAATTAAATGCCTCTCGTGTCCACTGATTTCTAATAAAATTTCTAATTTCCTTATCCCACCTTTCCACTGGTCTCTTTTTTGCTTTTTTCATATATCTTAGATTCCAGTTAGTTCATAATTTCAATTGTCGGTTATATTCTCTTCTTGCACTATACCCCGTCTATTTCCATTTCAGCCTCTTTACTCATAATACATTTGTGACTTCTGTCTGTCTTTGATACCATTCTATACTTTTTCTGTCTGTCTTTGTTGCCATTCTATACTTTTCCTGTCTTTTCTTGTTATTCTTAGCAGACATCTTTCCATACTTCTCTGTGTTGTTTAGAATCTTTGAATGATTTTAGCATTAAGCATCCATGTTTCGTTACTGTAGATAAGAACAGGCAGTATATATTGATCAA
>CM068319.1:11864924-11909924 GCA_034766995.1 Acanthacorydalis orientalis | reverse complement strand
TTACTGTTTATCTCTTTTAATGTTTGTACTGTAGTGTTTTTCAAGATCCGCTGATTATAGATCTTATGAATAATTTAAATATTTTGGTGGAAACTCATATGCATATATATGAAAGAGAGAAATGTAAGTTTACAAATTATATAGAAATAGAAAAACCCTTCCAAACAGTTTGGTATATATATTTTTTGGAATACATTTTAAATACTGATTTTTGTTGATAAAATAGTATTTTTTTCAGAAATTTCTTTCATCATATATATATATAAATATAAATATATATTAATATATATATATATATATATAAATATAAATATATATATATATATATATATATATATATAAATATATATATATATATATACATACATGATTGCAGTCTCTCAGCTACAACTAACTTCATATTATTTTTATGTATTCGCAATAAATATTATGACCGAAATAATATGAAGTACATATTATTTACACGACATAAATACTCTTTACTCTATAAATGTATATACATTTAAAATTGCAAAAGAAAATAAAAACCGTATGTTTTAGCTGCATTAAAATGTCAATTTTTCTTAACAAAACTAATTATTTTGACAGGTGGTCTTTGTTATTTTTGATTTCATCAGTAGTTTCATCACGTGTATCATCTTGAAATAGATTTTAATTTTTATTTAAACCACCTGCCGAATCTGATAGAGGAAAACCGAAACTTAAGTATCCTAATACATATCCTAAAGGATGAAAGCCTTTAGTGTAATACGTCAACAGAATCACAGATATAAATGCACAATTATTAATTTTTAAAACTAGTTATCCAATACAAATAATTAGATTAAATTATTTAAATGATATATGATACGAAAATAAATAAATGGATTACAGATAAATTATTACCATTAAATTTGAATATTTTAATCAAAAATCGATACACCGTGTGGAACTACGATAATAAATATGTTTTACTAGACTCCCACCCACACGTTAATTTCAGCGATTATTAGATAAAAATATTTAACACGTTTTTATCTCCACACGACTGAGCTTAACATGAGCACACAGATTAACTCTAACATAGTATCGAAGTATTCAAGAAAAATAGTAAAAAGGACTTTAAAATTGTTTTGAAAAACATAATGGTGTAGGAAAAAAGCAATAATATTTCTCGATACGTGTTTGGGGGCTGAACGCGTTGACACATACATTCAAGGGTTGCAACACGGCGGCACGTTTGAGGGTAAATAAGTGCGTGTGTTTATCACAAGGGAAGTAATATTTCGTGGTTTGTTGAACATGACATCGATGGTATGTTTTTTTTTTCGTGGAATGTTTGTGTCAATTTTCGGAACGATGTGCTAAAAATGTGAAAAGAGCTACTTGTAAACACTTTTTTTCATACATGTGACCCTAATAATAAATTAATCGACAGGAAGGCTGAAAATTGGATTTTTTTTAATACTTTTAGGTTATAATTTATTACTGTCATATTCATCTTTAAGGACCACACACACATAATATAAATTGATCTTTTTATATTTAATAATTATTATCTAAAAAAATATTTTTAACGAATTTATATATTAAAAAAATAAATAGATGAGTGATATATTTGGATCATAAGAAACAGAATTTCAAATAAACAAATTAAAACAAACAGTATTGACGTAACAGTAGAAAAAACTGCAGACATGTTAACATCAAACCGAATTCGCTTGCATGCATTTAGTTTTTTCACAACCAGCATGCTATTTCAAATCAATTAAAGAGATAAATTAAGATTGCACGCAGTAGTATCATCTCTTAATTGGGACAGTGAATAATATGTCCGGATAAAAGCGAGACAGACGAAAAATGTCTGGGTCAATGGTTTATTGCACTGTAATTGCAATTGCACTCGCAATTGCACCCACTTATGTTAACTCGATGAAAGATATGCAAACTTGTATTTCAATAATGTCCACATATAAAAATTACTATCCGTGAAATTAGGGCATGCAGTACATTGAAAATAAACAAGAGTTATTTTTAATGTTTGTACGGTACAGTGTTTTTCGAGATCCGTTGATTGTAGATTTTGTGAATAATTTAAATATTTTGGTGGAAACTCAGTAAATATATATATATATATATATATATATATATATATATATATATATATATATATATATATATATATATATATATATATATATATATATATGTATATAAAGAGAGAGAGGAATGTAAGGTAAACATTATATAAAAATCGAAAAACACTGCAACACAATTTGGTATATATGTATTTTTGAAATACATTTTAAATTCTGATTTCTGTTGATAAAAAATGTTTTTTTTTTAGAAATTACATCCATTATAACCTAGTAAATGCTGAACAGCTATTTATTTTTTTATTAATACCTAAAACAGTAAATTAACTACATTTATTCTAGCGGAAAATGAATTAATTACGCAAAATACATAAACGTATTTACACAATAAATTTATGACTTTGGATAAATATAACACTTGATAATTAAATTAATTTTGAGAAATATATATACATACATACATACATACATAAATATATATATATATATATATATATATAAAGATACATACATAGATAGATAGTAGATAAATAGATATAGATAATTTATGAAAAAAATTGTAAAAAAATTCTTCAGTTTTACCTCTTTTATTAGGGACCTATACAAATTTTAAGGTTTCTTTCTTCTTATAAAATTTATAAAATCAGTTAAAAAGTTTCTGAAAATTAAATGATCCACCAAAATTATTATACTGATTTTTGTTGATAAAATTTATTTTTTCAGAAATGCATTCATCATAATCTGGTTAATTTATCAAATAGTGTTTAATCAAAAAATGTTTAAAATAAATTTGTTTTTTAAATATTAATGATATCAAAAATATTAACAGTAAATACAGTTGTATGAAAAAATATTGATATTCTGTTCGTTTATAGATTGTCTAATAGAATATTCTTTATACTATCAGAGATAATCCATTCACTGTTCGGTAATCCAGAGCGTCTTAAGCAGTTTTCCATAAATAGATTATAAGTTATTAATGGTTTTAACTATTTTATAACACAAGGACAATATGAAAAGTAACTTGATTCGTGTACAATAAAACAACTGCGTTGCAATATAACTGCGAGAATAACTCATTCACTAACGTTTAATAGCGAGAATCATTATATAGACATACTAACATATATATATATATATATATATATATATATATATATATATATATATATATATATGATATATATGATATATATGATATATATGATATATATGATATATATGATATATATGATATATATGATATATATGATATATATGATATATATGATATATATGATATATATATATATATATATATATATATATATATATATATGATATATATATGATATATATATATATATATATATATGTATGTATATATACATATGTATGTATATATATATATATATATATATATATATATATATATATATGATATTGAGCGAATATATGCGATAGAGCGAAGCGAATCAGAAAAGAGAGAAAAGCGAGCGAGGGCAGAGCTTTCGTCGGTCGGCGAGCGTAGAGGGTAAGAGTAAGAGCCCGCTAGTTATTGAAAAAAATCGTAATTATAATCAAAACATTCTAGGTTTTCTCTTTGTACACTTCTTTTTATCGAATCGACTTCCTTTAACTGTATTCATTTGAACTTTCAGAACAATTAAACCACCATAAACTACAACAGACAAATGCGGTGGTTGTAAGATACTAGTTATTTCACTTAAATCTCTCTTATTAAAAATCGGTCCTGTGCTGTCATTTTTATTCGTGTTCTGATTCGGTGATAGAGAGATAAAAATAATGTTTGGAATGTATTCCTGCTAACCGATAAATAATCATATACATACAAAAATACATACGTGTGTATATATATATATATATATATATATATACACACACACACACATATATATATATATATATATATATCTTTAGGTATCTATCTATAATTAAAAATCACCCCATGAGCAGTCTTTGGAAATTTTATTCGTGTTCTGATTGGTTGATAGAGCTCACATGGTCACTGATCTGATTGGTTGACATCAGTCACATGTATTTAGAGCTCTCTCGCTGTATACAACAAAAGAATATATACAATTTCAGTGTAAAACTAATAAGAAATTTATTTAAAGTATGGCATTCATTGAAGCTTTAGAGTAAAAAAATTGTTATACATTTTCAAATTATATTTTGTTGATAATTTTGCTAAACTTTTCCAATAAAAATTTTAGGTCTGATATTTTACTCAGATTATTTGTGAATATAACTTGTTAATTTCTGTTATTTGTTAAGGGAGAGTAAGTGTGAAGCGAAGTCCCGCTCCCGGAGGTGAACGAGCGCAGAGAGCAGGGTGCAGAACCAACTGGCACTCAAAAAATAACGATTACTCATAGAATTCTTATTGACATTATTCGAATGAATTGTCGTCAGTCAACAACCATTTATTTTCCTTCAAATTTTATAGTATTTTTTGGTAAATATTGATACGTGTTGACATTAATCTTCATTACATTATTCTTCACTTACTGTAATACTGAACAAATTCATAATACACCAAACCGCACTAATATAAGAAAACAATAAGCATCATTATAACATTCGAACAATTTGATAAAAAACGCTTAACGTAAAAACTTACTCAAATAAAAAATCAGTAATCTTTGAAAATAAGTTAAAAAAAATAAAAATCTGGACAGAAATAAGAAAACTCAACTGTAAACAGTCTACAAAATTTAATTACTCACTACCGACATCTGCCCGCATTTTTTTAATAAAATCTCTCTCTCTCTCTCACACACACACACACACACACACACATATATATATATATATATATATATATATATATATATATACAAGTAAATTTTGTCAAGCGTTCAGGATACATTTTTGAAATCGTGTTAATCACTACTTCCTATAATAAACCTTATAAATAATATATACATAGACTTTTCGATATAACATTGATGAACTTCAAAACACAGGTTTAGTGCAATTATTTATTTGAAATTTGTTTTTTTTTAATAATTCAATTTGTACATTTTTGTATATATATATATATATATATATATCTACTCTACTAATATTAAAAAAAAATCTCATTCAAAATATGTATCAAAAATTGATATAAACGAATATAAATAATGTTTATATCCATGTTTCAACAAGTTCTAAGATATGTAATCATTGAATGCTATATTGAAATAGCTTTGATTGAGGCAGCGTTAATCAATTTCCTGTATGTATATATATATATATATATATATATATATATATATATATGTGTGTGTGTGTGTGTGTGAGTCTGTGTATTCAATTCATTTGCTTTCCTCCGGTTTTTTGAATTTTTTTCCGGAACTCCAACTCCTAAGTTTACCAAACACTCTGAACCAACAACTACATTTCTGCCAAAACCGGCTTAAAAGTCTTGGGATAAAATCTCAAAATCCAAACTTCACTACCATTCAGCGCACAGTTCCGTAGAGTTGCAATTAAATCATACCAATAAAATTCTTTTTGATTGCGAATCCAGTTGTTCGTTTATCTTAAATTCTAAAAACTATTACTGAAAACTCC
The DNA here is from genome assembly GCA_034766995.1 of Acanthacorydalis orientalis. Taxonomy (NCBI): domain Eukaryota; kingdom Metazoa; phylum Arthropoda; class Insecta; order Megaloptera; family Corydalidae; genus Acanthacorydalis; species Acanthacorydalis orientalis. The sequence goes on along the minus strand of CM068319.1, from coordinate 11,904,288 downwards.
TATACAGATTGAATTGAAACTACTGATCTACTAAGTTACATTTTTATTACAACAAACCATTCAAATGAAATCAAATTGTAAAAGAATTGATCTGTAATTGTAAAATTATTCAATATTGCATACATAATTCACACATTTCTTACATATTTGCATTTCTTTCCAAATGTAAATATCATTCAGTTCATATTTTATTTAAGAAAGATATTATTTTTCCATATTTCCCATTTTCACTCGCCGGTATCTATATTTGAAAATAAAAAAAAATATTTTACATATACGTCTCTTTCTTTATAAATTACATTTGCATAAAATTTACATTCGAATAAATGTTTCTTTAAATATAACGTAAGCCCAACGTGTGTAATTCTATTTGATTAAAATAAACATTCGATTAAAACAAACATAAACCGGACACATAGCAAAACGAAACAGTAATTAATTATTACTTAACGAAATGTTTATCAGTACGATATTAATATCACATTTGTGTGACATTGTGCATGGTAATTTTTTTTCTTGTCTGGCACACGTGACGTATTACGAACGTACGACACAAAATATACAAAACTATTTCCACAAAATACATATAAGCTGGTAGTACTAAATAATTAACATCGTTCAACGGAAAAATCTACCTGCTCATAATAATTCATTCCATATTTATTCGAGAGATAACACGAAAAATATTGTGTAAATAAAACAAATCTCGAATTAAATTTGCATATTGTAAATAAATGAAAGATAAATACGAGTGTGAAGCAACATTTGTGCATATAATATCACGTGTCAACGTCATAATGCATGTAAATATCTTCTTGATAGCACAATCTGTTTGTCTATCCTAACGACTCGCCAAGGTCAGGTCATCGCAATGATGCACTCACACATACGAGCGCGCACACACCGAATCCACACACACACAAATCTGGATGCATTCGCGCACAAAAAAAGTCTATGCACATTTCGGCAAATGTTTTTCGTGCCAGAAATAAAAGCTATAAAAAGAAAACATCTTTTTTTCTTTCCTCCAAACGTCGATATCCTATCGACTATCTCTTTTCTAAAACACATCACGTACGTATCAAAGTAAGAGATGAATGCATGCAGTGAATGTTACATTTTATTTTTTGAGATTGGCGACATACAGTGTATATATATATGTAAACCATCATCAGCCTCTGTTAATCCACTGCTGGATAAAGACCTCTTCCATGATTTTCCGTTCTGTACGATTGAATACCTCTTTTTTCCACTGATTTCCAATATTTTTTTTAATTTCCTTATCCCACCTGTTCATTGGTCTCTTTCTTGGTTTTTTCTCTCTCTCTCTCTCTCTCTCTCTATATATATATATATATATATATATATATATATATATATCTTCTATACATAAATGGCTATAAATAAATGATTTGGATAAAATTAGAATGAAATAAATTTCCAAAAAAAAATTCATTAGTACAAGACATCTTCAAATTGGAACCGAATATTTAGATTTATTAAAAGAAAGTAAATGGTCCATCTTTCATCTTGTTAACTATAGATTTTCTGATCAAAATATCCATTAAAAGAATATTAATTAATTTTGATTGTTACTTATGCGCATTTAAATCGATAAGAACACTCATAACGCTAAATTAGAGAAAAAATTGTTGTGTGATTCAATCAATCATCATTATCTGTTTATCAATATCTATAAAAACGAAACATGGGCGTCGAATCCTAAAATAATTTAAAGACAATAATAGAGAAAAAAGTAAAAAATATTTAGAAATAATAAAAAGACATATAAAAGAATAGAACTCAAAAATAGACATCTAACAGAAATTACAAACAATAAAAAAAATAAAAAGTTTAAAATAAAAATGAACGGGAAATATTGCAAGAGACACATAAACATTGAATGTCAATAAGTATACAAAAGATCAGAAAAAAAGTTGTGAAGGTGGGACGAAAATACTACACACGTATGAAGAAAAAGAGATATACTCTACATCTTTCAAATTGAAGAAAATCGGAAGATGATTTATCTAGTAATGGATAATTAAAGAAAAAAAAATTTGTAACCGGAGAAACTTTGTTTAACACTGATAAAATGCTGTGAATATGCATATTTTTATTCCCTTCATTCTCTGTCTTCTTCTTTTATATTTCCTGTGTCTAAGACAGTTTATGGTACTTGGTATATGACGTTTATACTCTACTAGAATATTTTATTTAAACTTTATTTGACGTTTAAAAAAAGACAATTGGATTTCAACTTTACTTTTTGGATGAATTCGAATCAATGAAAAATACATTATTCGTCATAATACAATGGAAATATTCTACAACCGACAAAAAATATAAAAAAACGGGAAATTCTTTCTCTTAGCAAAGCTTCTTTCAAATATCATCATTTCCTTCAATCTATTATATTTTTTAGACAAATAATTAAGAAGTTTCATCTAATAATTGAATTTTTAAATAATTTGTAAAATAGATTATTAATATTTTCATATAGATATATTTCTAAAAACTGTTACTCTTTGAAAAAGAAAACAAAAATTTTCTTCTCGTTTCATTCGTCTTTCATGAAAAATAATGTATTATTACACATCTATAATGTTATTAATATTAGGTTGATAAAAAAATAATAGCGGTTTATGACCTTCAAATTCATATTCATTTTTCTCTACTTTGATTTTCCTAGCTGTTCTGAGTGGTCCAAAACTGTTGGATGACTAACGCCTAACTTTTGTGTAAACTGTCGATTTGTTGTATGTGATTCTGATTCAACTAACGCCTTCAGTTGGCCGTTATGAACAGAAAAAGGACGCCTGCGACGTTCATTTTCAAGGCTCTCGTCCCCAGGACGAAATTTTTGGGACTACGATTGCACAGTGCGTTTCTTAACAGTACCCACTTCAAAAGCATCGTTTAATTTACGAGTAGTGTTACTATCCGTTTTGAATTCATAAAAAAATGCTCTTATTTACTTTTTTTAACTTTAATTCAATAGCCTAATTTGAAGCATAATTAACAATAAAATCAAAATCGATATTACCAAAATACAGACCGAAAAATGCACCTTAAAATGAATATAATACGAATACGATGAAATGAAAATTTCATTGAAAAAAATTAAGGTTAGAATTCGAAAAACAAAAACCGTAATTATTTTCCTACCAAACTAATAGAATCAATGAATTCCTTGAATTTTAAACAAGCGCTAAGGGTTCCAGAATAGCATAAAACTGATAATTAGAAACTATAAAACAGTTAATCTAAATAGACAAAAATCTAGAATCTGAGGTAATTTTAATTTCTTAATTTAGTCAGTGCCAATTTTCATAAAAACCTTTAACTTATGAGTTTAAAAACTGATTTCATCATTCTTAATGTCCATGAAGAGATTTATAAAAACCTAATAGAATATTCTATTGTAAATATTGTAATTATAATTGTATGTTTTTATATTTATAATCCCGTTGATATATTGTCTTGGTAGTCTTCATTCTTTTTTATCATCTGATTTTTTTCTTAATTATTTATTGCAATTTTCAAGATTTCAGAGACTGATTTATGTTCAGTTACATTTGTTTTAGATGAAATATTTAACGACAGAATGCTTCACATCCTAAAATTATAAAACACACCTCTAAAACAAATAAAAATGTACATAGAACAATCACAGTACAGTTCTGACCTTGTGTCTAAATTCACTTTCACAACTGAATTATTTTTTCACCCTCAAACCACAAAAAATGTCTGATCAAAGATATTCACTAAATAATTACTGATCATGTTTGATTGTTTCTCATGTGTATTTTGATGGCATCGTCTTGAGATTCTGTATACTGGCATTTGATGTTGATGGTATCGCCATAGTAATTCGCATAAGCAACAATGAATTTTAAATATTTTTGATCAGAAAAATTGTTTATAATTTTTGAGATGAAAAAATAATTCGTTTCTGAAAATATAAATCAAATTTAAAATCAATTTCTAACTTATACCTGAAGATAATATACGTTCTGAAACTGGTAGTGAAGAATAGACATTCCAATTTAAAAAAGGACGAAGATAGCCAAGACAACGTATTTATTAATTATCTACATATTTTGAAAACGAATGTAATTATGTAACATGAATTCCTTGTCTATTCTCAAAGTTAATTGTTGACAAAATAAATTAACATTAGCAGTTTTACTAAATAATAACTTTGTTGGCAATACAAATTAAACAAGTAATTCATTTACAAAATTAAATAAAAACAATGCATTTAAGCAATTAGTACATTAAGCTTCAAATGATAACACATTAAACAATAACAATGCATTTGTACATTAAGCTTTATACATAAATCTTGAAAAACTAGAGACTCGTCTATCAAAAACATCAAGCTGAATATGCATTAGGATACGACTGAGACGTAAGTCACTGAAAAACCGAAACATACTGTACTGCATATGTGTTAAAAGTCAGACAACGGACGACGGACCATGCAATTTTTATTGCCTATTTGCTTTTGTTGCAATATTTTGTTTGTTTTTGTGTTTTTGACACCGGGGCGTTAGAGTGATTGGCCTCGCACAAGGTCCTTCTCGAACATCCGTCCTGAACAGAACGCGAATAGTGCAATGTGCACGACCGACATCATCGGAGAGGAGGAGTCGGAAAGGGTAGAGTTTAGAAAATGGCGATGATGGTAATAATAATCTTTATATATTTATAAACAAACGTTATATCGTAAATAATGTTGATGAAAATGTTATTGTTCACACATTTGTTCGTTTTTTCCATCGATAAACTCTTTTAGATAATTATTCAATAAAAAATATAATTTATTATGTTTAAAAAAATAATGCAACAAATAAAAACAGATTTGTTGTAAAACTACAATTTATGATAGGATGTTTATTCGAACATAAAGTAAACAATTATAAATGTTAACAGTATCTAGTTGTAAGTTATTCATTAAGAAAATCTAGAAAGTAATTGAAAAATATTTTTTTGATCCAAAATATAAAATTAATTTTCATACTATAAACTAACTGCATTTATTAATATAATATTTCAGAGTGTTTGCATACCCAAATATAAAATACAACAAATTTAAAATTTATAAAAATATTAATTGGGTTCTCTGGGAAAGTTCCATTTCACAAAATATATTAAGGCAGATAATTAAATATAAACATTTTTGATAAAAAATTTTGAATTTGTAACAACGAACCAGTTTATGTATGAAATTGGATCATTTATTTGAGAACATCCAAAAAAGAGTTAAATCCTAATAAATGATAATAAAAGAACAGACAATTCCTTTCATAGATAAACCCTTTCTACTGCAATTTATTTGCAGGCAATATTGCCCAGGCATATAATTTAAATATGCTTGACGAGTGCAGCTCGTCATTGTCTACTTTGGCATAAAAAGCTCATGACGAGCTGGACTCCTCATTTCAATAAAAGGGGTTATCCATTAGCTGAAAATCGTAAAATCTTCTCTATTAGAATATTCCAAAATTACATATTTGCTACGGCGATCACTTATACATATTTCAATTGGGATACCATCATTTTTAGAATGATAGCACAGAAAATAATTTAGATACAGTGCCAAACTATAATTGCGACCAATGACTCTTCAAGTCATCATAACAGATACAAATTTTATAAAAATAATTTTGTGATGTTTGAGTACTGATTAATTTATGAAACTAAGTTTAACTACAGTGCCAAAATATATTTGTAAAGTAGTTACTGACATAAATATTATTTTGATTTTTTAACAACGCATGTTTTTAATATGAAACGTTTTCATCTTACTATAAAATTATCAATTTAGTTTATTATATTCCATTTTTAATGTACACTTTTTATAGTTTAAAAAAATCGAAAAGTATTATAACATAAATTAATTTAATTTACTTTCACAAATAGTTTTTTCTTTTAAACCACAAACATTTTTCTAAACAAAAATGTTCAATAAATGACTATTGATCCTTTTTTATTATTACTTATGTCATTTCTATACCGATTTAACCGCGTAAAAATACAAAAAAAATCTGATTGCGGTACACAAAAATCCGCGCATATCAGTCAAAAATGATCAATAATATATTGAACATTTTTGATCAGAATTATTTTATAGTTTGTGGGTGATAAAAATTCATTTGCGAAAAAGTGAATTTAGCTGCAATTCCAGAACTGTGTTGTTGAATTTAATTTATTGAATTATTACCTTATTATTTTCTGAATATTATTTATCAAATAATATTATCGATTAGAGGTATACTTGTTTGTGTTTATATCTGTGATTATATTTATGTATTGTCCTAATAGTTTTCGTTTTTGTCAATTACTCAATTTTCTTTCTTTAATGACTAGCCATATTCAAGCAGATTTAAACTTTTTAACAATTTAACTTTTAACTTTTTTAATAATTAAATTCAAGTACTGACAGTAATTTTCATCAGTCTTTTTTGAATATTGATTGTTTTATTTTCCTGAAGTATTTCATCCTTTTGAAACTTTCAAATTTCTCTCTTCTCTGCCTAGATTCAACATGTTAAAATGCTACACTAGTTTCAAAGAGATAAAATACCTCAAGGAAAAAATACAATCAATATTGAAACAAAATTGATGAAAATTACTATCAGTACTTGAATTTAATTATTAAAGAATTAAAGAAACATTCATAGAAAAAATATCAATTTCAGTTCAATCATTATTTCGTAATTAAAATAAATGTCATTTAACTACTAATTTCTTTGAATATGAATCGTTAAAATTTACAAATTTAATTTAAAAAATATACATGAGCATGCGTCTACGTATTAAAACTAGTTAGTAATTAAAATAAAAGATTATGACTTCGTATATGAATTTATTAAATATTTATAATATTATTCGTATATAAAAATGTCTTCTTAAGAAAGTCTAACAGGAAAAAAAGTTATAAATATGAAAATTTGTAGAAGTAATAATTTAACAAAATAGTCAATAAAAGTATTTTATATTTTTGAAAATTTGCATTTTTCAACTACTTATTATTGAATAAAAATATTAATTTTAATGGATTTTTATTATGAATTATATTTTATTGTAGATACTGCTTAAAACAGACACCAAAGTGGTCGATGAGTAATATGTATTATTTATGTCAAAGTATTTAAAACGATTCCGAGATAAATTCGATCAAAAAATTAAAACATTCTTGTAGAAAATATTTTCTGGACTAAGAATATGTATATATGTGTTTCAATTTTCTGCAAGCTGAAAAAGTTTTATTTATTCTTTTTCAGTAATACAGCACTGATCTCCTCTTCATATATATATATATATATATATATATATATATATATATATATATATATATATATATATATATATATATATATATATATATATATATATATATAAAAACATAAACAATAGAAATTACAGAAACAAACTGACAATTTCTAAAACAGATATTCCCTAATATTGTATTTTTATCCAAAAAACAGCCTGTGTAAAAAAGTGTATTTATATATATGTATGTGAGTGAGTGCGTGTATATATATATATATATATATATATATATATATATATATATATATATATGTATATAGACAGAAAGAGGCAGAGATCTAGAAAGTGTTTATTTTTAAAAGATAATATTTTAATTGTAGAAATCTGATAATTTTCGGAAAATTATTCTATTATTTTCAAAAGTATCTTGTTTTTAGTAAAGGATTATTCAAATGCATAATAATAAAAGTAATGTTAATAATATATATATATATATATATATATATATATATGTATATATATATATATAAATTAATATTTAGAATGCACTATCCAAATTTCATTATAATTATATGAATAAATTTCGAATGTGCATTCGGTCTGAAACATTAACGTCACCATTAACATGAACATAATGGTCTTTACAGACTTATACCGATGGTCGACAGTTCTAGACCTGAAACAGGACCTACAACTACTAAATGCGCTTCGGCGGCCTTTGGCCATTTACCTTTAGAATGCGCGTCTAGTGTTTGCGAAAAAGTCATCGACACGATTATATTTGTTAGTTGCATCGCGCGCCCCCCGGCGTACCCCGTCCCGAACCCCCGCATCGCTCATCGAGAGTTGTTTTTCAGTGCAACGCTGTGTGCGCATAGCATTTTTAATTTTTAGTATAGTTTTTATTATTATTATTTTTCTCGTCAACTTTAATAAAACATCCTTGTCGAGACGTTTGGACATCAACAAGCTGCACATCAATACTATTATTAATGGACACAGCATGTGTGTCAATAAAATAATATTTATTTTATTAGTTTAAATAAATATATGTCACCATTAAGACTTTTCTCACGTGCATTTAATACTTCATACATATATACATATAAATATATATATATATATATATATAGATGCTGGGAATGAAAAGAGAAAGAAGTATAAAAGATATTTTGTGAACGCTTTTAGCAAGTTTTTGTCTCCTAGACACTTCAGTTTGTAACAATACTGCTCATACATAAACTGATAATTGTTTTAACTAGCATTTTTTTTAATAAATTTGCTAGTTAAAACAAAAAACAGGATAAAACCAAATACTAGGTAAAAATTGTTTATTAGTATTATTAGGTTGGTAGGAAAATAATTGCGGTTTTTGTTTTCTGAATTCTAACCTTAATTTTTTCAAAGAAAGTGTCATTTATTTCATCGTGTTAATGTTAATATCATTTTAAAATGCATTTTCGATCCGTGTTTTGGTAAAATCGACTTTGGTTTTATTACTAATTTTTCTTCAAATTGGATAATTAAATTAAAGATGGAAAAGGAACAAATAACAGAAAATTTTTTGTAGCAGTTCAAAATAGATGGTAAAGCAGCAGAAACTGTTCGTAAAATAAACGATGCTTATTGTGTTGTTAGTGTTAGGGAACGTAAGGTGCAATGGAGGTTACAAAAATTTCGTACTGGGGACGAGAGCTTTGACGATGAAGAAGGTCTCGAGCGTCCTTAGTCAGTTCATAACGACAAACTGAAGGTGTTAGTTGAATCAGAGCCATGCACAACAATTCGAGAGCTTACACAAAAGTTAAGCGTTAGTCATCCAACAGTTCTGGACCACTCAAACCCACTTAAATTAATCCTTAACGGTCGAGAGCTTTTTTTGTAATACTCGCCCACAAGACGACAGAAAATTAGGTGATAACATTTTTTTACGTATTCCAAAGAGATCTTTCAGATAATACCTTTGCACTTATTTTATTATTAGCATACTCGTTTGTATCTTTCATTATATTGTTTGTTAGCTCATTGGTAAAAAAATAACTGAAAAAATTGTAATGGTTCTGTTACATCTTGGGGAATTTGGGATCCCGGTATCTTAAGAAATGTTGTGAAACGTATTTTAGTTGTCAGGGTCATTTTCTGTAACATCCTTCCAATCTTCATCATTCTCAGGGAGGTTTTCATTGGAACTGTTGTTGCTTTCTTCACTGCTACTTAAAAGGCGTCGAAATTTTTTCCGTTTAGATTGCACCACATCACTATCAGAACTGCTATTAATATCGGAGTTACATTCACAGTCAAAATATTCATAAAATACATTTTTCATATCTTTGTTTTGTAAATCAAACATCTACTCTTCTTCGCTGCTGTTAATTTCACAATCAATGTCTCTATGTATTCCCTCCATGATTTATAATTTGAAAATTTAATTATGTGTATTTATTTAATAAAAATAAACTAACATTTTTAATATTGAAAATACTCGAACTTTGGAAATCACAAATATATAATATGCACACGTTGAAACCTTCTAAATAACAAAACTACACTGAATATCATTGCGACGAAACTGTTGTGCAAATACCATAATATTCACGTCTTAAAGCGTTATATAACTGTAAATATTTCTTGTCAGTGCATGATCAACTAACTATCTAATGTAATAAGTTGCAATATTTGATAAAAAAAACTACAGCAATGATAAGTAAATGAAATGAAAACTAAATTCTTTACATGTCCCCGTATTGGGGTCTTTGGTTTTCTATGGCATAAGTGTGATGTCTCCGCAGCGAAGCCTTCGACCGTTAAGAGTTAAAACTGTATATAAATTTGAAGGTCATAAACCGCAATTAATTTTCTACCAAGAAATCTAAAAAGCAATCTAAAAAGCATTTATTTCAAATATACTTGACATTCAAAACAGTTATTAAGCTTTATATTAAGACCTGTTCATACACATATAAACAAATATATAGGTATTTCAACGAAACTGTCCTAAGTGAAATCTTGTTACCAACATTAATCCCAGTTTGCTTAACTTAAATCGTTAGCTCTATATTCTGTTTTCATGCAAGTGCATGTACTTGTATCACTCTACATTAGGTTAGTAACAGGACATCTCTTTGTGAACAATCTGAGCTATGCAAACGCTATTACGAGAAAAGGCCCTGTCAAAAGAACGCGAAAGATTGTTTTAATACTGATTATAAATCCTTAACCAAATCACTATCTGAATTTTTCAGGGCCACAAGTCCAGAGTGTTTGGTATTAAATACAACTAGAAGTAATGAGACTCAAGGATATTACCCATTTATATGTAGAATGACGGTCTATTTGCATACATAAACCGATCTTCAGCTCCGTACATAAAATTTTGTTTAAAAAATATGTGAGATTATATATATATATATATATATATATATATATATATATATATATATATATATATATATGAAGACAACCGATGGACAAGAGAAATTATTGACTGGGAACCAAGGAATATGAAAAGACCGAGAAAGAGACCAATGAACAGATGGGATAAGGATATTAAAAACTTTATTGGAAAACTGTGGAAAAGAGAGGCACTGAATCGAACAAAATGGAAAGTCATGGAAGAGGCCTTTATCCAGCAGTGGATTGACAGGAGCTGAAGATGATGATGATGATGATATATATATATATATATATATATATATATATATATATATATCTACTTGCTTACTAACAGATTACTCTAATAATACTGTTAATAATACATGTGACTTTAATTCCATGGCATAATGTTTAAAGTCTATAATTGTCTATTACCATTGTAAATTCACTATTTGATAAATCAATTTATTAAATTCTATAACCGACTGCAATAAGAAAATAATTACATTTTTACGATATATCTTATATAAAAGAAACTATTGCTGAAGACAATGTTGGTAATTATATATATATATATATATATATATATATATATATATATATATATATATATATATATATATAGATAGATCAAAAACCTGAAATCCTTTGTTCTTCAACACATATGACCAATGATATACACGAAATTCTTCTGTAACATAATTCAAAACCTTTTAAATACATATTGTTTGATAACAAATATTTACTGTTCTAATAACTGAACTATACTAGTTATCAAGTATTTACTTTTTTTATAACATTCTCAAGATTAAATCTGAACGACTAATTTGTCAATAAAAGATCACCTTCACCGCGAAACCGGAACCGAAAGCTATTAATATCTATAAAATATTATTGACTTGATTTAAAACCGGAACTGTATTAAAATTACTATTTAAGATTATGGCTTTTATTTAAAACATAGTTCTAAACTTTAATATTTAAATCATGCGTGTGTTTTTTAAGACTTTAATAATGAGTATATATATATATATATATATATATATATATATATATATATATATAATAGATTTATTTCATTCTTTACTTGTTATAGTGAGAAGAAAGTCGAATTAGTATCAAATCTAATAAAAGTCAGTTATTCTCTCTGTATTCTATTTATGGAAACTTTAAAATTAAAACAGAAATACTCAGAAACGTCAAAATTACTAAACTAGAATCAGAAATTATTTTCAGAAATCAGAATTTTGTAACTGAAAAAATTAAGTTACTGGACGCTAGACCTTTAGTTTAATCAAAGCAAAAACATATATGTATGTATATGCAATTAATAATGAGTATGCATTTATTAAAATGAAGTACAAAGAACCTTGACTTCCATTTATCATTCCTAACAATTTATTTTAGTATATTTAATAAAATTGTACAGGAAATAATTATATTAACAGACAGAGTAATAATTCAGAAAATAAAAAACTACGTCGCGTTGAACATACAGACGTTGGTTCAAAAACAAATTTATTTCATCACCACGAAAAATACATCTACCAAGGACAAATCGTACATATACTAATTTAAAAACGAATCATGTCTGAAAAAAACTTGTCTTTTCGGTCTAAGCAAACATGTGTCTGTCTATTGCAATTTTATTATTCGCAAAACTGACCTTCTCAACAAACGCGGTCCTGTCGAATGGAACTGACCTATCAACTAACAAACTAACTTATCTCTAAAATAGCATCACTCTATGATCATGTTTTTTTTTACCCCGTGCAAAATTTTTCGACTATGACTCGTCTAGCTTATTCGCTCGTCACGCTAAACAAGTTTTTGCATACATTTTTAATGCAGAATGGTAATTCTGTAATAATAATGCGTTGCATATTTGAAATGATACTTTACATATATTTATGTAGAAATTGTGTATATTGTATATATCTGTGTATATTTTTTTAAACATATTAAATATTTTTTTTTCAAAATCTACAGACTAAAATATTTATATATTTATTAATTATTTAAGTCAATATAAAACACTAATAAAGTTTGCTTAAAAATAATTTTAATTAAACGGTACACATCAGTACACATGTTATACATAAAATTATTTACAATTTATTCGATATATATGTATATATATATATATATATATATATATATATATATATATATATATATATATATACGAATTCTTAGTGTTTTATATATTCTGCGAAATAATAATTTATATACATAGTGATTATATACATAGTGAACCCACTATAAAATACTGATGGGACAAAACTTCCAAGGATTATATCTTTTATCCAAGATATCATAAAATTCTTGGTCAATTTTAACTACACTTCAATGCAATTAATAACTATTTATAGAAATTAATCAAAACAAAAAGTATCATATTGAAAGGGTTAATGAACGTTACTTTGATTTATTTTAATCTCATAGCAGGCAATTTTAATTGTAATAAATTTAGATCGAAACATAATTAGTTTATATTCAAAATATGTTCTTTGCATTCATATAGATCTATTCTTTACAACTGTGTTATTATATCTCATCCGACTACTTTGTATCTTATTATTTTTACTACTTGTTTTGGTACTTGTACCATCATAAATTAATCTTGATTAACTTTTAGCAAAACGACTTAACTACCTGAAGATAACGTAAGTACCGAAATCAAGTATAAAAAAAAACAATAGAATCAACAATCCAAAGAAAAATAATAACAAAAGTTTATTTTTTAAAAATTACAACCTAATATAAAAAAGTATATTACAATATTTATATACTTATCTGTGTGAAGTAGTCATTGTATTAATAATAATTTGTCAAAATCAAAGATACTCAAATATATATATATATATATATATATATATACATATACATATATATATATATATATATATATATATATATATATATGAAATATTTTAGCTCTCTTCTATATTACAAGAAGAGTATATATTTTTCAAGTGTAAACATGATTTAAAAATACACAGTAAATATTTATAACGAAGTTAACTCCAAATCGAAAAAGGATTTTTTTTATAAAAATAAGATCTTCAACTTTGTAGGATTAAGAATCACTGTAGATTTATAGGAAATATATAAGAAATATATTAGAATAGGAAATATATTAGATTTATAGGAAAACAATTGCGGTTTTTGTTTTCTGAATTCTGACCTTATTTTTTCAATGAAAATTTCATTTCATCATGTTCATGTTAAAATCATTTTAAAGTGCATTTTTTGATTTATATTTTGGTAACATCTACCTTGGTTTTAATATTAATTTTACTTCACACTGGAGTATTGAATTAAAGATGGAATAGAAGCAAATATGAGCTATTTTTTGAATGAGTTCAAAATGGGTGGTAAAGCAGTAGAAACTGTCCCTAAACTAAACGATGCTTTTGGTGTGAGTACTGTTAAGGAACGAATGGTGCAATGGTGGTTCCAAGAATTTCCTGCTCGGGACGAGAACCTTGAAGATGAAGAAGATCACGGGCGTCTTTCTTCAATTCATAACGACCAACTGAAGGCGTTAGTTGAATCAGAACCACGCACAACAATTCTAGAGCTTGCACAAAAGTTAGGCGTTAGTCAGTTCTGGACCACTTAAAACAGCTAGAGAATTAAAAAAAGCTATAAATGTATATGAATTTGAAGGTCATAAACCGTAATTATTTTTCTACCAACTTAATAGTAGCTGTGAAATAATAGTAAAATAACAGACAATAACACAGTTCGAACACACGCCAAAGAAAACAAAATGTATAGCTAAATCTGAATGAAATATTAAAATCTACATTTATTCCGCATGTTACTCAACTATTTTTTCGTTTTTATTATCAAATATTTATTTACTACATTCAGAAGAAATGTATGTATATATATATATATATATATATATATATTATTGTATATATATATATATATACATATATATATATATATATATATATATATATATATATATATATATAAGTTGATATGCACAGATAGGATGTTTAAATGAAAACTGCATGTAAATTACGCGCTGAACATGGCGTACAAAAAAATTCTTTACAAGGCGCTTAAATATCTGATATATGCCCGAACCGTCCCCAAATACATGATATATCTCAAGATATTTTTTTATAAATCGAGATAGCCACCAGCGTATTTCGTTTCAGCATGGGGCCATATTAGGCGACGTCAATTGCATATAAAAAGTGCATCCGTTGGCGCGACTGAACTGTTGGACAACGCATCGGGCGGAAGCCACCGGGGCAGGCGAGACACGAATTGTAGATAACACTATAGCTGCCACTGTCACACATAAAATTAACTGCTTCTATAATACAGAACGTGACAATGAGACCGCACGCAACAAAATATTTGTTATACACTGCCTACAGTCAGCCTTGATGAGATGCAAAAAAATATGGAACGTATATTTTTTTTAAAAAAAAAAACATGTAGTAATCACATGCACTATTGACGACTCTTTGTTAATCATTTCAAGTAGGTTCTTGTTAAATTTGTCCAGGAGGCTATTAGTGAAATGCTGTCATTCGATAATGTCGATTCTTTGTAGCTTATTGTGTTCAGAACGTGTAAGTAAATTTGTTAAGGAAGGAGATGACGTTCTGTAAGCACGCCTTAAAGAATTTAACATTTTTTTCAATGTTATTTAACTTGAATGGTTCTTCAATATCAATCAGCAAAATCTGAATAAATTAAAAAAGCTACACCGAAGTTATTTTGAAAAGAATTTAATCATAGATCTTTTTTTTAAAAAAAAACTAATTTGAAAACATGTACAATAAAATACACAAATAACCAGTAAATACAAAAACATTTTCCAACTAAAAAAACTATTACCTTTTGAAACTTTTTACTTTAATAAAAAGAAGAACGCTTGTAATACTCGCATGTCTATTTAAATCGTTAGTAGTTACTTTATTTTATTTACTCATAGGTACAAATGATCTTAACTGTAAAATTTAAACTGGTAATTATAGAAAGAATATTGCTAAACATTATATTTCCAATAAGAATGCGACAGTCTGGAATTAACTGCAATTTTTTACTGATTTCATCATTCGTTTCTTTTGTATCTGGTTTTATCAAGAAATTTCCAATGATTAATAATTCTATTCCGAACGGAAACCCTGTCATCGAATTTGTGAAATTTTGTGGTAATTGGGGTGTCAATTCGTTTGTGAAAGTGAATTTGAAACTAAATTGTGGTCAAGGTTAAATAAATGAAATTATTGCACAAAAGCGATTAAATATATATCAAGCTTTAATGTACTTTATAAATAGTTAAGAATGAACCCATTAAGTATTTTCTTAGAATAGATGCTACTTTGTTTCAAAAAGGAATAACTATTAATATTATAACTGAAAACACTCAACCAAAAACTACCTAAAATGAAAGAAAAAAACTAGTCTTAATAGGCAAGAAAAATAGCGATTCGCAGGAATTGTTACAAAGATCATATACGAGGGTCGTTTGATAAGTTTGGTAAATTTCTATGATGTGCCGCCACCATTCATTTGGTAACGTCACGGTTATCGATTGTCGGTTTTCAAACTAATATAGGGCACAATCAGGCAGAAGCGACGCGTTATTCACGTTCTACAGATGTTTGAAGGGAACATTGTTGCAGTTGCTGCAAAAATGGAAAAAAACGAGCAGGCCTTTTTATGACCGTGGATGAAACATGGATCAGCTTCTACACACGAGTTAAAGCATTAGTCAAAGCAGCAATCAATGACTGATAAAAGTGCGCCGAAGAAGGCGAAGACCGTTCTGTAGGCTGGGAAGGCGATGCCCAGATTTTTTTTGGGATTCCCAAAGAATCATCCTGATCGAATACTTAATGAAGGGAAAAACGATAACAGGAGCCTATTATGCAACATTATTGGATCGTTTGAAAGAAGAGCTGAAGCAAAAACGACCAAGATTGGTGCATAAAAACGTACTCTTTCACCAGAACTACGCGCCGTCCCACAAATTGGCCGTCGCAATAGCAAAATTGCACGAATTAAACTTAGAATTGATTCCTCATCCACCCTATTCTCCGAACTTGGCCCCGTGCGACTTCTTCCTTTTCCCAAACTTGAAAATTTAGCTCGGTGGGAAGAAATTCTCATCGAATGAGGATGTGATCACCGCTGTCGATGCGTATTTTGCAAACACGCTGGACCAAATGTATACCCCTTAATGGAGACTATGTTAAGAAATCAAATTGTTTTTTCCAAAAAACGGTGTTTAATTTGCTTTTTTACCATACTTATCAAAAGACCCACATGTATATCAAGCATTAATGTACTTTATAAACGGTTAAAAATTAACCCATTAAGTATTTTGTTAGAATAGATGCTATTTTGTTCCAAAAATGAATAATTTTTAATATTATAACTGAATAAATTAAACCAAAGACTACCTAAAGAAGACTACAGAAAGAAAAATTAATCTTAATAGGTGAGAAAAATAGTGATTTAGAAGAATAGATATAAGGCCCGTATATAAATAATCGGCAAGAATAAAAATCATCTGATATAACATTAAAAAAGCTGCATGTAATCAAATCGGGTTAAATTTCGTAACACTTCATCAATAAAATGTATTGTCTACCATTCACTTCTGAAGCTTTGTAAAAGCATTTAGAATTGATCATTGAAAATGTTAACGTTTCAGTTTAATAAAACATTTAAGAATGGTTTCTTGGTAATGTTTTATAATCATATACTCGGTTCGTATGAATGGATATTTTTTGCTTAGTTATTTGACCTTTCCCAACAAATCATTAAATCTATTAAATGGTGGCTTCATTGAACTTTTATAATTACATCAACCGCTCAGGAACTCTCGACGTACCGTCACTTTGTTCTCACTTAATTGATGTTTGATAGAATTCTAAAGAGAAATTCTCAATTGAAATCCTTCATGATTCAATAGATGAATGACATGTACAGCATGTGTAGACAAATAGTTATCATATATAATATTTACTTTTTAATTATGATATTTATATAGAGTGTTTAGAGAAAAGATTCCTTCAACTATGCATTGAAAATTTTAGAAAAAACTTATGCGAGAACTTATAGCCTTTGTCGGATTTTTCTTTTTGTATATACATGCAAGTATGTATGTGTGTATATGAAATTAAAACAGACATATTAAATAAAAAAAAAGAAAATAGTAGACATTTTAATAACTCATTAATAAATATAATTTCACGTGTTCAAGTGTAATGTATAATAATGTTTTATTAATAAAAAAAATAATCATAAAGACTTTCAAGTGTACAAAAAATAATACCTGTACCTAGTACTAACAAGTACTAAAAAAATATAATAACCCGTCACTGTCTCATACAAAACATTAATTTATTTAATAATCTGCTAAATACTTCATGAGGAAAAATGTAAAAAAAATTCACCGAATCTTGCTAACTCGTGGATGTTGTATGCACAGCCAATAAATTCGTGCATGTGCATGTGTATATGCACTTATATATATATATATATATATATATATATATATATATATTTGTGTAGATATAAAATACGTATGTCTGGCCCGCCCGCACGGATATAATAAAGTCGGCATCATATCGTCGTGCCAGTAAATACGTTGGGCGTCGACCCCCGGTCCCAAGGCCAGCCAGCCACCGGTCTGCACCGCTTGATGTTGCAACTGCATTTCGTAGCATCCAAACTACAACCGTAGAGAGTACCTCTATAGGTAATATACCCCGCGACACGTCTTCTTTCTTCAACTGCGACGGAATCATTACAAGTCGACAGACAATGTTATTGTCTATTTACAGTAATGATTAGCGAATGCCTTGCGGAAAACAATATTCATTTGTATTTTCGGTTATTTCGTATTTATTTCCATATATGTATATGTACATTAAATAATATATATATATATATATATATATATATTATATGGTATGTATATATATATATATATATATATATTATATACACCATAAAGATCTAGAGATAAATAGTTCTAATTCCTAATCAAATCAAATCACAAATTAAGATACTTCTGAATAATAAGTTGTTTCGATGATCCATATCCTTTTGGATAACTTGAGTTTCTGGATAGATTTTAAATAAGTTTCTGGATAGATCTTAAAATTCTATTAAGGATAGAATTTTAAGTTTTTTTTTTAAAAAAAAAGCGTATAATACTCTTACAAGTTTATCACAACAAAACAGCAACGAAGAACCAATAAATCTTTCTACATTATAAAAATTAAACAGTAATGCCGTTCTCGTGACTTTTATTCGTTTTCTGATTAGTTGATATTGGTCAAGTGGTCTTTGTTCTGATTGGATGATGATAATGCATGATCAGTGTTCTGTTTCACAGTGTACAAAAGAGGGTAAACGATTTCAATGTAAAACTGAAGACATTTATTCAAAATATTGTAGTAATTGAAAAGTTGTTACACATTTTAATATTGTATTTTGTTGTTTATTTTTATAAACTTTTTCAATAAAAATTTTAAGATTAGAATTTATGCGGATTATTTGTGTGTATATTTTGTTAATTTCTGTTCTTTATTAGTGGGAAGCTACTCCCCCCTAACCCCCCAGTGGTGGGTTGGTGAGAGTAGCAAAGAGGGGGAGGAGCCCTCTAGTTTAATTTAAAAATGTTACGAGCTATTTTGTTACTGAATATAGATATTTATTTATTTATTTTTGTATATGTTTCTTCTGCAAGGATGTAATCTCCATCTATATAATAAAAATCCACATTTCTCATCACTTTGTCCGCAGGACAAAGTCTAATAGTAACGATAAATGTTTATTTTATCAGCTCATAAGTGCCAAGTTTATATCATTAAGTTTCTTTCTTAGGTATTTTTTACGTTCAAAAATATTATGCTCTAAAAACCAATAAATATTTTTTTTTCTATATTTCTTTCTATTTTCCCATCAATTTTCATCGGTTATATAGCAGTTATTTTATAAAAAAAAAAACATAACACTCAGTGCATATTTTGACTGCACCAAGAATAATCTCATAACTCCTGCAAAAATCGTAGGATGAACGTACATATGAATCACAGTAATAAATGTGGCAAAAATAAAAACATTAAGTGTATTAAAATATTTTTTAAATTTTCACAAACTGGAAAAATGTGATCAAATGTATTTCTCTGCCTGCTATAGAACGAAACCCATTTATTCCGGAAACGTATATCAATATGATAACGGGTATTAGAACGTTACTCTGTTCATATATCACAATAAATTACTATAGTCAGTTTTAATCGACCGGCAAAAATTTTTCCGTGACCCTTCGAAAATAATTCGCGATCCACAAAAGGGTCATAATCCCTAATTTACACATATCGAGATTAACTGTTCGTGCAAATTTTCCTGATATATGAAATATCTGAATTTTTTTATAACATCTCTTCTCTGCTACATTGTATGCATATGTGTTAAATGTATATTTGTTTTTTTTTTAATTTAATTAAATTTAGTAATAGGTACCTTTTATTTTTATGTACGAGCATGATTCATTAAAAAATGACACACACACACACACACATATATATATATATATATATATATATATATATATATATATATGTAATTAAATAATATAAATTATATTCTAAGAATCTCTGAAGTGTTATTTTACATCTGTTGTCATAATCATCCAAGTCTTTGTTTTGATACACGTTTAAATCCATTGTGTAAAATGTTCAATGCAGACAAATATTCATAATAGCGTCGGTGAATATTACACAGATTGTGTGTGAGTGTATATGTCTGACTACATTATGAGGTCAACCAAATAGGTCATGTTTGAAATTTGGAAATTCCAATATAGTATATAGAGGAGTCGACTTCATTATCCACTATGCAACTTTATTTCACGATAATAGACATAAACGGTTGGTATTTGATGATGTATTGTGTGACGCACGCACATATTTGCATTCGGTCGATTTGGACATTTTTTTCGTTTCATTTAGTTCTGCAATCATTCACATCATAAACAATTAAATGTATTTATATACATGGTAGTATTTATTTTTTTTATAAACAAATACATATATTAATTATTAATATTCGAAATCTAGTTTGATCATATATAAATTTCAATATACATTACAATTATTATTATATTTTTAATGATATTAAAATTTTATTTTGATCCCTTACAAATCAAACAATGTTTTCATACTTTTTCAAAATAATTAATTATGTAAAAATATTTTTTAAACACATCACACAAACATATAAATACATACAAACATACATATATTCATACATATATATATATATATATATATATATATATATACATATACATATACATATATATATATATATATATATATATATATATATAATTATTATAATCGAAATATATATGAAAATTACTATACAATAATTAAATTCAATTATTGTGGAATACAATAAATTATAAAAAAAACGAGTTTGAGTTTTTAAAACAAACTTTTTTTAAAAAAAATCTTTCAAATCGGAATACGTCATCTAAACTATTTCTCCATTTATGAAATATTATGTAAATATGTACAAGAAAATATAGTGCATTCTATTAAGATTAAAAAAACATTTGAAGAAGTGTTCTTTGTCCTTGAGATAACTGAATATTTTCTACTACGGTTTTTTCTATTAGCATTAGATAGATTTATAATCAGGCACACACACAAACATATATGTATATATATATATATACATATGTATGTATATATTTATATATATATATATATATATATATATATGTATTTATATTTATATATATATATATATATATATATATATATGTGTGTGTGTCCATTCACCAAATACGACCTAAAAGACAAGAAACAACTTCAAATCCCGATATGCAGATATGGAACAAATTGCTGTTAAAAATATTTGTTTGAAATATTTTATAAAGATTTTTTTACCTTGGCTCTGGGGATGTACACATGGTTTTCGAAATACACATAATCCAAAATATTTAACAATCATTTATTGAACACTTTCAAATAAAAAAAAAATATATAATTCATTGGAAGAAAAAATAATTCATTTCTAACTTCTTGCAAATGTACTTCATCAGTCTCATATATCTACTTCCTCATTTTTTATATTTTTTTAATTACTATACGCACATTCATTTCTAGGATGTCAGGGAAATACAAACAATATAAATTATTTACCTGCTATTTCAATTTGACAATAAATTATAACATTAGATTAGTTTTAAAAAAGATGATATGTGTGCTTTATTTGTACCACTTTTAATTGAACACATTTTTACAAGAAAGTCGACTTAGTATGGTAATAAAAAAATAGATAATTAATGCAATAACCAACCACATTCTATTTCTCTCTCTCTCTTTTATACACACCTCACCCAATATATATATATATATATATATATATATATATATATATATACATATGTATATATATATAATGTGTGTGTGTGTATTTAATTGATATTGAATCATCCAACACAAGAATTTCTATGTAAATTACCGAAAATGCAGTCAAATTAAAAACGGAAAAAAATCTTAAAAACACTTATCATAACGCCCAGTGGCATATGTAAATCTATTTTTACACATTTGTCATCGGCAACAAATAAGTGAGCAGTACATAGTGTCTCTTGTGGTTTATTGACCGATATTTGAATTCTAAGAATTAGACGCGATAATAAAAATACAATAACAATTTTATGAGATATATCGCAGAACTCTATAGAATAATATTATAATAATAATAATAAAATGATGTATATATATATATATATATATATATATATATATATATGTATATTGTGTATATTTTTTCATTTCTCCGGTTCTTTTTTTAACTAGCGAGTGGTCAACAATTGTTCTAGGAAACTGATATAATATTTTGTAATAAATATTACGCATAAATACGTGCACTCATGCACTTTTCCAGGTAGTTTTGTTTATAGAATTATCTGTTCATGTTTTACTTTCAATGTAATTACTGTCTGTATATAAAAAAGAAGTAAATCACTAATTACATGAATAATATACCAGTTCAAGGACAGTTGTCAGATAAACTATTTTTGTTAGTCTTCTGATAAACGTTATTAATCATATTTTATTTTAAAATGATTAATGGTAAATATTCATAAACTATTTTAATTTCAATTACACATCTTACATAAGTCAATTGTGTTTCCAGAAATGATTTTTCATGTTTATATATTAACAGTTCCATAATTATAATTTTGTTACTAAATGCACTTTCACAGAATAGATGTTTCCCTCCTAACGATTTAAGGATACTGAAATCGCTATCAAAATGCATATAACCAAAATTGAAACGATCAATATCACTTATTAAACATTTTGATGATAAAAAATGTGTGTATTTTGTAGGAAATGAAAATTAATTTACAAAAATATTCACTGTTTTTAGCATAAAAATATAAAATAAATACTAATAATAGTTATAAACATTTACGGTTAATATTAAATTCAATGAGAGAAATCAAATAAGGAAAGATACTTTCTATTTCCTTCTTTAATCTGACCATGAAAAAAAAAGACTAAAGGAAATATTTATTCTGATAGAAAAGAATATAATTCATTAATTCCAACGAATGTTTTTATGAAAGATGTAATATTCTCTATCATCATTTCCTATTACTATGGCCTAATTTCGAGTAAGTAATATATTTTTTTCATTGCAAAATGAAAAAGCTATTATGTGAATGAAATCATAATTAATTAATTAAATACACACATATTAAATACATTCGCCGTTATTAACTAATTCACTTAAGTTTATTTATCATTTTATTACGATTTTAAATGATTGTTTTATAAACAAATCTGTAAATTATATTGACAGACAAAATATTATTAAATTTGAAACCGAAGAACTAATTAGTTCTTTTCTTAAAACAAATAAATCTAATCTAAGACTTAAGTGTAAAAAATTCAAAAGAAACAAAACACAGTTTCTCCTAGTATTTTTTTTTATTACCGGTGAATATTATAGCAGTTCTATTCGATTAATTTATTATTTTTCATAATATATTTCTATATTTTTCACAAATGAATATTCATTGTTCATGTAAATTTTATAAAAAATTGTTATTTATAAAAGATAAATATTTATTATTTGATAAAATAGTTTTTCAGTGTTTCTGAGAATAACAGAACCGGCATAAGAATGGGTTTAAAAAATTATAAAAATGATTAATAATCAATTATTGAAATCAAAATCAAAAAAACAATAGTGAGAAAAACCTGTAATTGAAACAAATTTATATTTAAAGCATTACATGGAATTAAATTACTGAAGGGAGAGAAGATAAAGTTTAATCTAATTATGTATTTTTCTTGTCTTTTTTTTAAAAAAAACATATTTTCTGACAAGAAAATTTATATTTTTTAAAATAAAGCATCAATAATTCTTATGTAAGACCCAATATATGTACGAAAGCTTACTAAAAAAATTTAGAGAACACTTTTTTTACTAGTATTATGATACTTCATTTACTCTCGGGATGAAATAAAATACTCCTAGTTATCAAAAATTGTCAGATATTAATTTTAAAATATTTACATTTTTCAATAATCAATTATTAATAATTTTTAATTGCTGCTTTAACGCGCCTCGCATCATCAAAACGTTAAAGTGCAAAAAAATGTCATTATTGTTCAAGTCTTTATAATTTTTCTGTACTTGAATGGTTCGAGAATAATACATCGCCGTCGAAATGTGCATAAGGAACAATCGAAAATGTTCAATAATCTATTATTGAACATGTTTGATTAGTTTTTTTCTGGTTTGTGGATGGAGTCAAACAAATGATTTATGAAAGTAAATTTAGTGACATTCATAGAATTATGTCATGAAGAGATTAAACATCTTCTTTAAAATATACAGAATATTCCAGATATACATACATGAATGAATATATTTTTTATTGTTGAACTCAATTTCATTTTTTTTTTATTTAAAGACATGATAGTTTTCGATTTTCAACGTTTAAAAAAATAAATGTCATATCAAGCTAATAAATTAAACTGAACTTTATTTGAAATACAACGCAAAATCGAAACGCATTCGAAGTATCGAACAACTTTAAAATCAGTGATGCGTTATAGCTTCATGGAGCCCAGGCAAATTTGAACCATGTACAGTGTTGAATTCAAACATTTTTCCAGTAATCAGTTTATAAAAGATCGGTTTGCTCCCGCCCTGTTGACGAAGGCCCCATGAAATTGAATTTTTTGTCCATAGAATAACGAGACATTGTTTAAAATGTGTAATTAGCAAAATTTATAATAAAAGTCGTCTAGATAGAAAATAATTTATAACTAGAATTTTTATAACTAGAAAACATATGAATAAAAATTGTTTGATCTGTAGAGGGACTTTTTTCAAACTGCTTTAACAGAAGAATAACAATGTAAAAAAAAAACTATTGTAAAAACTGTCGGATTACAAGAACTGAACATGATATATATATATATATATATATATATATATATATATGTGTGTATGTATATATATATATATATATATATATATATATATATATAAATAAATAATTGAGTTGAATATTGATTGAAATCGGTGGACAAAAAAAAACACCTTTCCTATTTTCCACTATTTGATTGTTTTCAACAAACAATGACAATGAATACCACAGTGATGACTACCGCGTGTGTGACTAATACAGACGATTTCTGTACACTGATGGAATGAAATTGTGTTTTTGTCCGTCTAATGAAAATATATTGTTGTCCGTATCGACATCGACAGACGATATTTTCTGAAAAACGTACCAAAACAACAACGATTGTTACGAATTTTCCAATCACTAATCGACACTTCAATCTACACTTTTGTGACGTCAACTTAGAAGTAATTCAAAGAAATTATATATATATATATATATATATATATATATATATATATATATATATATATGTATATAATACTTGAAAATACTGATTTTACAATTTAATTTAAGGTAAATTTTCAAACTCAAGTAATCATATATGTTGCAATAGTTTGTAATACCTTTTATAATTCTATTTTAGTACGAGTAATTCATTATACAATAAAAGTAGACCATTTCATTGACAATAATTCTCTGATAAGTGATTAATTAATATTATACTCAATGTAAATAATGAAAGTAAAATATAAATCAGAATAAAATAAAACACTGGAAATATTCAGTGTTGAAAAGTAGAAAAACACAGTAAACGTACAGTAAACAACGACAAGAAAAATAAAAGTATAAAATATACTGAAAACACACGACATAGAAACAAAAACGACAAGTTTACAGTACAGAAACATGATAAACTTATACAACAGTAAAGTCGCTGTAGTTCAATCACTGGATAATCTAAGGTATTCAAGTACTTTGATACTATTTTAATTTAATCTTTTCCAATGTATTAGGTTGACCAATAAAAAATGGCAATTTTTTTTGTAAGAGATAGTTCCTGCTAGTTTTTAACTTGTAATTTTTAAAAAAATCATTATATTCAGTTCATTTTTGTACTTGTAAATCGTAAAAAAGTTTTATTTTTGCAAGATAACGTACGACCACACGTTGCAATAGAGACCAGAACAAAAAATATGAATTTAGGGTGGATGATCCTCCCCATCCTCCGTGTTCTCCAAACACATCTCCATCAGATTATCACCTATCTTTATCTTTGGACAATCATATGCGTGGTAAACAGTTTAAAAATGAAGAAGGAATAAAAATGGAGATGTGCAGATTTTTTGAAAATAAAAATAATCAGTTTTATAAAAATGGAATTTATAAATTATCTTCTTGCTGGAAAAGGGTTGTTCAATGCGAAGATGAACATTTTGATCAATATACACAATTTTATTTTAAAGTATTTTATGTAAAAATACACAAGTGTTTTTTTGTCGATTCAAAAAAGACAGAACTTTCTTGGTTACCTGATATATATATATATATATATATATATATATATATATATATATATATATATATATATATATTAAAGATTTATATAATTTTTATTTCACATTAATTAATTTTCAATCCATTAATATTGAGAAATATGAAAACTAATAAAACAAAAAAAAACGCTACATTTTACGGATCAACAGTATTTTTCATTCATTTTATATCTTCAAGTATTGAAAACAATAAAAAAAGAATTATGAATGACGTATATATTTATCATAGCGAGTGTACGTATTAGTAACTAGAATATATTTATCAGAAATAGATTTACTCATAAACTACGTAGATCTTTAAGCAAACTTACGGCTATGGTCAACAAGCAAAATGAAATGCTTAAAATTCGATAAATCGATTTTTATACATTTTTTGCAACAACAGGAAGGAGGCGCAAAATATATTCTCTAAAGGTACCACTAATATAAATCTAGGTCTGTATATATTACTTAATACATCTGTTTAATACGGGAAAAAAATTATATATATATATACATAAAAATACATCTATAATCTAAAAACAATGTTTTATTTTAAAAGAAAGACATATATCAGAGAAGATATTTTGGCGCCAGTTAAATATTTAACGTTTATTTATATATAAGTTTATACAAAAAATATAAATGAAATTAGATAAGTAAATGGAAATAAAGACGTTATCATTATGTCAAAACAAATACAGAAAAAAAAACGATAAAACATGCATAAATATAGAATGCATTTATATAACAAATTGCAGTAATTAATCCGTACATTCAATAACATTGACTTCGAATCTTTTCCTCAAGATAACCTCATTGAATGAATCGAATATCAATTGCACTTTTTGTATCAAACTTCGATTATATGTATTATTCCATTGCAATGGCATTCAACGATTGTTTCCCTGTTTCAGTAGTGTTACACTGTATGTGTTTATGATTGTACATATAAATTGAATAAAATTTGTAACTGAAAATAGTATCTATGCTGCCACCTACCTTTTTCGACTTTCAGGCCAAGACATGAACCGTGCTGTTGGAGTTGATACGAAAGTGCTGCTGCTGCTACTTGTTGTATTTGATTGCTAGGCGTCGCTAGTTTCTCGGCAAGTAATGGGTTTGCAGCCGCGATATTAAATTTACGCGCGGATGCAGTTCGCATCTCGAGTAACGATGGTTTTTGATGTGCAGCCATATTGGTATTGTTCGAAGTATTACCTTGATCATTTTGTGAATTGGGTAGATCATTATTATTTTCTTCCTGTAAGAAAAAAAATCACACGTGTACAATAATGATTTTATGTTCCAACTTCATAAAATCTTCTAATGTACACACTATGAAATAATTAATAATTTTATTTAATAAATTGTTTAATTCAAATACAGCGGTTAAAAAATATTTTAAAATATAATAAGTTTCGAAAAAAATTGTATTATTAAACATTACTGTTTTTATAAACTTTTTTATGAATAAACAAAATACTATAGGAAAGTTTTATAATGAAAATGACTGCAGATGAGATATTATCTTTAATAAGTTGAAATTATTGACTTTAATTGTAAATATTTAAAAATTTTAATAGTATTTTTATATTACCAAAACTATCACATTCAAAACAATTTACGATTAAAGAAATCATAAACATAGAAGTAAACATAGGAAATATATAAAAATCAAGAGCCAAAATAAGATGTTCTAAAATAACATTAAAAAATATGATATTAATAAAATATATATTTAATTTATATCAATAAAAATATATTAAATCATATAACCATATATTTTTAAAATATTAAAAATCATTTTCATATAATAAGAACTTGATGGAAAACAGATCAAAATATTATAATTTGAAACATAGGTGAGTAAAACAAAAATTATTTACTTTTTCTCTACCTTTCAGTTTGCAGAAAGTTAATAGTTTAATAGATAATATAAAATAGCCAAAAGATTGTATTTATTTCTATTTTATAAATACAAATTAATTTAATAAAAGTAAATGAATTAAAAATGTAATTAAGGAAATTATAATTTATTTGTGGTGTAAGTCCATAGTAACACCATAAACGTTTTGTTTAATATATATTTAAAATATCCAATAATGAATTTATATTTCCATATTCAAATAAAATAAAATATGGTGTTTTGAATGTTATTTTTTTGTAAAAATGATCTTAGCCACAGTACCCAAGTATACTTTTTTAGTTAATAATAATAATTCATGATCAGAAATCGTATGTATCAACAACACATTAAAATTAATTAGAATATGAATGTAAAAATAGTAAACTACCTTGATTTCGGTGACTCCTCCGGTCAGGTCGATGAAAAAATGCTCGAGCTCAAAATTTGTATCATTTAGCTGCTTGAATATATCGTCTGTATCATTCATTTGTTCAGTTTCATCTGATAGGCCTGTTTCGAGGCTTGTGAGATCCGACTGGGTGAGTTCACCAAGACCAGCCATGGCCATGGCTTGTTGACCCACTGCAACTGCCTCCTACAAAGTAAAATATACACATTTCAGAAAAAAAGCATTTATACAACAATACTTTTTTATCATTATCCATCATATCAATCACATTCATTATAATTTCAAAATAATATTAATATTTACATGTGAATACATAAAAGACAATATTATCAAAAGATAAAATTATA
The DNA here is from genome assembly GCA_034766995.1 of Acanthacorydalis orientalis. Classification (NCBI taxonomy): domain Eukaryota; kingdom Metazoa; phylum Arthropoda; class Insecta; order Megaloptera; family Corydalidae; genus Acanthacorydalis; species Acanthacorydalis orientalis. The sequence continues at coordinate 11,874,992 of CM068319.1, read as the reverse complement.
AAAAAAATATATTAAATTTTATTTTAAGGAACTCTCAGTTGTTATAACAGTTCAAATAATTATCTTTTAGGAAATTCTAACAATAATAAAAATTGTAATAATAAATTTTCCCTTCAATTTATATAATAATATTTTTATTCACTAGTATGTATGATTTCAACATAAGCAAGAATAAATATTAAATTTTCTTCTTACAAATGATTTGTATAATTACAAATCACATTTAAAAAATATTCATATTTGGAAACAATAAATTGATAAAAATAAACTATTCTATTTTTAATAATTAAAAAAAAACATTTTTTAAAAAAAACAACGAAATTCAATGTTTCAATTTTAAGAAATAGTCATTAAAACTTGTTTATTGAAAATAATTCAGTTCATCTATTTTACAAATTCTGTTTTATTGTAAATAAAACCTTGTATTGATTTCTAATTTGTCTATTTTTTTAATATTTAAATAAGTTTTCTAAAAAAAACATTTTTTTAATTACTAATTTAGGGCATTAATCTTTTTGAAATTTTCTGACAAATTATTTATTTATCTATATATATATATATATATATATATATATATATATATGCATAGATAATATCTGATATGTTTGATATACTCTCTGAAATATGTATTTTGTTTCATTTTCGAACTTGTGATCGTTTGAAACCATAGACTGACTGTAGTATTTAGTATGTATGCAAACCAGAATTAAGCATCGACATCTGTGAATGAGTAACTGTACCTGTAGACAAGACGATAAATCGACCATTTTTCCATCGGTGTCCGGACACCACAACAGGTCGTCATCTATGAATGGCATCGCCAACGACATGAGCTGCTATGCTGATATCCCGTTTAAACGCGGGCGCGCAACACAACAATGTGGTTAGTATCGAACAGCACGTGTGATCGCTTTCAAATAAATATCAACGGCCGTTGGAACAATGAACCGTTTATGGCGCGAAAATTCAAACCTCTTTGTGATATAGTGTTATTATAATTAATGGTTATCCGCTTTCGTATTCTACGCAGTGATCTGTAAACAAAATTATAATATATTTTTTGATAGTTATTTATTATTTTTTTTTATAAGAATACAAAATGACTGTAAACAATTGTATATTTTTCTACACATTTTTATCAATGTTATGTGTTTTCCTTGACTAAAATTTTAAAAAAAGTAAAGAACTATTGTTCGAATAATTTTAAACATATAATAATCGAATTTAAACCTATAATGTCGATTTCATATTTCAGAATCTTGATTAAAAGACAAATAATAAATTTAAAAAAATTATTGATAATATATATATATATATATATATATATATATATATGAAGTAAAAATTACGATGGGTTACTTACGAAAAACATTAATATAAAACTTTATTATATCTAATTGCCTTTCTGAAACTAAAATTCGATTATAAGTTAGAGATTTCTGAATTGAATTTTACTGTTTAGAGGAAAATCCTGCTATAGCATTCTCAATCGTTAAATCGTGTTCTATATTAATTAATTAAAAACTTCTTGTAGTTATTTAAAATATATTACGAATATTTAAGATTAATTTCGAATAATTACTCAATATATCCATAAAATCAATAGTTTGTATATAAATAAATAAATTACCTTGTAATATCACGATATTTTTCCAATTTTTTTCGCAACATGAACGCAGTTGATTACGTTGGTCTGTCCTATAACAAAAGAAAAACAGATATGAACACTTTTGTACTTCTTCTATATAAAAAAAATACATAAAAATAACTTTTCATTCAGACACTCAAACAAACATATATATATATATATATATAAAGTTTTATAACAGTGGACTAAATAATAATTATTGTTAGTTTAGTGCAATGACTCCAAAAAAAGTTTTTTAAAATACACAAATCATGACTGGTAGAAGAGAAATCAATAATTTCAAATCTTACAACTTAATTTAATAAATGAATTGTTTATAAAACGTATTATATTTGTTCCTAGTCTTTGATTTCGTTTCTTTTTTTAATTTATAGAATATGTTGTTTTTGATGTTAATCTCATTATGATATTTGGAGCCAAAAACATATTTTCAATTCGTGAATTTTCCATTATTTTTTTAATGAACTATTAATTAAAGAAACTTAAGGATTTATCTGTGCCTTGGCGTTTTAAGAATACCGACATCACTTTTGAAATGCGCATAAACAACAATCAAAAATAATCTATAATAATTTATTCAATAATAATTTATAAGCTAGCTGTAAATTTCAAATCATAAATAATTACAAGTACTCTGGCACTTTAATACGTATATTTTAAATTAATTAGATGTTTTTTTTGAAAAAAAATACAAAACCTTCTCACAAAAATCGAACATATGTAAAACAGACCTACACATATTTCAATATCGACTTAGTCTCATAAAAAATGAGTAGTAGTTTTAAAAATATTAATGACTAAAACATCAAATTCAAATATTTATATAGTTACTTATTCAATTTTGAAAATAACAATAAAAATAATATTGTAATTACATTTAATTATATACAAGATTAGATGATATTTAATTCGTCAAAACACCTGTTATCAAATAACATTTTATGCTCTACATCGGCCACTGATAGAAGTCAACAAATTACTTTTAAAAACCAACATACACACCGGTTTACTTCATATTTCTTTTCAATTTATCTGTAAAAAAAATAATATCCAAAAAATAATAATTGTATTCTTATGTACGATAATTAAAAATAACTATCTGGATTTTTTTTTCATTTTCTCAAATTAATTTCTCATCCAATTCAAAAACCAAAGAAAATTTCATCAAAAATGTTTAATAAAAACTATTGATCATATTTGATTATTGCTTATACACATATCGATGATAATACCATCATCATCCGTTAAGATATAAATATATTTTTTGATATCTTTATGATATTTACTCTAAGAAAAACAGTACTTTACAAAAAAAAGAACTACAGCTGATACATCAAATAATAATATATTATTTAATGTGAAATAAATTTATGAATAAGTTAAATATCTATTTCGACTGCGAAAACTATTATTTCTAATCAAATATATTAATTATGCGTTGAACCAAAACAATCCCAATAGTAAAATGAGATTCTTACACATTTCTCAGTATCTTTTAACCTTTTTTACATTTTTTTTTTCACCTCGACGATTTGTTTTCTTTAACAATTAATAAAACCAATCTTACTTTTCCTATCAGCCATTTTTGAGATTTTTATCAATCACAACCAACGTACTGTGCATTTTTTTACAATAAAAAATCAAAAATTATCTAGTTATTAAAATTAATAATACTCATAATGCATTTGAGTTAATAAATGGAAATTTAAAAGTTTCAGTTGATATTTAAAAATGAAGAAAACGGACAATTTGTACTAAAAAAATGCAATAGGTGTAATTCTAGAAAATGTGTTAATAGAAAGAACACGATTATATTATTACAAAAATCAAAGAATATTCTACGTTAATCAAAACAACAAAGAATGTTGATTACAAAATATCATAAAAGAGTAAAATAGAGAAATGTGCAATAAACTTTTTATATACGACTATAATAAATATTACATCAATCAAATTGCAAACAATTAAAAATAATAAAAAACAGAATACATTTCTAAAATAAGGATTGTTTAATAAATTCATACATGTAAACAACAATAATAGTTTAATTTGAAAATTTCTTTTTATAAATACACACATTAACACATAAATAGATAACGATTTTCAAATAATGATAATAAAAACAATAATTGCATATATGAAACTATATATGAGCGACAGAGATAACCGTACGATTGAAATATAACGGTCAAGCGGATCATTTCACTCGCACAATACGCAAAATATTGAGCTACGGCTTTACTTTCACTACCGTCATTAAAAATGCATTTACTCATTTCTTACAGTGAAAGTTAGTTCCCGTGGAAATAAAATTCAATCTTCGGAAGGTAAATAAACTTTACTGTGTAAAAATGCACAATAGAAACGGTATCAACGTTATGCATCTCGCATCTCTTTCTAACCAAATCGAAATCAATGTATATGCTCGTCTCTGTTCAACAGATTAATACTGTTTCTCGCGCATGGTAACTTTCACTGGAACAAGATCTTAGTGTGCTTATGTCCATGAATGCATAGTAATTTCATTTGCAGCCGTGCTGATGGAACTATTTGTGGGGTAATTTGAAACAGTGTGAAAATTAAATTAGTAAAATGCACGTAATTGTTCGTTTCATATTTTACTTTCATTGTTAATGGGAAACGTGTTTAATTCACAATCTAATAAATGACACAATTATTGAATAAAAACTTAACAATTCAGTTGTTTTTCTTATAATGTTATTTGTTTGTAAATATTTTTCAGTTCCAATATATATTTTCAAAATTACCAAACTGATAATTTTCATTTTTAATATCTAAATCTCTACAATGTAATAAAAATATTACTTTTCCAAAACGATAAAAGTCATGTTATTTGAATTGAAATTTTATTGACAGAAACTTCAACAAAAAACGAATTTAAATATCAAAGAGAAGAAAAAAGTTTAAATGGAAAAATACATTGTTTATAAATAAAAATTTCATACTCACAAATGAATTGTTTTCATTTCAAAAACCACAAAAATGTTTCTGAAGGATATTTTTCAATAAATGCTTTTTCAATAGTTGATCATTTCTAATTGTTTCTTAAGTGCATTTCGATGGCTATGTCGATTTTTCTGTACCTTGTCATTCTGTGGATAATGGCATCGTCATCGAAATGTGTATAAACAATCAAAAATGATCATTTTCGATTAGAAACATTTTTTTATGATTTATGGAATGAAAAAAGAATTCATTTCTGAAAGTAAATTAAACTATAATGGCAGAATTGTATTGATTTCATATTTTTTTCGACAAAGAAAAACGCTTTAACAAATTATGAAGATAATGAAGTTTATTATTTTTTTATTAAACTACCTATGTTTTTTTTTATTTTAGTGTACAAGAATGCACATTAATACCTACGAAAAATATAAAAAAATAGTAAAGAGCAGATATGAGATACTGAAAAGAAAAAAATATTTTTACTTAACAAAATATTGTTGCATATAATTATTATTTTTTATATGTATTTACAAAGATCATTCTTAAAGCTGAACTGCAAGTACGTATTATTGTTAATACATAAAATCATGTCTATCAAATATGAAATTTTTTTTAAAAAAGTATATGCAGACGTACTTGTTATGATTTTATAAGTTAAGCGTCGTGTCTTTTTTTAGCAATCTGATTAAAATTGTTGTAAAGACTTGTATAAAATTAAAGTCCGATATGTTGAAGATAACTTTTATTCGAATTTTTCCGATATAACAAAAAGTTTTAACCTCTTCATGAAAACGAAACCCTGAACGGAAGAAACTTTTCTCCTGAGACCTTATTCACAAAGTGTGGTACACTTTGTGATACTGCTTAGAATTTCGCACAGTTTCTAAATTGTTCAATCTGTTCGTTTCTTTCGGTTTTTATAAAATATATTGAATTATAAAGTAATTTATTTTATACCTATTTCTATACCTCAACGGTCTACTCCTTAAAATCATTATCTTAATCACATGCTTATTAGGTTTTAGGTGCTGTTTTGTTCTTTTATTTATTTTTGTTTTGTTACACAGAAAATATAAAAATTAATGCCTGATTCAGACTGAAAAATAATACAAAGTTATACCTGAAAAAGCTATATAAGAATTGAAAATTAGGTGTGTTTGAGATTCCAAACCAGGAACTAGCTCTGAACCTAATCTTTAAAATTTCATAAATATTCACAAATGATTTATTTTTTATCCTACAAACAATACAACTTTTTCTGATCAAAATGATCAATAGATGATTATTAATAATTTTTGATATTAAGTATTTCGATAGCTAGTCCATTATCCTTATAGTATCAACGAACAGAAATATCTAACCCATATAGAGTTTGACCCTTAGCTGCCACACTTATCCGGTATAACATAGCTGCCACATGTGGCCAGTGGCCACAGTGGCAGCTAAGGGTTAATGTTGTTCATACTGATAAACTTTTTTATAAATATTTACAGAGTAAATTGTTAAACCTTGACCAAAAAAATGTATTATTGTGAATTTATAATGTCATGTCTTTTTTAATATTTGTACAGATGTATTCTACATTAAAATACGATTATATTCTTAGATGGTTGGTTATTGGCGCTTCAGGGTGCCTCGACTGCTAAGGTCATTAGTGCCCGAACACAAATACAATTTAAAAATATACCGCGTTTGGGCACTTGCGTTCGAATCATCCCTTAATTCGAACGCTTAAGTATGAGTACCAACTTAAAAGTATTCCATTAAAATAATAATTCTCTCAGTGAGAGATAAAAACACATATAAAGGAAATGGACTTGTAACATACCTAATCTTGATTGGACAATAAGTATAAATATAATAAAAAGAGATGAAACTCCTGAAGTCACTAAAACATTTAGAATACTCTAAATATTCTTAAAAAATGTAACTGTATCGTGGAGTATATTTTTCTAGAAATTCTTAATATTAAGAACTTCACACGGATGCAAGTATATTTTTTGATGAAGTGCAAAAACATATTTTAAAAACAAACAGAAACAAATTACAGAAAAACATACAAACTACTGCTACGAAATAAGAGAATAAATCAAAGTGTACGTTTTTAATATGCTATTCACTTTCATTGGTTACACTTATTAGAATGTAAATAAATGATATAAAATAAAAATAAAATTGTTTCTCTCGTATTTATATTTAAAAAAATATCAAAACAAACAGGTGTTTCAAAAAAAAAATAATGAACCCATCCTATTCATGCTAAAATAAGTGAATATTTCAATAATACACACAATACAATACTTTTAAAAAATATACTACAAATATCTTAATAAGAACAAAAAAGAAACACAGTACTGAAGAACCTATGTTAATACCATTGGACACTGAAATATCGTTTACTTCTTCATACATAGTTAAATCCCCGACTGGTCGAGTATTTCTGTACAATGTTGGAGCTTACAAGTACTTTGTTTTTTATCCCACAATTACCACAACACTTTATAACACAAAATAACACCCGACAAGTAATCTCCTGTAATTGCTGTGATTCTTCTTTTCTTTATACTTTACGTTCATTTATATATATATATATATATATATATATATATACATATACATATACATATACATATACATATATATATATATATATATATATATATATATGTGTGTGTGTTTGTGTGTGTGTATGTGTGTGTAGGTATTTATCAGTCAAATGAATCGTGTGAAATTGAAATCTATTTTGAATAATAAAAAAATAGAAAATTCCTGACGTAACTAAACAACAAGTAAAAAGTCATCACTGTTAAATATTCAGATGCACCGACGTTGTTTTGTAAAACTTCAATAGCACTTGCGTTTCGATTGCATGAAATGCAATCTGATGAAAGTGAAAATAGTAATTTCTAATGTAGCATGCTAAACACAAATTACATATTTTTTTTTATTTTTAATTAATATGTGAAAGCGAAATTGAACTCATTTTATTAAGCATTATGTACCGATAATACGACGTTGTTTGTTTATCTATGCATTCGATTCGGTTATATGAATACAAGTGTCTATTTATTTGAACAGTTTTAAACAGAATCTGCTCTAAAATTAATAGAAATTAAATATCTCTCTCTGTCACTTATAATTAATGCTTATCAAGCTGCTGTTTCATTTAGATTATCTTAAAAGAACTATCAATCTTGATTCATATCGATTTTTCTGACTTAAAAATATATTGATACAAAATGCAAATATCATTTTTTAAATAAATATTAAAAAAAAATCAAATATATTAATATGAGTTTTAAATCTATATTGAGTGCATTTCTCCCACAACATCTCAAAAATAAAGAGAAAAAATTAAATCAATACTTGTACAACCATATCGTAACCATAAACATTTTATATGTCAATTTTCTTTGTGTAAAAAGTTTAATATTGTGTTCAAATTAAAAAGAATGGAAACAAAAACGTTATTTTTAGAGCAAAAGTGTTCAAAATATAATAAACATCAATTTGTATCCACATATTTTTACACTTTGTCGTTGTATAATAATTCTAAATATTTATGAACATTATATATATATATATATATATATATATATATATATATATATATATATGATACATATTTATACATATTTGAAAACATGTCAATGACCTGAAATTCGCACCCACGTGTTGAGCAAGCGCCAAATACCACGTGTGTGAGGAAGATATAAGATTGCACATACTTCAATGAAAGGATAAATTCATTATATATATATATATATATACATATGTATATATATATATATATATATTGCTTGATTGAACTTAAAGAGGAACAATAACATTTTCTAAGAATTTCGATTTTAATATTTAAAGAAATTAACAAGAATCAAATTTCATCAGTAATACTTTCTCTCTATAATGAACTTATTTTTATAGTTTGCAATTTCTAAAATTTAACAAATTTTATGAATAACTTATGGTAATAACTTTCTTAATAAAATATTATTTTTACAATAAAGTTGAGATCGAATTATTGCAATACGAATGAAAGTGTTATATTTGTTTGATACACACACACACACACACACATATATATATATATATATATATATATATATATATATATATTCAATTGTATAACAATAATTGATTATACAAAACATATATATTGATATAATTATAGAATTCAAGTCACAATGGAAAACATTTGCTAGAAATGTGATTAAATTGTCGATATTTGTGATATTTGTTGTTTGACTTATATTTCGAAAATGTATAATTAACACCGTTCATTATATTAATTATAGCTTATACTAATCATTTTGGTACGAAATAGTAATTTTTTATAAATGAATTTTCATTTCTGAAAACCATACAAATATTTTTTCTGTTCAAAATGTTCAATTACGGATTATTGATCAGTATGACTATTTATTTGCTAATAAGAAAATGATCATAATAAGAATTACGAACAATTTTATTATAAATAAAATTTTATGTGTTGTGTGGAAAGTGAAATGACTAATTTACAGCTACATATGTAACATATAGAAACTACTATTCTGAATAAATTTGAATTGATTTCTATTCAAAAAATAAGTATACGTTTATTTTCTTTAAATTTTCAATTTTGGATAATCTCTAAAAATAGCCACAATATAGTTTTGACACTAACGAAATTCACTTTCACAAGTGAATTATTTTTTTTAGCCTACAAACCACATTCGAAACAACGTTCAATAAATGATTATCAATCATTTTCGATTGCTATTAATGGGCATTTTGATTGTGATGATATCATCCTTAGAGCAGTGATGTATAAAAAAATCTAATACAGATAAAACGTCGACTGTTCGTTCAATTAACATGTAATTCAAGAGTTAATCCAAAACTGCAAATAAGTTTTTGTTTCCAAATATTATAATTAATTCAACATTAAAAACTAAACATTATTCTATAAATGAAAAAATATAGATACAGAAAAAATACATATCAAACATATTTTGTAAATTATTTAGTTATTTTTAAGACTTTTGAAATTATTAATTTTTTTTCTACTATCAAGGTGCAGAAAAATATCTCATATGATCTCAGAATCTCAGACAGAAAAACTAATTTTTCAGTACTTTTGAAGAGATGAATTGATTTATGGAGAGACTGATTGATTCCTGAAATGAAGAATCAGCATTTAAATGCACATAACCAAAATCAAAAACAATCAATAATCATTTATTGAACATTGTTAATCAAATTTTTTTAGTTTGTGTCGAAAAAAATGATCTTAAAATAGATTATATTCTATATTTCGTATAAATGATCCTAAATTACAATATGCCGAAAATCGTCTCACTCTATAAAAGTTTACTTCTAATGAATAAGAAAAGTTATTTCATAATTTAGTATTTTTTTCTATTTTAAGTATTTTTAATTTCAGTATAAAAAATTATTTTGATATTGATTTATTT
>CM068319.1:11819924-11859924 GCA_034766995.1 Acanthacorydalis orientalis | reverse complement strand
AAAAAAAACAAGAGGTTACCAGGAATTTTCGACTTGACACTTCACGTAATGGAAAGTTTCTGATCAAAATTATAAGAGTGTATGAAATTAGATGATGATTATATAAAAATAATTATTTCTAAAAATAAAATGGCATATTTTATATGAAAAAAATGTTTAAATCGAATTATTTAAGTAAAATTAACCATTGAGTTATAGATTTTCCAAATTTTCCAGCTTCTCTAACTCCCCGTTATTGTTAGTTTCAGTTGATTTAATACTGGATAAAATTATTTTCTAAAATCTTGGACTTGAAATAATCAAAGATGATTTCCTCGACTTCTATTATTTTTTCTGGTATTTTATCTTGTCTATTCATTGTTTTCTATATGAATCTTTATACATATCTCAGTTCATATATTGTATATAAATATATTAAATTTTACAAATGATTAATGTAAAGAATGTAATGATAATTTAAAGAATGTAATTATTTTCAATATTTATTCATGTTTGTTTTAATAATCTTTTAAAATAATTCAAATGCATAAACAAGTTTTTTACAATTTAAAGATATAATAAATTTTTAAAACAACCCTAAAATTGCAGCATATCATTCAATGATTTGCAAGTAAATAGAATAAATATTAGTCTCTCAAACATTTGAAAATTTTTTATCGTTCTATATTTTTATTATTAAGCATCCTAATTTGTTATTTTGGCTTCTTTTGTATCTCTTATTCAGGAGTTATTTCATTAGAACATTTATTTTCTGTAACAATGACCTCATCAATTCTAATGAAATGATTAAGCTTTCTTTGTTGAGATTTTTAAAATTATCTTATGAAGTAAAATTATCTTCTTATTTCTCACATTTCTCCTTTTTATTTTTCAACAAATATCTATACAGATACGTTTAAAAAAAAATATTATTAAAACGTGTGTATACGTATTTTTATTTGTGGTTTCATTTATAAGAAAATACTTCCTTGACATGTCGTTTGGGACATCTTAGTTTTTTCTCACAACGTAACTAAAAATAGTGAGTTAATCTAAGAATGGATAGTCTCTGGGGGTAAGTCAAGAAAGATATATTATTGTTATTGATCATCGTAGCGAATAAAGTGAATATTTTTCTGTTTTTGTGATAAAACTGTTAAAAATGGTATTTATACAAGTTTTTTCTACGACATTTTCATTTCAATTCATTTCTATTTAATATATTATTTTAATTTCGAAATAAAAATATTATTTATGAATGGAATTTATATGAAATTGTTGCCAGAACGAAATATTTAAATAAATATTCAGGTGATACGAGAGCAACATAATAAATACACAGTAACGATTGATTTATTTAAATACAAATGACACACACACACACACACACATATATATATATATATATATATATATATATATATATATATATGTATGTGTGTGTATATATATGTATCTGTATATGTAATTATATGCTCATTAACTTCACTACAGGAACTATCATATCATTAAATGACATCCAACCATATCCATCATTTTTGATTATTGTGAGTGGATAATAATAGAGAATTACATCTTTTACAACGGGACCTACAGTTCGATCACTTTTGCAGAATTTCATTATCTGTATATAGTTTAATTTTATACAATGCGAACGTATCATTTACCTCATTTTTTCTCCCACAGTTTCTCATCAACAGGACCTAATACATACATAGTATATAAACACTCACTCACACACACACACACACACACATATATATATATATATATATATGTGTGTGTGTGTATGTGTATAAGTATAGGCATACACAAACAAAAGAATCATCTAAAGGTGATTTAAACCCCTATACTAATATTTATTACAGTAATTATTATTTTACATTTTTCAAATACAGCCTAGCTCGCTTATAGCAAGCGTATACATGATATCGTGTATATTTTCTCATTATATCTATCACTAGCTATATCATTAATTTGAAAACTTGGATCCAGATATTACATTTTTCTATATAATCCCAATAGTACAATATAAATTAAATTTTGTTAAAAAGTAATATATGTTTTAAATAGCAAATAAATACGAAATTTAAATAAAACATGCATGCATATATAGAAATAAACATATTTTTCAATTCATTTCGTATGCAAACTCGTTTTAAGTCTTTAATTGAAAAATATATAGATGGCATATAGAACATTTTTTTTATTTGAGGATGCGGAGGACAATTATATTTTGTTTTAAAAAATGGTATATATCACCAGTTAGGTAAAGAATCAATTTCTCAGAAAATACCAAATTTGTATATCTGGGAAATGAGCTCGTTATAAACGTGTGTCTGTATGGAAATATGCTTCATCCAAAATCCATGTTAACATTTTATTATTATAAACACGAATTTCTGTACCTGTGCTTGCTATAATTGACTGAATATATTTATTTTCTGTACTATTCTTGATATAATCTGTTGATTTTTTTAGTTAAGAAAATAAGTCTTGTGATATTCATCAATGGATAACAATCTTTTTTTTCGCAATATCGTATTTTTATGAGCAAAAGATAAATGTGTCTATATATTAGAGACATTTTAATTAATAATGCTCAACAAATAAGTAAAATAACTTTAAATTAATTAGAAATCATTCTGTATACCCATTGATTTAATATTTTAATCAATAAAATACTGTCTTTAAATATTTATATATTCAAAAATTCAAAGATGACAAATAGTTGAATATGTTCGAAAATTTATTTGGTAATTCCATCAGTTTTAGAATTTTAAAGTATTGGAAAAGTATATTTATTTATAGACCATTAAAAAATTCAAAACACTGCTGTACAAGTAATAACATATTCGTTTTTTTTTTTAGTTTTTGGTCTCTTAGAGACGAGTTGTAATAATTTTACTATCTGGAAAAATGACAGAACGCCAGTTAAAAATAATTGGTACAAAAAATCGGTTTTATTAAATAAATTTATATTCAAAATATCAACGGTTAAAAACTTTTGAATATTGCTAAAAAATATTTTCCATATCAATGGTTCTCAGAATGTTACAGCACTGGGAAATATGATTTATTTATAGCAGTTTTGCGAAAATTGAAAACTTTGATTGTAGAAAGAGTAATAGGTATGTGTTTTTCTGTTAATTTTTAGCCATTTAGAAACAAGTTGCAACCACTTTGATATCTAGTAAAACGACATATCTTATTTGCAAAAAAATAAAAGGGAAAAATTGGTTTCGTCAGAGATTTTTATTAAATAAATTATATTCAAAATGTCACTAAATTACATAAATATTATTTTAGTATTGCCAACATTCTAAAAAAGATAATACAAAAGAAATAGGTTTTATTTTTGAGAAATAAACAATGTATTTTATATATATATATATATATATATATATATATATATATATATTAAATACAAAACCACATTACATGATACAACTGTCAATTTAATCATAAAAATATTCTAATAGCTATAATATCAAAGTGAAATATAAAAGTGAAAATATTAATTACAGACTGTCTACAAACTCACACATTAATTAATAAACGATTATTATTCAAACAATTAAACCTTTTATTTGAGGTTTAAAATTACTTTCAACAAAAAAACTTTCAATTTTATTCTATTTTCATGTATATTAAAAAAAGTGGACTTTTCTTTAATTTTATATCAAAGTACTGCAAAAATAAAAGTAAAAAAATAACATTTAAAAATAAAATACGAAAAAAAAATCTAACACGAAAAATATAGACTGGAATTTCTTTTAAAACGAAATATTTATGTATAAATTTCATCCGAATTCCAATAAAATTTAACTACTTTTAAATTGTGTGCAGTTTGGTTTACATCCAACATGTCAGAGGATTTAAACGAATCATCAACGATTAGTTTCTGGTCTTACAGTCAGAGACTTATGTGAGAAAAGGAACATTTGACAACTCATGTCTTTATCACAGTAAAAATCGAATTTATGTCCTATAAAATAACGTTCTACGTTAAATAATTCCCCCTGTTTTATTCTACAGTCAAAACATCTAGTAGTTCTATATACATATGTATATATATATATATATATATATATATATATATATATATATATATTTGTACACTTTTTATACACATACACATGTGTGAAGTAATAAAATGTGAAAAAGTCTGACAGTTTAGAAAATCTGACTGTGTAGTTAAATTTACCTTAAACTATTTATTACATTGGAGCTTTATATATATATATATATATATATATATATATATATATATATATATATATATATATATATATATATATATATAATGTTTGTATGTCTGTACTGGTAAGCAATAAGTTATAATATTCTGAAGTGATTATTGGTAATAATTTATAAACAAGCAATGCTACTACTTATTAATACATATTAACTATATATATATATATATATATATATATATATAACAAATAATAATAAATAATGAAATTAATACCTATTAGTATTATTTTCCAATTATTAATAAATGATTAAATAGTAATTTTTATTATTAATACTTGCACAGAAATTCTTATTAATTGCTATAAAACATCTATAAATAAATAAATGTGTCTATTTATAAAAAATATATCCAAAAATACAATATGATTACATAACTATGGTTCAAGAACTTCATATTGCTCTTATACATTGTAACAATATTTTCATAATGAAACAGTAACTAAATTAAACATATAACAGGACAAACGAGAAAACATTTTGCAGAAAAAATCTAATAAGTATAAAGTTTTTTTGTATCTGAACTACATGACTTATTAATACTACATGAAATTCCACATTACAAACAACAATTTTCAAAACATATGAGTATATAAATTAATATTCTGTTATAAGTATAACAGAATTTAATTTATATACTCATATCTTTTGAAAATTGTTGTTTGTAATGTGGTATTTCATGTAGTATTGATAAGTTAAGTGGCGTTTTCTTTACATGGGAAGAAAAATCACTATGTTGTTTAACTACATCTTTGATATATAGTACATTTAATTCACTAGGTATATTTTTTACATGTATGTATCTTAGGTAGTTTCTTATTATTCGAAAATATTTATGTTTTGAATTGTTTTAAGTATATGTATATATTTTTTGGATGTACTACTTCAAATTGACCCACCGTATAATCATATTAATCTTATTATGCTTAGGTATATTAGTTTTTCGTTCGTTATATTTCACCCTTTGAAGCCGGGCGTGGACCTAGGAATCAATTGATGATTTCCAAAGAAACTATGGTCTCAGAGCGCTATCTTTTGGATGATTTATTTAAAGGTCACTAATCTCTTTATAATGAAAACTAATTCAACTCAAATTATAATTTCAATAAATAATAATTTAATTTTCTCAAGCCTTTAAAGCAGGGCGTGGATCTAGAAATCCATTGATGTTTTCTCGAAGAAACTATTGTCTCAGAACGCTATCTTTTGGATGATATATTTAAAGGACACTAATCTCTTTCTAATGAAACAAAATTTATAAGTTTTTCTTTTATTATACAAAAATCACGGTCGTACAAAAATCAGAAAAATCAGTTTTTTCATTTGAAACCCTATAAACATTACGAACTTGAAAATTCGATTGAACAATATTTTTTTTCAAAAAGTTCATCATTAGAAGAAAGTATATAAAAAATTTTGAAACTCCACGTTCTTCACGTGCATCGGAAAAAAATTAAAATTCTCTGTGTAACGATATTTTTTCATTCATTAGTAAATTTTTCTATTTTATTAACTACTTACTTATTTTTTAAAATACACTTTATAACTTTTTTAAGTTATAGGATAGTATTTATACAATTAATATTAATTTTATAGCAAATATATGTTTAATGAGATTAACATGAATTATTTAGAAATCAGATAAAAAAAATAGTAGATAAAAATAATAGAGTTGAAATATAAAATTGAATATAAAGAAGATATATATCGAAAAACGAAAAAAAATTATATAAAATATGTAAAAATGTTATTTCGTTGAAAAAATTTGTTCTCATATATATATATATATATATATATATATATATATATATATATATATATATATATATATACACATATATTGTTGCGAAAATAAAGAATATCTGTGTATATTTTTACAAATAAGCAGTGTATTTTTGTGTATAGTTCATTCGATCAACCATAAGTGGTTTATAAAAACAATACATAAAATATAATGGAGAAGCCGAGAAATGAATATATAGTTCAAAACCAAATTAAAAACAATACTGAAACAAGTCCGAGAACAAAGATGACCTCATCTGACTGCAATTACGCACGCTATTGTCATCTCACTTGTTCAAAACAGACATTATTTCACAGGCACACTAAAAGATCTGCAATAACTTCTGCTGTTCAAGAAAGAATAAGGGCAATGCCCTCTATAAAGTCGATTCTTGCGTTTCATATACGCGATACAACGTATGCGCCACTACGTTATACGTACGTACCGGTACGCACACTACGTTTGTTAGTGTACGTACGCTTACCAGTTTATGTGAACGAATTCCTGGCTAGGTCGTTTAAAGTATTATGGGTGTTGTGTCATGATTGGCTTTTCTTGTTTTAACAATATATGAGTCGATATATGTGCACGCTAGTATGGAAGAACGAGATGAGTATAATGCAGGTGAAAGAAATATACCTTGATTAAGGATGACGTACTAAAAGATGTGATGGATGAGATGAGATTTTATCTAGCGGTTAGGAGTTCGCGGTATTTGCATCGTTAGGGTTCAATGATGATATATACAATCAGTTACATGAACACACACATATATATATATATATATATATATATATAAATAATATGTATAGAAGTACTTTAATGAATGCAATTAATTAAATTAATGTCGTTTGCAGTTACTAAAACTACAGCAATTAGCAAGTATGTTGTAAGATCTTTAAATATTTGTACGTACTTAATACAAACTAAACTTTTGATAAAAAGAAAACGGTATTTTAAATATTGAGTTGTACTAAGAAAATATTATTTTATTATTGCATATACTAATATAAAATAATATTTATTAAAATTTACCTAATAAGAGTACAAATTATGATTAATTAACTTATTCGTTTATTCCATAAACCATGAAAATAATTCTGAAAAAATATTCAATAATTTACATTTTTTTAATGATGTTTAACCACATTTCAATGGCGATGCCACACCATCATTAAAGCGCTAAGGTTGAGAAAAATCTCTTTTTGTACTTTTTTATACCTATACATAAGCTAGACAAACTGAAACTTAGTGTCTCATATTACAAACGACTGCCTTTTCAGTATGAAAAAATTATGAATATCATTATATAAAAATATGAAATGTATTGTTATTATTTTCATAAAGTTTTTTTTTTATATATTTTAGAGCTCTGAGAACAATGAAACCGCTATCGAATGAGTACAAGCAACAATCAAAAATGATCAATAATCAATTCAATCGATTTATTTTTTACAATAGCTACTTTTATTATCTTTCACATCTTAATAGTGAGTTTTCTGTTTGTGCATTAATGTAAGTGTAAAGAAAATAAAGATATATTATATATTAACCTAGCAAGATATCCTACTCTAAACGTATGAATATATAATTTAACATTCTCTCAAATATCTAACTTTATAATTGTTTTTTGCATTATAATCCAATGAAGCGTTATAGTGAAATGATTCTATTTTCAAATTTATTCTAGAATTTAAAAAAATAATATAGTCGTTAAAATATATATTATTGAACCAAATTATTCAAAAACTAACGTTTCCATCAATTCAGTTTATTATATAATTATTAATTGTGTAAATAGCTCACATCTGAATATCTTAGAAATCAATGAGTATGAAAGTTGACCCAAATAAAATATCAGAATATCTAAGGCTTTAGTAGTCGTCATAAATGCAATTTGTATGTAATATGTGTTTCCATCTCTCATTTAAGAGGAAAATCTTTCGTTTGTAAATCTTCAAACGTATTAATAGTTCACAATGTTTATAACAAAAATTTGTTATTGAAAAGTGGCTTATTCTGATTGAATTCTAAGTTTCCTAATCATATATATATATATATATATATATATATATATATATATATATATATATATATATATTTGTATAGTATAAGTATATAATAACGGTGGGCAAATTGTGGCTCATAAAACTATTCTGTGCAACTCCTAAGACAATATTGTGTTTCATTCCAATTTTTCCTAAACTTTGTATTAATAATCTATAGCCAGATATTAATCTATTAACTGCAAAAATGAATAATCAATCAAAGTCTTCAACGAGTAGAGATTAAACATATTCTGATTTCATGAGTAGGAATACTATCTAGTTGTAATTTTTATTATTTATAAATACAATTTTAAAATAATATTTTCTGTAGCTCTTGAATATTCAAAAATGTGTGAAAATTATTATATGTGGCCCTTATTATCGAAGAAGTTTCTCATTCCTGGTGTATAAGTTAGAGATACACTTTTAATTTCTTGCAATTTGATCGTTCCAGTCCCTATTTTTTCCTTAAATTCCCATTTCATTTTAACACCCATTTATTCATCTCTTTGTGAACTATTTTATTTCACAACTTGCAACCAGTTTCTGTTATACATCGTTTGTTTCCACTTCTTCAATATAGCTCGACCGTCCATAATTTGAAATCTTTACTGTTTTTATTATATAGTCATTACTGGCTGTTTTCATATCTATTTTAATCTTTTGCTACATCTTGTTATTACGGATGTACACTTTTACATACTTTTTTTTGACATTACCCAGGGTAAACTTTGTACTTCAATTTGTAAATTAGGGAATAAGAAAAATACATTGATCAATGATCTTGAAATAAAATAAAGAGTATTTTTTTTTTATAAAATGAACAATAATTAACTCATTTACTTTATAAATGTTATTTTATTATTAACTAAAGAGAACTATTTTTGGATGGAATCTAGGCAATAGTTTTATAATAAAGAAATGTATTGAAACAATAAGACTGTGTTCAAAAATAAAGAAATTTCTTAATATACACACCTAAATTTATATATATATATATATATATATATATATATGTATATGTATATATATATATATATATATATATATATATATATATGAATATATTTTTTTGTTAGAGAGAATTCGTTATAAAGACGATAGTGTATTTTGGAAGCTATAGCAGCAACTGTCTTTTGTTAAGTAGTGAATATCATTATAAAAAAGTTTACTATACTGAGTTTTCGCTGCATTACAAACTTTTGCTAAATTTAATTTCTTTAAAATATTGAAGTATTTCTTTGAAAGCAAATTAACGTAAAATCTATTATTAAAATGAAAACAGTCATTAAAAGCGCACTTATCTTAATCGATGAAACAGTTCTCATTAAAGAAAAGAATAGTACATACTCGTAATAATTTATAAATTGCAAAAGGTCAATCCAGTTCACGCACATTACAACCAAGTGTGACAGTCATTTTCCATGAATGGTTCCACCTGACATTACACGCGTTCGCAAAGGCATGACTTTCAATGTCGTAGCATAATGATTAAACGTACAAATGTACATCTCATATATATATATATATATATATATATATATATATATATATAAAACATGTGAGAACACCGTACATGCATCTATATCGAAAAACTCATACCTAGAAACGAATGTACTTGCACAAACGATGTCGTTGCAAACAAGTAAAAGTAATTGCAAGAAATGAAAGAATGCAGTTAGTAAAAGTTTTCTATAATATATAAGTAGCCGATTCATATGTGATAGGTTGACGCACTAAGAAAGTTGTGACTGAAATAAAACGATTTATTATAATCGTTGTTACGTCCGAGAGAAAAAACGAAAGGATATATCGTTAACGAATTCAAATTGAATCATCGTACAATTAGATGACAGCAATGTCTTTTTATTTGTAAATAAGAATTTCTTTTTTTAATTAAATACTTTTCTTTAATTACTCTTTGTTTATTATATCAACAAGTTGAATGTTTTCATTCTCCTTTTAAATACTCTCTTATGAATTCTAATCGTTTGTAATAATAGTTAGTTTTTATTTCAGAAATGAAAATTTTATTAGATTCTCATAGCTTTTTCAGATAAATTTTATTTTTATTAAACATATACATACATACATATGTATATATATATATATATATATATATATATGTATGTATGTATTGAGGGCATTGCCCTTGTTCTGCTGCGCTTGCCACTTTACCTTTTATTACAAATGCTGGTCTTTAAACTGAACTTTACTATACAAGTTCTTATACATGTTATAGATAATACATATATTGTGTTTCCAAAACTCTACGTTTAATTATAAATATTTTATAAGTAATTTCATTCATTGTGTAAATTTATTTGAGTCTTTCTTTTTTGTCCAATAGGTAATAGATTTTTTTTATATCTATAGAGAAAGTAGGCTCTATCTTCTGTTTGCCACGCTTTCCAATTGCATTTTTAGTGGAGCAGTGTTATTTTATATATCAAATATGTATATATATATATATATATATATATATATATATATATATATATATATATATACTCACTGTAGATCACTGCATTAATATGTATAACTTAATATATATACTCGTGTATATATATATATATATATATGTGTGTGTGTATATATATGTATGTATATATATATATGTGTGTGTGTATATATATATATATATATATATATATATATATATATATACACACACACATACACACGGTTGTTATGATCTGTAATTAAGTTATAACTTTTAAGGCATCGTCTGTTAAATAAATTTTAGATGTAATAACTATTCATAGATATCATAAGACGTATAAAGTCTTAAAATTTTAATAAAATTCATGTTCTTCTTCAGTGGTGTCAAACTCATTCATAAACACGAAACATCAAATTCGGTTTAAGAGTCTGCGGGTCGCAGACAAAAAAAGTCACCAAAAAAAAAGTTAGGGAGAGAAAAAAGGTCTTATTTATATTCGAAAATAACTCATATAAAATTTACATTTATTTTTTCTTTAATGAATTCATAAAAATGAAAAAAAAAACACTAAGTTTAGGCATTATTATCAAATTTTATAATAAAATTTTAAATTAGAGAAATTAAAAAAAATATTTTTACTAGAAATATTTTAAGGAACCTTTTGACAGAAATTATCATTATCAGGTGTATTTCTTTGTGATAATGATATTTTTACTATAAATGTTAAATGTTCATTTGTCAATCTTGACCTGTGTAAAGTCTTATTGGTCTTTAAAAGAGAAAATAATTGTTCACATAGGTATGTACTACCAAACATTGCCAAGATTCTTGCTGCATACATACACATTTCAATAGCATGTTCTGGTATGTACAAATAAAAATCTGAAATACCAACTTCATTATACTTTTCTTTTAGCATCGTGTTGCACTGAATTTCAATAATTCAATTAGGATGTTACTTTTTGCTTCTTCGGTGTTAAAAGAAAACGGAGAACTAAATAGTAAAAAATCATTTTCACATGCCTTGAATCCTTCAAATCGGTTTTCAAATTCAAATAATAATTCTTCGAATATTTGAAGAATATTTGCTAAAATCACAACCGTAATATAATTGTTAATAATTTTAGCAAGCAGAAAAATGAACTAAATCGGAATTGCCCATAAAACGACTTTCCTTACAATATACCTCTATAATTTGTAATGTTTTAAAAATTTATTTTATATTTTTTGAAATTCCATTTTATTATTTTAATAAAATCAGCTTCAATCTTTGGGCCGCGGGCCACATTCTAGTCTTGCCGTCCACATACTGCCCTAGCGCCATGTGTTTGACACCATTGTTCTTATTAATTGTTTAAAAATAAGAGCAATTTTCGACATTACTAATATATTACAAAAGCGCGATGACGTAATCGTTATGTGATATTCCCATGGTGATGACGTATTTGTTAAGCTCTGCTATTATATCTTATCCATAAGATTTCCATAGAAGTATATTAATATCTCTCCATACTTTCTGATTGCTGCTTGAAGGGCGTGATTAAATTGGATAGAATGTTCTATCCTTTTTAGTCAATAATTATTTTTATTACCTAACTAGTGAAGTAAATAACATCAACAGTGTTTATATAGAATTGTGTCATTGTAATGATAATATTTGCTGAATATATTTAATTGTAATAATATATCTTTGATTATTGTAAAAACTATTGAACTAGTTTGTCAAACAACAAATATATATATATATATATATATATATATATATATATATATATATATATATATATATATATATTAAGAGTTATACATATTAATGCAGTCAGTCATCCGTTTTTACATTTTATAACACTTTTTATAATTATTAAACAATCCTTCAAATATATGCGCGAGAGGGAGTCTATTCGAATAAAATTCATTTATCATACTATTTTAATATTATTTTAGATTTTTTATCTATCTACTGATTACATGAAATAAAACAGATTGGACAAAGTACTGTTATATTGTACAGTGTGAACTTACATTACATAAACTTAATATACTTTTAGTTTTAACATAAAGTATTAATAAATTTTATAAAGAAAGTACTTATAACATTTAGTAAATTTTTATTTACATTGTTTAATTAATACTTTGTTTTTTTATAAAAAAAGCTTACCATAAAAATTATTGTCAAAAAATCACAATGATAAATTATGTGCACATAAAATGTGAAATAAATATTTAAAACACGTTCTTAGGCGCTATTACTTTACTCCGTACGCATTTTTGGAGTTCATTAATATTTAATAGAAAAAAATATGATTTAATAGAAAAAAATATGATATAATAAAACAAAAAAAATGATTTGTTATTGTTAAAAAAAGGGAACAAAAATAGAAGTCAATTTTTTACCTGTAAGAAATAAATAAAACTAATAAATAATATTATTAATATACTTAAAAATTAATTTCAATTCAATTTCAATATGAAATGAGAATAAGGTGAAAGTATGATAAAATGTAGGCATGGAGATAATCGAAAACATTCATTTTCATTCTTTTGCATACTGATATTCATTATTTATGAATTACTTATTTTTGTTATTTATTTTGTATTGTAGCAGCGATGTGTAATTTAATACATTGAGCTTTAGATTGTCTATTGACGTTATGAAGATGATAACACTGCCATTGAAATGCGCATAAGAAACAATTAAAAACGATCTTTTACTGAATATTTTTGACCAAAAAAATGTGTGGTTTGTGGAATAAAAAAAAATCAGTTTGTGAAAGTAAATTCTACAATTAAAACTTATAATTATAGAACTAAATTATTTTTCACGTTTATTTTTTTATAATACAATAATATAAAATTGAAGGTAAATATTTTTTAATATTAAACTATTTTTTAAATATAAAAATATATTTTATTCGAAAAGACTGACTGTATACATTATATATTTTTTTATTCTACATTCTTTGATAAAAAATGACAGATGCATTTAATAAAAGGTTTTGATGAGATATACCCTTTGAGTAAAAATAAAATATTTTTTTTATTAAAAACAAGTACGTTTGATTAGTCCATATCTGACTCTATTACTATTATTCATCAATTTACGTTGTTATAATTGAATATTACAAGAATTTTAAAACTAATTATGAAAAAAACACTTCCTTGTCTTAAATTTATTTTAGTTTAATATATATATATATATATATATATATATATATTATATTTTTAAATAAATGACATTGAGTAAATGTAAATAGCTTGTACATTGTACTATAACCAATGTAAATAGACTTGTTAACCTTAGTTTTGTAGGAAAACATATTTTCATTAATTTAATAGAAGATTTTTTAATGAACCAAGTATCCTTTTAAGGAAGGTTAAAGAGAATCATTATGGAGCGCTGCAACATACATATATTGGTATGGAAAATAAAGGAAATTATGTACAATTTAATGTACATTTATTTATATAATCCTTGTTTACTTTCTGTTTTTTTTTTTAAAAAAAAATACATTATAAAGTAGGTATTAAAAGAGTAAAATGAATAAAATATGTATATATATATATATTAGAAAAATATGGAAAAAAGATAATCAAAAATATTATTTAAAGATAAATTTATGTAAACAAATGGTCAATAACCGTGATAAATAAATATAAAAAAAGAAAATACAAGACTAAAGAGAAGAAATATAATACGAATAAAATTCAGAAATAAATTCTTTTAGAATTTGAACCATAAAAACGTAAAAGAAGGACATTTGAAAGATCTAAGACAAAAAAAGAGAAGAGGAAAAACATGAACTATACATGCATCATTCTTGATATGTTTTTTGGGAACCAGTTTTTGATGGTTGTTTCATTAGAATCTATGAGGCTATTTTGAGTCCTTGTTTTCTACAACCAGATTCGGTTTTCAGTAAGTCGGCTCTTATCTAACTCTTCTTATCTAAACAGACGCACACTGAGTATGAAAAGGTGTTTAGACGTGGAAAACATAGAAAATGTTTATGGACAAAGACATTGGTACAGAATAAAGAGAGTGAAGATGATAAGAGATTACCCATATCATTTTGTTGGTGTTGAATCGTGCTGTATCAGGGCGAAATTTTCTATCTAAATATATCTAAGATGATTACCCGTGTGCAGTGTGGGGCTGATTCTTTTAAAACTATGTAATAGTCTTAGACAAAAAATCGTTTTGTCTAAGATAATTTGCCGTACGCAGTCCATACTGCATGAATCAAACTGTTATTACAACACACATTAAATAATTCGCCCTTTTGGTTGTCAATTTATATACAGGTTTAATGCTAAATAATATTAATTAATATGATGAATATTAAACCGAGTTATAGAATAAATTAACACACATGGCTCAGATTTTAAGAAACAATCTTCTAGATTTTTTTATAAATTAGTATTTTGAAGATGATGAAATTGCCATAGAAATGCGCATAAGTAATAATTAAAAACAATCTGTAATCAATTACTGAACATTGTATGAAATAAAATGCCTGTTCATATTTTGAGTTACACGTTAAAATCATTTTTGGAACTACTGTGTTATCATATATAAAAATATATTACTTTATCAAATTTTCAAAAGTGTAAATTATAATTCTCAACTTGAAAAATATTCGCAACATTTAATTTAAATCACAAGACCAAACTGAATCATATGTCTAGTGTGGAGATTACTTAATGCAAAATTTGTCAAAACTTAATTGAGACGATTATATCGTTAATTTAGAAACGGCTAAGTCACATAATTAAATTATGCTAATGATTCCATCACGCGATCGTGTAAAACCACTCTGTTGGCTGAGCAGATCTTTTACACAGATCTCTAAAGTTGAATGTTAATAATAATTACATTGTTGTTAAAAAATTATCTGACATTTTGTAATTGGTCTCCGAACCAAACTGAAAATGTCAAACCGATGACGAATAAGTCGAGAATTTGAATATCGGTCGAAACCGTTCGAATCATCTCATAGTACTATACTAATAATATGTAAATTGGTTTCAAAGTATTTGAATTTATTTCTTCTATTAATAATAACAGTTGTATAATTTAACAACGAATCATTTTCGTTCGAGCAGACTGACATATTTCATTGATAATATCTGGAATTCAATACGTAAATGGATTAAATGTGTTCTTGGACTGCTTATTTATAATATACATTTACACGAAATACTACTATTTACTTTTAATAAAATAAAAAGTCAAAAAAAGAATTAACCGGTTATAAGAATACTAATTTACTTTCGTAAAGACAGATGGTGTTGTAAGTATAAACCAGTTTTCAATTAAATAATTTATTTTTTTCAGATATGCTTTCTTCAGTTATATCATAAATAATAAAATTATAAACTGTTTTTATGTGAAATGTTTAAATTGGTAGAATAATTCAAATCAATTCCGACCAATAAAATAACTTTCGTTTTCTCAAATTTTAGAAATTTTACTTTCGTTTTTAAAAATAAAAGCGAAATTTGTATTTTTGTAATTTCACTATTAATGATTCAATAACTATTTTATATATATATATATATATATATATATATATATATATATATATATATATATATTGAACAATAAAAATAACTAAAAAAGATACCATAATTGCTTTCTTTTACGCATTATTTAACACAAAATTAATATATAAATTTCGTTGTATTTGAAGTAAACCACTAATCTTCTCTCCAAGGGGTGCAGTGAATTTGCTGCTGATAAAGGTACACACATACTTTCTCTCTCTCTCACACAGTTCAGAATATAAATAATTCACTGACTATATTTTTGATAATTTTTAATAAATGATTTTGTATTAGTTTCTGAATTCTTTTCGCTATAAACCTTTGCATATATTTATTTGCATTAAAAACATAAAAAATAACGAAAGAATTTAAAACATCAAATAAAAATCAGATAACTAATCCAAACAGATGAGTTACGGCACAATTTTATGTATATGAAAACTTTTTAAATACAATTCTTTGAAAATACACTTTTTCGAAAGTTTGATTTTTGAAGATATTTGGCATTTATCTGTAATTAATTAAAAGTTTGGTCAGATATAATATTTTTATTTGCGAGAGGTGAAAGGAAACCAAAATTTATATGTCAGAACTACAGAAAACTGATTTAAGCTCTTGAAATATGATCATATATATATATATATCCAAAAAATATGACATTCATTAAATAATCAAAATGTCAACAATTCTTTATATGTGCATTTATTATGTAATAGAAATAAATATAAAACCATAAACAATTTTTTTAACTACATAGACATTTCTAATGTTGATTAAGAAAAAATGATAAAATAGGTAATAAGATATTTATTTTCAAAATTTTGTCAACTACACTGCTCTTTCAGTAATTATCTTACTTATTGTTTAATTGGTTCCTTGTCTTTCTTAAAGTTATGGGTATTGACTAGGTAAAACTAATATGGAGTGAGAGAAAAATACATAGAGATATTTAAACATTCTCAATTTTTAAACATAAAAAGAGAATACACTTGTAATTGTGTCTATGATTTCGTTGATGTATTCTCATAGTAATCTTAGTTCTGGTGAACTCGTTGAACATTTATTTGTGAATAGTTCCAACTTTTAAGCCAAGTTAATCAATGAGCTACCTGAGGAGTCGTAACAGACAAATGTTCAAGTAATCATCAAAGACAGAGATCACCACGATACAAAGAAACTATTTTATTTTTTTTTATTTTTATAAACAAAACTTCTAGTAAAGTATGTATTTTATTAAAAATTTTAAAAGTGACTGAGGAATATATATTTTTAGATAAGCATTTTTCTTCGTCGTGAACAATTTAACAGATAATATCAAATTACTACCTCGAAAATAATAATTTCCCCCCTCGCTCACTAACGCTCGCTCTCCCCTAACAACTAACAGAAATTAACAAAATATACAAAAAATAATCTGCATAAAATGTAAGTCGTAAAATTTTTATTGGAAAAATTAATAAAAATTAACAACAAAATACAATGTTAAAATGTGTAACAATTTTTTTTACACTTAAGCATTGTTCTTCAAACTGTGTTTCGCGCAACCTCTTCAGGGGTTCCGTGAATCAAAGTCAAAATTCGAAAGAATTTCCGAAGAAAACCCCCGAAATGCTAAAAATTCAAAATAGTTAATTTATAATAATTTCTTTTATTTCTGTAAATACTTATTATGATGTAGGAAAACTGTTTTTATGAGTACACATTACATCTCTGCTCAATCAGATTTAAATAATAAAATTTGGTCATGTAAGATGGCTGATTTTCAAAATCTTGTGGGATATTCATCTTGAGGTTTCTGGGGATGATACGGGTTGCGCAAAAAAATATAATCTAAAGGGTTCCGTCAATTGATAAAGTTTGAAGATTACTGGTTTAAAGCTTCAATGAATACAATATTTTGAATAAATTTCTTATTAGTTTTACACTGAAATCGTATACTGTCTCGTTGTACATCGTGAAAGAGAGAGCTACGTACATATGACTGATGTCAACCAATCAGAACACGAATAAACCGTTACGCGATGACGGTTTTGATTTTTCATTAAGAGAGAGAAAATAGACTTCAATTTTTGAACCATACCCTTCTATCTATTCATTTCATTAAACTCATCTATTTTACACGGTGTTTTTTTTCTATTAATACATCCATTAACATTTTTCCATCCATCCTCTATAAAAAAACTAAGAGCATTGTACTTGAAAACATGTCAGAATCAATAAAAGCACGTGTGTGTTTGGATTCAATTGAAGCACACACACGATTATGAGAGTTCATATATCTTAAATAATTTTTCATGACTCACTGCAATATTATGACACTGTCATAAAAATTGTTCACGTCAATTACATGCATGAAAAATGCGCTAAATTCGAAGCAATCGGTGCGTGAGAGATACTAATAAAAGCAATGTACCGGTACACACACACACAAAGATTATATATATATATATATATATATATATATATATATATATATATATATATATATATATATATATATATATATGTAATTTAAAGGCATATACTTAGATAATTATGGTAACACAAATAAAAGGATACTTTTTATTTGAATTTATATGCAAATATGTTTAGTATATAACTATATAATTTTATATATATATATATATATATATATATATATATATATATATATATATATGAGTGTGTAAAAAACAAAGCTGTTGTTTGCTTGTCTGACTACAGACTTGGCCCACTACCGCATAGATTAGTGTTGAAAAATATAGACTTACATATCCAATCCGTTTGAAAATAAATTTTATTATAGAATACATGTATAAATATACAAGCTCGTCCGCGTATCTCGAAGATAAATTTAAACCACTTACTTACTGACAGTTGTGTGCTTTAATGTTGATTCGTCGATGTACTATCAATATTTAGTTGTATTGAATTTCTATAGAACAGTTGCTACCAATAAAAATTATTTACTTCATTTTAATTAACTAATCTCTTAATCAAGTTTCAGTTCAGTGAATCAATGGTCGGCATCTTTTTTGTAAACAAGAGCCGTAATTCACAGACTCGTTAGTTTAAGAAAAATGTATAAAATATGCTAAATATATTTTATCAACAGTAAGAAAGCTAATGTATCTATAAATACGTTCAATTCATTTCATAATTAGTGTTTTAAGTGAACTTAACATATAGTAAAATAAAAGTTAGAAAAGAATATCAATTCTATATATAAATCACTTTCCAATTTGTTATTATTTGATAATTTTCGAGCTCTGAAGTATCTAGAAAAATTTAAATAAATGTGTCTTCTTTGTGGTTAAGATTCATCGAGACAACTCAATAAGCCAAGGTTTAATAAAAATAATGTTAGCTTTGAATAAGCCATCATTTATACACAAACTGGAACAGATATTATATAATAATTCAAGTTTCATTTATCAGTTCACTAGTTTCACAAGTTTTGAAATTAACTTTAGATAAAGAAATTGGCACCGCTAGACATATAATTATATTCTATTTTTAACACTAATTTCGTTGATTTTATTGTTTTGTTATCCATTTGAAGCATTTGATAATTTTAAATTTTAAGTAACATTAGTTTTTATTTAATCGAAATAAAACTTAAAGGTTTTCATACAGTTTATTTTTTATAAAGGAACAAACACCAGTTATTTGAAAATGATTCAAGAGTCAAATCCAGTTATGATAAACTTATCCATCGGCCTATAGTAGTAGTATTTAAAGTGAGATGTGTTCTGATATTAATTAAATAATGTTTCTTTTTTAATTATAGAATGGTTTTAGATTTTTAACAAGATATTAGGTTGATACGAAAGTAATTGCAGTTTTTGTTTTTTGAATTTTAACCTTAATTTTTTTCTATGAAAATGTAATTTTAATGTGTTCATGTTAATATCATTTTAAAGTGCATTTTTCGGTCTGAATTTGGTAACGTTGGTTTTATTATTAATTTTGCTTCAAATTGGGCTATTAACTTAAATATGGAAAAAATCAAATAAGAGCAATTTTTATATAAGTAAAAACGACTGGTAAAGAAGCAGAAATTGTTCATAAATTAAACGATGCTTTCGGTGTGGGTATTGTAAGGAACGTATGGTGCAATGGTGGTTCCAAAAATTTGGTGTGGGGACGAAAGTCTTGAAGAAGAAGAATAAAAAGGTTCCGAGCGATAACGACCAACTGAAGGCGTTAGTTGAATCAGAACCACGCACAGTAATTCGAGAGCTTGCACAAAAGTTAGGCGTTAGTCATCCAACAATTCTGGACCACAACTGGAAAATGTATATGCATTTGAAGGTTATAAGCTACAATTATTTTTCTACCAACCTAATAATATAAATATGTATTCATGTATATGATTTAAAAATAAATCAATAAATATCATTCTTGTATAATAAGGTACGAGCTACTTATTTTTAGTACAATAATGGTTCTTACTATTTATTCTTATTATCATAAGCGTATGTGATCGATTGAAAATTTAAAAATTACTGAATACATGGAAACTACTGAGCTGGATTTTTAAATTTTGCTCTAAAGAATTACAAAAAAAAGAATAATTTTAGATTGCAACAATAATAACTTTTAATATTTTATATAAATGAATTTTTCACTCTCCCAAACATCTAAACAAAAGTATCCAATAATAGATTCGCATTTCGATGGCGATACCATCACTCTCAAAGCAGTAAGGTCCAGATAAGATTTATCTGGACCAGAAAAATGTTATAGTTTACTGAGAACTGAAGAATTAATTCGCAGAAGTCGTCAGTTAGAACTGACAAGAAAAATGAAAATTTACTAAATATATTTTTGATTAATATGTGTAATACTAGGCTTTAAGTAATGACTATTTCTAAGTTTACATATAATGCAGTTATGTAACAAAATAAATAATAAGAGAATTATTAATTGACCAATAATTATCAATCTTAAATATCAAGTGTTAACTATTCAAGAATATGTATTACAATTATTAAATAATATATTAGTTAAGAGTCAAAACTGTAAGAATGTATATCAGTCGTTAGTCGAATTTATTAATAACAATGCAATTTACAACCCTAACACTCTCTAAATAATATATTTAAAAAAAATTAAACAGCAATGTAGTCAATATTGTTCAATTTTAATTTAAAGAACACATAATTAAACTTCAATAAAAATCTGTTGAAAAAGTTTATTTAATTTTAAATCACAGGTCTCTATCTTCTTTTTATAAAAAAAATCTAAATAAATATAATGATAAACTAGAAATTGCAATTAAATCTTTGAAATTGACTACCGACTTGCTACTAATTTGATTTGTCAATTAAATTTAAAACCGTTCAAGTACAATAAGAAGTTCATATAAACATACGATGTTAAATGCAGTACTTATTTTGATGTTTCGGAGAAATTAAAAAAAATCATAATTACTAAATGACAAGATAATTATTCATAATCAATGTAGTTATCGTTGAAAAAATTTAAATTAATAATTAAAAAAATAGAGATAAATTAACTAGTTTCTTGGAAAAAATAATCAAGTAAAAATTTACGAATTAGTTGAAATTATATGAGTTTTTAATATAGTTTTCAAGTACATAAAAAGTCATATACTTTCGAAAATGAACAAAAAAAGAACTATATTGACAGATGACTCGTGGTTATATAAAAAATTATCACCTTATCTACGGATGACGCTATTTGGCGTCAAATTGAATATTGTTATCTGTTACGGATGACGCCGTAAAGCGTCGTATGAATATAACAAGTAACAACCGACATATTTCACCTCAGTTGCAGTTATGAGTGATATTGACAATAATCGTGATGGTGTTGATGAGGACCAATATTTTAGAAGAATTAGAAGAAGTGTGCGCAATAAGTCGCATATTATTTTGGACAGCTCTGAAGAAGGAAAAGAAAGTGACTGCTCAACACAATAAATAATAAATGAAATGTATACATTACAATAATTAGTTAAATGTATATATGTTTTATTTTTCATGAAATTCAACATTTTTTATGTTGAATTTCATGAAAAATTTCATAAGTTTAAATAAAAAATTTTACTTCTGTTAATTTCAAGTAAAAAAATATTAATTTTTGTATTAAATAAAGGAGTTTATAAAAAAATTATTATGTATTTTTCCTTCCCGTCTTAGTAGTAAGAAATCAACGTGTTGACCCCATCGATACGGTGGTACATATATATATATATTGCTCCAAGAAAATTGAAATAAAAGGAACAGAAATAGAG
The DNA here is from genome assembly GCA_034766995.1 of Acanthacorydalis orientalis. Taxonomy (NCBI): domain Eukaryota; kingdom Metazoa; phylum Arthropoda; class Insecta; order Megaloptera; family Corydalidae; genus Acanthacorydalis; species Acanthacorydalis orientalis. Next base: position 11,837,629 of record CM068319.1, on the reverse strand, counting down.
GAAGTTATGAAGTACGTCTATCTAGCCCAGCTTATCAACAAAGATGATTCATTCATTGAAGAAGTAAATAGGAGAATAAAAATGGGATGGAGCTCATTTGGACAAAACGCCTCGATATTTAAATAAACAATCCCACTCTGTTTGAAGAAAAAAGTATTTGATCGATGTATACTACAAGTCCTTACCTACAGCAGCGAAACATGGGTGCTGAATGCTAAAATTATTCAAAGACCCTAAAGATTACAGAGAAGTATGAAGAAATGCATGCTAGGAATAACAAGAAGAGGCAGGAAAAGAAGAGAATGGATACGAAAACAGACAGAAGTCACAGATGTAATAAGAAGAGTCAAGAGATTGAAGTAGAAATTAGCAGGGCATGTTTCGAGAAGAGAAGACAACCTATTGACAACAGAAGTTATTAACTGGGAGCCAAGAAATATAAAGAGACCAAGAAAGAGACCAATGAATAAGTGGGATAAAAAATTAAAAATTTATTGTGAAAATCAGTGGAAAAGAGAGGTATTCAATTATACAAAATGGAAAATCATGGAAGAGAACTTTATACAACAGTGGATTGAGAGAGGCTGATATATATATATATATATATATATATATATATATATATATATATATATATAAATTTATTGTTTACTTTACTTTAGTTGAAAAAAGAATTTAGTATGTTTAAATAAATAGTATTTTAATTTTTTAAAACAATTTCATCCCAATCAATCATATAAAAAATATTGATTGTTATAATTTGGAATTATTTACAATAACAATAATAATAAAACCATAATAATTTAACACCGTGCATTAATTTCGATCAAAATATTTCCTTGAACATTAATCTGTATAAAAAGATTGCCTTTTCATGTAAACATTAAATCATTCATGCGTATTTTATATACAAAGCAATCGTTTTTTTATAAATATTCATATTTTATTTCAAAGTTAAGCTGTCAAATAACAAATATTTACAAACATGAATTAATTTACACTGAGTGAATGCATATACATATATATATATATATATATATATATATATATATATATATAAACTTTGATGTTACGAAGAGTACCGTCAATTAGTCACAATATAGTCATAGCTACTGTACCTAAATTAGTTTTTCACTCGCCCCACAAACCACAATAAATTATATTTTGAACTAAAATCAATTTAAAAACATATAAATCATAGAAAACGATAAAACAATAATCATATTCTTTCGTTAAAATTAATTGATGTCCTGTCCATGGTTGCAGAAGTCGAAATTTAAATAGAAAATTCAACACAGTTTTTAACACTTCTGCATTACATTAATTGGATATCACAAATGATTATTTTACTCATCTCACAAACCATAAAAATGTTTCCCTATGATAAATGTTCAATAATTGATAACTGATGATTTTTAAATATTGCTTATCGGTATTTCGATAGCGTTCCTCTATCATCCTCATTAAAATGAAATTAAACAACAATTAGTGAAAATTTTTGATCAGAAGTTTTTGTAATATGTGAGCTGAGTGAAAAATTAATTTATGACAGTCAATAAGTGTAATATGGAAATGTAGAAGTCTTTAAAATTCGAATTAAAATGTGACTACTGCAGCCATTATTTTTAACGAAGAAATATAATTATTGTTTTATCATTTTGTATGATTTATAGTGATTTTAATTTAAAATTGTTTTAAAATATAATTATGCTTTGTAATACTATTATGGAAATATATCATAGGTACAAATATATTTAAGATTAAAATAAGCATGCTGAAACAATTATTATTTTTTAATCTATAATTTTTATTAATCAATAAAAAATAATTTTAAGGGAATTTTATTGTATTATCTTAAATAAATCAATTCAAAAATGCTGATTTAGAGATTCTGGCTCGATTCAAAAGGAATACCAAAAAAGTGTATAGATAAATGTACCTCGCAATAAAACAATTTTATATTTTCTAGACAAACAGTTTGGTTTTAACGTGAGATAGGTCTATATAAAAATATAAACAGTGTACTCGTATTTTCACTGAAGTTTAAGTATAAAAATAATAAATTATTCAATTTCCATTTTAAAACTGAAATCAATTTACAGGCTATACGTTAAGCTCTCAAATTATGTAATAGATATTTTTTGTATATCTATTTTAATATCTATAAATGATTTTCGATAGGATCAAAATCTAAACTGACAATGGTTTTAAAATTGAATGATCGTACAATTCAGAACAAAATATAAATCGTACATTTCATTGAATCACACACATATATATATATATATATATATATATATATATATATATTAATATATATATATATATATATAAATATATACATATATATATATAAATATATACATATATATATATATATATATATATAATTAATTTTGAAATTATTTTTATAGGACTAATAAATAAAAAAAAAACACTAACTCATCCAATTCCGTTCAAAAATTGAAATTAGTTACCTCATATTTATGTAGATATTTAAAAATTGAATAAAACTCACCTTTATCATAAGTAATATTTATGAATAATAAAGTTGATAAAGTTCAGAAAAGAAGAATTTTGAGTTGGGAATGAACTGCATTCTTGTAACTTGGGATCATTGCTTTTTTGAAACGAGGAAGTGGTGACAGTTACGTCTAATGTGTAACAGGAACTTTTTTAGCTGGATTTGTTGTCCTATGTAAAAAAAATAAACGAATCAGTGGCGTTTTATTCACAAATATACTAAATATGGTACAAATCAATAATGATCAAAGTTATGTAAGTAAAAAAGAACACACCACAATGACTTTTAACAATGACCAATTATAATAAATAATATTTCTAGTTCTTTAATTTATGCTATTATTCAAATATAATTTATTTACCAGAACATATTTTTTGATTCGAATAATTTACCATTTACTTACATAATTGAATATATATATATATATACACACTATTTGATTATATGTAAACATAATATCAAAAATATATATTATTTTCTACACGTATTTTTTTATTACAAAATTTACGGGCTCATTCAACATTAAATGAGCATTTCTTAAATTAGTATTTATTCTCCGCTAATGGTACATATATATATATATATATATATATATATATATATATATATATATACTTGTATAAAAACATACACACTTCCGGATTTGTATTATTGGTACCCTTAAAAATATATTTTGTATTTCTCCTTTGCGCAAAACATAAGAAATTGCATAAAAAAGTATTAACTGCGATTAAGAAAGATTTATATTGTTTTATTAAAGCTCCTAGCTAACTGTCCACTACTGCCTGTTTACATATATGGTTATATATATATATATATATATATATATATATATATATATATATATATAGGGTATTCAATTTAGGGTTCCACATGAAAATATTAAAAAAATTATAAAAATTAAAAAATAACATGACTTTTGTAATACTTTCTATGGATGCATAAATTGAATCACACACACACACATATATATATATATATATATATATTTATATATATATATATATATATATATATATATATATATATATATATATATATGAGTACGGACATAATAAGAAGAGTGAAGAGTTTGACATGGAAATAAGCGGGATATATTGAAAGAAGAGAAGAGAAGAAGAAAGAAGAGAAGACAATCGATGGACAAGAGAATATATTGATTAGGAACCATAAAATTTAAAAACATAGAAATAGACCAATAAACTAAGACCAATAATATAAAAACATTTATTGAAAAATGTTGGAAAAGAGGGACTGAATCGTTTGAAATGGACTTTTTAAAGACTCCTTTATCCAGCAGTGGATCGAAAGATGCAGATAATGATGATATATGAGTGAGAAAGAAAGACATATCATATAATTCTTAATCGAAAGATGATTGAGTTGGTTTCTTAAAAAAGGTAGACCTAATAAAACAAAGGACCAAGATATTTATGGTGCACTAAAATATTTATAGTTTTCAAAATAAAATTTAATCATTACGGACAAATAAGGAGAGATCTGCAATTATAGCATCAAATTTAATTCATAATTCTAAGTCTTTCGATAACTTGAGTCTAAAAAAGAATCTTTTGTAGATATGTGTTTATGATTCAAGTGATTTTGAAATTTGAAATAATCACTGATTTTAAAAGAATAAAATGCCTTAATGCTCTGATAAAAACATAGTAGCACAGTAGCACGACCTGATCATGAAAAAATTACTTATTTTATTACCGTTTTAAATAATACATCAGCAACTTCTCTATGAACTGATCTCTAATTCTCTAAATAAATATTAAATTACACAAAAAAAATGTAAATATAAAACTATAGTATTTAATATTTGAAACTTTATTCCTATCTGCTGCCTTTTGACATATTACGAAGCTTGATTTGCTTGTTTTATCAATTTCCATCCATTCTGTTGTATAATTTTTTAAACAACTTAAACCATACCGATGAAATAGAAATTTTTTTTATCGATTGAAATTCGTTTTAATAACTTATATTTTAATTATATTTTTAAACAAGAAAACTGTCATGAAAATTGAAAAGAATTAATAAATAATCTTCCAAATGTAAAAAATATCATTTATTAACTTCATATAAAAAGATATTTGATATATTACTAATTTTTTGCTTGAAAAACCCAGATATTATTTTTCATACTTTAATTAGGCGAACTTGTACTATATATATATATATATATATATATATATATATATATGTATATATATATATATATGTATATATATATATGTATATATATATATACATTAGAAAAATAAATGAATATTCGTATAAGCGTACAATTAAAATATTCATAAATTAAAGATGAAATACGCAAATGTATTGAGCATAATTAGTAATGCTTATTTGTGACAAGTTCAGTCGTTTGTATAAAATAAATTACAAAGTATTACGAACTCATCAATCATAAATAATTGTAATTCTCAATTAATTCATCACAGAGATGAATTATAATGTAGGATGTGAAAGATTTTTCCCAAACGTATTATACATTTTTTATTCTTTGTTTTTTTTAATTAATATAAAACTAATACATACACATACAGTATGTGTGTGTGTATATATATATATATATATATATATATATATATAGAGAGAGAGAGAGAGAGAGAGAGAAATGCTGCGTGTGAGAGAGATGAGAGATAAATTCACATGTATTAAGCATAATTAACATCATTAAGTTAAGCGTACAGGTTATTTTACAATTGCATTTCCTCTATTAACCGAAATTTAATTTTTTCGTGTGGAGGAAATAGTATTACACACTAATAAAAATATTTTATGTTCTCTTTGATTGTTAATTATTAGGTAACACTGTATTATTTCTATACTAGGGACATAGATATGAATATAAACATTTATAAATTTAGAAAGAAATATTTTTTGTTTTAAAAAACAAAACTTTGAACATCTATCAGTCTTTAAATATAATTCTTAATATGAAAATAAAATATCAGATAGAAAAAAAATTCATATATTTTAAACTGAATATTTGGTTGTAATTCTGTGTTTTTATACCTGTGATCCACTTAATGTGTTCCCCTTAAGGTCTTTTTGAATCATCTGAGTGTCTGTTTTCCATTATTAGTTTCGGAATGTGTTTCATCTTTAGGCAGATATTAGATTTTTTAATGTCTACTTAAAAATGGGAGACATCTTTAAGTAGACAGAACTCATAGTAAAGAATAGACATTCAGACGATGCTTAAGAAGGGAGGTTACCAGGACAACACTTAGTTATTTAATGTTTATTCAAGAAAAGTGTAATTTGAATTATAAATTCTGTGTCACTATTCAAATTCCATTAAAATTTTCAGTAATAATGTTTAAATGAAACTATTTTGATTGAAATACAAATTACTCTATCAAATATTCAAGTAATTCTTCTTCGTAAACTATCTCAATTATAAAATAAAGTAGGTACACATTTAGGAACATCCATACATGTTTGGCTATGTTTATGTTTGAAATTTTTATAGTGTTTTTTATTTTTCAGTTAACATATTTCAAGTTCTTTTTATTCGTTGTGATTTTTGTTATTGAAAATGCAACTTATAATTTTAAGTAACATTTTAATATCTATATTGTACTTTCTTGTATTTGACATTTAAAACCTTAAAAAAAGATTGAATTTCATCTTAGATAGCTCGTCTGTTTTTAAATAAATTTCATTACATGTTAATTAAAGAAGAGTTCAAAGTATATAAATAATATACTTATTTTATATTCATATATAAAACTGACATTTTATACACAAATATACGAAAATAATATCAATCTGTTATTCTAGTTTTTTTAATAAATATCGTTTATTTTTAAGAACCCTTAAAACAAACGTTTGCCTATCAATTTCAAATTTCTTTAAGTGGGAATTTAAAAAAGAATATTTAAAAATGTCCAAAGTATCCACTGTTGGTTATTTATTAAACAAAATTTCAAAACTGAATAAAACAGGTTTTAAATTCTTTTAAAATTTCTTCTCTGTCTCATTCTCTCTTTCTTTCTCTTTATATATATATATACATATATATATATATATATATATATATATATATATATATATCTGTATATATATATATATATATATATATATATACACCGTATATTTCGGCGAATAAGACAACCCTCAAAACCCAAAAATCTTCAAAAAATTTGACCTCGTCTTATAAGATCAATACAAAAACAAAAACTTGAAAGTAACACGAGGAATATATAGTGCCTATATAGAAATTAAATTCTTTATTTTCAAAAAAAAGGAACAAACTTTGATATATAACATAAGTTCAATGAATAATTCATTTTAAATAAAAAAAATTAAAAATAAAATACATAGCCATAGTCTTCAGGATACAAACCGTGTACAATGTTTTAATATATAGTGTGTTAAAAAAGAGTGATTCCCCGAATTTCATTTTTGAAATTTTAAATCGAAAAATGTAATTTCCCTAATTTAAATTTTAGACATAAAATTGTATTACGACATGTGAAAGGGGTGTTCAATTTAGGATCCTCTTATACGACCGAAATATGATAAATGTATAAATTTTATCTTAAAATTTCGACCTCGTCTTATATGTAGGTTGTCTTATACGCAGTGTTATACTGTGTATGTATACATACATATACATACATACATATATATATATATATATATATCATATATATATATCATAGTATATATGATATATATGTATATATATACTAAATATTTTGATACTAAATATTTAGTATAAAAAGCAAATAACTACTTGTCTTGCAGTTACATCATTGAAAATTAAAGCTGCCACAATTGACAAAAAAAAATTAAATGGCTAATAATTCATAAATAAATTAATCAGATGTTAAAATAAGTGAAACTCTGTTGTACATTTGCCTTTCACCTTGTCAAAACGTAAAATAAATCTTTAATAAGATTTATCAACTGATATATGAAATATTAATTACATAGTAATTAATACTCACTCTTTATAAGTACTATTAAAACGACTTTTATTATTCGATATATTATTTTTATTGCATTCATTCTTTTTTCTCTTCTGAGCATTACATACATCTGTAATAAGTGCATATATATATATATATATATATATATATATATATATATATATATATATATATATATATATATATATATATATATATATATGACAGAATATTTCAATAAAGATTGTTTACAAAGTGAATCAAATCTACTTTACAAAAAATAAAAAAAGATAAAGTTTCTATGTTTTATGAATTTAAATAAAAAATAAATTTTCATTACTTAATCGAAATCGTAAAATATATTATTACATGCATGTTAATAAAAACATTAAAAAATACGCATATTTAATTTGGATTATGGTTTTCGATTATGGGAATTAAATTTTTATTGCGTTACATCTTATGATTTATCTTAATTGCTTGAATATATATTTCGTTATATTTTTTTTGTAAATGTATTCGTTTTTTTTATTATTTTCTTCCGTATATAAATTGTAGAAACATTTTTTAATATCAAATTTTATAAATTATAACAAATAAAATTAAATTTGTATTCATTAAAAAACTTGATTAACAAACGTATAAAATGCGTTTCTTTTTAATATTAATTATATGATATTGTATAGATTATGACTTATTTAATTATTTCGCAATTGAGTTAGTAATATATTAAAAAAATGTTTTTATTAGTTTCAATGATTCACTTTCAGATCTAGTTAAAAATCAAAGACATTCATTTGATGTATTAACGGAAATTATGCCAGAAATTCATAATAGCTTTCAAGCATATTGATCAGAAATATTAACACAAATATCTGATCTATTATGATTTTCTATCATAAACAGTTTCAAAATTTCCAGTTTTATAAAAGATTATAAATACAAATATTCATATTTTTTCTTAATCAAATGATGGAGAAACAAGGTTCGGAATCTCTGATCTAATCGGTGCGTCGTGCATTTATTTGTATAGTTATTTATAATAATAAAAAAAAGTATTTCACTGAACAATCGAACCACATATTGAAAGGATTAATAGAGATTCACAGGACTACATTAAAATTCATTCTTAAATAGTTTTAAACTTGCATTTTTAATGAGAGCTTTTAGAAATGGATTGAAGAGTTAAATTAATAAAAATTAAGCTTCCAATTCATTTCAGGAACTTATGTTATCAAACATCTAGGTCCAAACATTACTATTATGTTTTATACAAATATATTTTTAAAATTTTAAAACAAATCACATATTTTAATAAACAGTTATTATTATTAATATTTAACGCAAACATTAATATTATTGGTGTTATTACATGTCTTAATTTACTTCAAATTACATGATATATAATTTTTTTATATAATAATTATAAAAAGAACCCATTTCGGAATCAAACATTAAAAAATTCTTCATTCTAAAATCTAAATATTGAAATGTTGCCCTTCCAACAGCACTGTTGTTTACCATGTGTCTAGAAAATAAACTAGTTTTTTTTCAAAAAAAAAAAAGAATCTATTAGCTTAAAAATATTTATATGAATATAGTCTCAGATAAAAGTTTATACGATTTATGCAAATAACAAAATAGTTAAAAGGATGAACAACAAAGAATAGTGATAAATTTGCAATTTACAAATTAAATTTGTCTATCACAAAGAAGAAACCAACAACCTTATACCCTTGTAAATAAACGATTCGCCTCTTAACTCTCACAACTTCGTGAATTGCATGAAGTGTTCTTGGAAACTTTTAATGTATTATATATAAGAGGCATTCTAATAAATTATAAAAACCTTAGCAGGATAGATATTTGTTTTATTTATGGAACGCTTTTCGAAATATTTTTATTTATTTATTTTAATATAATTATATATTGTTTTATATTAATTTGTACATAATTATTTATTATGTATTTTTTCAGTATAAACAAATTTATTATAATATACATATATATATATATATATATATATATATATATATATATATGTACAATTTTATAATGATCTGATATTTAAACCCTTTGCGGCCCACTATCCAGACGTTCTGGACATCACATTTCGATTGAACAGGTTGTGAAACTGGTCTACTGTCCAGTTTCTCTAGACAATGGCGTATTTATTGGTCAGTGTATGTATTTTATTGCCATGGTTAAAATGGTTTGTCTTCAGCATGGCAATGAAATCTGTCCAGCGGGACTGAACAGTGGGTCGTAAAGGGTTAATCTTACTGAAAATGCACGAAAATGTGTACTAAGGATATTCAAAAGTTTGGTTTTACGTGTGAGCTATCTACGATTATAGTATTTCTAGCCTGTAACCATATATAATGTGATATAAAAATGAAAGATTACAAAAATATTAGACCACCTTTTTTCAAATTATAATTCTATGTTTTTATGCTTGTCATATTGTAGATGCGTTGTCCTGGTTTCTTGATCCTTTTGGATTGATCGAATTTCTATATTCCACAACTAGTTTCGGCACGTGTGTCTTCTTGTATATTTTGGATGACTGATTTTAATATATTATTATTATTATCAAATGTTTTATTGATACTTTTATACAATAATATATGGTTATGTAAATGTTCGTATGCCAGATTTCTATGCTATTTCTATATAATTGAATATCATCCGAATATCTGCATATATGGAGTATTGTGTTATGTAGTCGTAGCTGTTTATATACGTTTTAGTTGGGTTATGATTTATAATTCCTACAGTATAACCAAATAAACACAGTATAAACAAATAAATATAAATGGATTAATAAGTAAACAAATAAATACAAACAGTGATGTGATATTTTGTACCTGAAAATTATAAATCAAATTCCAACTAAAATGTATAAAAACGAATCCAAAACAGAATTCAAATCAGTTATCTAGAAGTTCCTGAAGATAGAAAATGTGTGGAAGATAATAGTAGAAAACTCGAGTGTTCCAAAAAAATGAATACCATCAGTAAACATTTTTTTATTTCGAAATTTAAGAAGCAGATATATGAAAGTTAAGTAGTAAAACACGGTTCAATATATTAGGTTGGTAGAAAAATAATTGCGGTTTATGATCTACAAATACATATACATTTTTTTCATTTTTGATTTTTCTAGCTGTTTTAAATGGTCCAGCTGTTTTAACTATTGGATGACTAACACTTAACTTTTGTGCAAGCTCTCGAATTGTTGTGTGTGATTATGATTCAATTAACGTTTTCAGTTGGTCGTTATGAACTAAAGGACGCCCGAGACCTTCATCTTCAAGGCTCTTGTCCTCAGCACGAATTTTTTGAAACCACCCCTACACCGTACACTCCTTAACAGTACCCATGTCAAAAACATCGTTTAGTTTAGGAGCAATTTCTGTTGTTTTAACACCCGTTGAACTCAAACAAAAAAAATTCTCTTATTTGCTTCTTTTCGATCTCTAATTCAATAGTCCAATTTGATGTAAAATTAATAATAAAACCAAAGTGGATGTTACCAAAATACAGATCAAAAAACCACTTTAAAATGATATTAACATGAACACGATGAAATGACACTTTCATTGAAAAAAAATTAAGGTCAGAATTCATAAAACAAGAATGGCAATTATTTTCCTACCAACCTAATATTTGTATAATTGTAGAATAGGCTGAGAAAAACGAACTTTCTTTTCATGGATTTGTTATACTTCAAAAATTGCATAAAAAACGATACTGGGAAAATATAGAATCTAGCTCTAAGCAAATAAAATTACAAAAGTGTTTTTGAAAATGTGATCTACATATGTATAAATATCAAATTGATGAATAAATATATTGTCTGTACATTTTTTGAATATATATATATATATATATATATATATATATATATATACATATATATATATAGAGAGAGAGAGATGTTACGAAAGGTTTAATTTGTATTATACAATTTATATAAAATTTTATATATTATAAAATTTTAAAAGTAATAATTATCTAGTGTCTACAACTTTTCATAATTTATGATATGATTATTTTCTATTATTTAGATAAATTGAATGTTAACTATAAATAATAAAAAAATAACTGGTTAAAAGAGTCAAATATTATACATAATGTTGAATAGAACAGAAACTGAATAATTGAAAAAAATTATCCACCTCAATTATTTCCTATAATCAGAGTAAAATATACAGAAAATTAAACTTATCTTACAAGTCACAAGCATTTCCCAGTGAGCAACGTAAAGTACCTAATAATAACTGACATTTTCAACATGCAATGAAACATAATAGCACAACAAAATACCTTTATTGTTTAACAAGACTATACGAACGAAAAGAGAAAAGTGTCCATTCAAAATTCGTAGAAACCGTCGTGCACGTTTCGTGGAAAACGAAACTAACATACAAACAGAGGAACATCTCGCGTATTCTTTCAAATCACTACAATCCGTCTCGTTTTGTTATTGTTTACGTTCCCGTGACGTAATGCAAGTCTGTGATTGCGGCGCATCTCTCAAACTACGGCAGGCAGTGGTCGACAGACCGGCCGGCTGTTCGAGACACTCGCAAAGTTACTGTCGGTCGTTCACCTTTTGGCCAATGTTGTGATTCCACACGACGATGATAACGCCGCCGCGAGCCGGTCGCCGTTTTACGCGCACGCTGTACCTGTCAGTGCGGCAACACTGTTACGTGATCAGTGCAATATAACAGAAGACGATCGGCTTCTACGGGAAAAGCTCATGGTTTATAGAAATATAGACGAAAATGTAAACATCGTGCGAGTTAGACTGGATGTTGATTTTCGTTCAACAGTGGTTTAATTATTGGAAAACAGTCGAGTGGATGGCACGAAAAACGGCTATTGACCAAGTTATATTTAGCATTTGTATGATATTTCCGTGTTTTAAGCTTAATTTCAATTTCGGTATATAAAAGATAAATAAAAATTACTTTTAACCTCAATAAGTATGAAAATAATTTAATCAGATTTTTGAAATTTCTCAAAATATATCTACCAGCATCTAACGATTTATTCAAAGAAATCAATTTTAATGATTAATTAACCCTTAAATGCATAGTTTGTTCGAAAGTTTAAAATATAAAAATATCTTACTCATTATTAGAAGTAGATATTAGCTCCAAAACTAATTAAAAGTTGATTTTTTTTAGATGATTTATAATATATTTACATTGCATGATATATATTTTTTGTATGATTACTCAATAATTAACACAATTATGTTTTAGAAATACAACAATAGGTGTCAAACATGTCTCTAGTACCTAATACCATCTATGCAAGCGAAAAATAAATATATTGCAGTTCTTCCACAATATGTATTTAAAGGTTAAAGTAATTTTTACGACTTTCTATTAATGATTTGATGTACCGTATCAATTAACCAATATTATAGAAGCAATGAATGAAAAAACTATATTAAAAAGAATACTTTTCTGTGACCAAATATGTACGATAGTCAGATTCCAATTAATAACAACTAAAAATGAAAGTAACGAATGAACCTGCAAGAAATATAAAATAATAATTAAAAATATATCAGTATTTAAAATTGTTTCTAAAATTTGAATTCGCCTTATTCTAGAATTGTATTAATCGATATTAGCTCTATGGTCAATCATTTCATATAAATTACAAATCTAAAAATAATATAAAAAATATAGAGACTAGTAAAAACTAAAAATAACAAGGTAAATAAAATTATAAAATCAATTTATACTACGTGACTAACATTTTAAGTATTTTTTTTGTATTCTAATTAAGATAGTTTATATTTTATTTGCGAATTAGTAATATAAAAAAATATAAAATCAAATCTATAAGTTTTTTAAAAGGAAATCGTACAATGTGAATAAAATTATAGAAACTTTACTATATTATTTATAATTCCTTTTATTTGCTGTATCAAAGTCTTGGTAAAAAAATCCGCGCTTTAGTAATAATTAAGCAACCGTAACCAAATGACTAGCATGTTGAGCTGTTGACCAATATCTCATGAGTTTAAATCCGGCCTTGTGGCATATATCATCTTTCATTAAGAAAGCGATTGTCTCGAGCGATTAATGAGGTTTGATTCTGTCAAGTCTCCAAGATAAAAGAAAAAAAATAATACTGGCAAGAAATATACGGAATTTTTTTTCTATTTTTTAAACCCAGATATACTTTTAGTAAAAAGAAATAAAATCAATTCCGAAAAAAGATTTTAAGTTGTGCAAATCGGGCACGTCTTTAAAATAGGATAAGTATTTACATAAGTATTTATCTCAAAAATGATTAACGAGTCTCTTATTAAAATCGAATTGTAAGTCTTGAAAACATTGGTTTATGTTAAACTGCTTTATAGTGGGATGTATTCTTCATAACAATTATTTGTAATAATTTTTAATCCCTTTCAGTAATTTTAAAAAATTAAATTTCCTTTACAACTGATGATATAATAGAGTAGTATTATAAAAAAAGGATTTATTATATTATATACATGTTGGGTGGATAATAAGGGTTATATTGGCAATGAAGTAATTTTAATTTGGAATATAAATGTATTTTAAAGATATATTTCCTCTTTTAAAACCTGCAAATTGCGTTATTACACACTTTTGAATCTATAACTAAATAAAAAAATATAATTTTATTAATTCATAGTTTAATTTACATATTAAAGAAGTATTTAAAAAAAAATCGAATCGAATAAAATGATTTTATTTAAATTGACTTAATTGTAATAAATATATTCTTACAGCTCAAAAGATCTTTAAGTTCATTTTGTACTTTACGAGGGTCGTTTCATAAGTATGGTAAAAAGCGAGTTTAATTATGGTAAACACGTTTTTTTTTTGGAAAAAAAATTTTATTTCTCCATTGAGGACAATACGCTTGGTCCAGCGAGTCTGGAAAATACGCAGTGATGACGGCGATGATATTCTCATTCGACGAGAATGTCTTCCCACCGAGCCAAGTTTTTAAGTTTAGGAAGAGAAAGAAGTCGCACGGGGCCAAGTCTGAAAAATATGGTGGATGTGGAATCAATTCGAAGCCTAATTCGTCCAATTTTGCCATTTCGAGGGTCGATTTGTGGAATGGCACGTTGTCCTGGTGAAAGACCACTTTTCTGTGTGCCAATCTTGGACGTTTTTGTGTCAGTTCTTCTTTTAAACGGTCTAATAATGTTGCATAATAGGCTCCTGTTATCGTTTTTCCTTTCATTAGATAGTCGATCAGGAGGATTCCTTGGAAATCCCAAAAAAACAGTGGCCATCACCTTCCCAATCAACAAAAGTCTTCACCTTCTTCGACACACTTTCACCAGTCGTTGTCCACTGCTTTGACTGCTGCTTCGACTCAGGTGTGTAGTGCTGAATCCACGTTTTTGTGGTGCTCGCTTCAAACATCTATAAAATGTGAAAAACGCGTCGCTTCTGACTGAAATTTCGCCTATACTTATTTGAAAAGTGACACTCGATAGTCGCGACATTACCAAATGAATGGCGGCACCATATTATAGAAATTTACTAAACTTATCAAACGACCCTCGTAAGTTATTAGAACATTTATTTCTTTTCTTTCCCTCAAACATTTCATGTAACTTTTAATTCCGACCAGCAAAATGTATGACTATACTCACTGAACTACTGTGGAAGTATAATACCACCATAAATTAAATAAAAGTATTTTATATCCTTTAGAGATACTATTGATATTTTTATTTTCATTGAAAAAACGTCATGATACATCGGGGTGAGATTCATCGTTAACAGGTTAAAGAGAAAATGTTAAAATATTTTTTATTGTTTGAACTAAAACTTAATTGAAATATAATGAATTTATTGTTCTATCCAAATACTGGACGGTACATATGAATTCGTTCCTTTTAAGATCGATTTCAACTTTAGTCATCTTCAGATAAATTTTAAATGAGTTTGATTGTTTTTAGAACTGAAAATAGAAAGTAGAAACAAGCAGATTTATGACTCAAAATATATCTAAATTCATTTACTCTCTATATTTACAAATAAACATACTTGTATAAATATACATTCGCATGAAAACGTGTCTCCATCCAAAAGGAATTTGTTTAAAGATACAAATAAATTTTATGCAAAAAATATGTTTCAAATATGTATCACTGATCTGCTCATCAGATTTATGAATGTGTACGAATAAAAATAATGTATCATAAATGCACACGCGCTAAAATTAATCTTTATGATGTCATATTTTTATTAAAAGAAAAAATCGGTATGCAGTTTATGAAAACCGCGTTTGAATTAATTTTATTGAAGGCGGGGTTCCGCGCGTTTGATGGTTGATGTTTTTTCTTTTCTAAATACGTTTACATCACTCGCATCTGCAGCATACGTCTATGTTTCTGGTTGGTCTATTCTAATAGTCTGTAAACCTACTTAGAGCGGCTTGTGAGGACATCACACTCTACAAGAATAGCACGGGCAGGCTTCAATATAAAACAGACACCGCGTCGTGTGTGTAATATTACACTATATGTGGATGTGTGCACATACACATTAAAGTTGCTGAATCGGAAAAAAAGTACTTTTTTTTTCGTCTATAAATTTTCAGCTCGTATATTTTCAGATTTAACACGGTTTGACAGATTGCGTTTATATACTTTTTCAAAAATATCCGTGTATATTTTTTTAAATACCGGTTAGATATTGTCTATTTATTTTTCGAAGCGCATTCAAAGTTTAGATTTAAAAAATATAATAATACATGTTCCATTGGCGTGTATTGTAATCTGTATAACAACAGCTAACTGATTCTTCCTTTAGGATAGTATGTTTTTCTACTCTTGACCGGTTTTGAAAAGTACATCATCTTCATGAAGCTATTCTTCAAGGTGGTGATTTTGATAATAATAAGAAATTACACCATCTTTAAATAAATATTTACGTTAGCTGCACGGGTATAATATCGTTTTTTTAATACAGAATTTGTTTGTGTGTTTAGTTATGCCTTCTCTATTTATATTTTTTTACATGCAAGTTAGGATCATATCGATATTCCAGCTAAAATTATTAATTATTATAAAATTATTAATTATTACTCCCTATATTTATGCCATTTGAAATATTATAAATATACTGTTAGCAGTGGGGTGCATTTTTTCTTAATACAAATTAAGAAAAAAATGAAATCTAAAATCAAAATTGAAACTGTAATTTTTAGTACAATTATTTGAAAAATCAGATTTCAAATTAATACTGAACAACGTTGTTTTTAAAAATACATTATGTATATATATATATATATATATATACATACATATATGTATATATAAACAAATCCAAGTCAAAAAGGAAAAGGACACTTAAGAAGTAAACAACTTATTCTACAGACATGATCTTTATTAAGGTCATTTCTGTACATAATCCCCCTTAATCTGTCGAAGCACCCTAAAATGCCATTAATCAACCAACCACCCTAATTAATATGAAATTAGTTTAACTGGATTCTGTCCTGAAAGAAACATGTTGATCTCTGGCGCAGTCATTCTTACATCATATTAATGACCTCCTAGTCAAAAAGGAATGATTGTCATCTCAAATCTTGTTCTAATGACCTAAAAAGGTAGAAATCACTTGATGCTAAATCGGGACTATCTGGTAGTTGGCCCAGAAGCTCAAAACCTAGGTCTTTTAACACACTTATTACCGTATAGAATTCGGTGCATGAGTTGCTGCACAAGAGATCAGACAGTTTCTTCCAGGACGGAATATAGAACCTTATTAAGCGTTAGACTAAGTGTATAGAAGACAGGGGAAGGATTGTGTAGAAAAGTGACTCAAATAGCTATCCCGTATGTAGAATATTTTGTCTTCTTAAATTATCTTTACCCTTTTAGCTTCTTCTCGACTATACAGTACACAGCAAATTTTATTTTTTCTTAATTGATTTGTCAGTGAAATGTTGGATTCGTCTATTGAATTTATCCCTGAACCCACAAATGAGACTAGAAACTTTTTCAAGAGTTTAATGTTTGAAATCAATCATAAAGTTCATTCACAGTATTGGATATTTGGTATGACAATATTCTTGTTTATAAACCTATTGTAGTTTGTAAGTTTTAGACATCCAAAGGTATTGTTATATTTAACCTTTTTGACCAAAGTTGGTATTGAGAATAATTAATCTTTTTTAGAATATTTTAGATTAAAGAACGGATATATCTTTGTAAATAGAAT
>CM068319.1:11762424-11809924 GCA_034766995.1 Acanthacorydalis orientalis | reverse complement strand
TAAATATATATATATATATATAAGGACAGAAACATCAAGTGTTTCAGAAAACCATTATTTTTTTCAAATATGTTATCATTTTATTCTTTTTTATAGACATAAAGCATACTTTGGAAAATATATTATTCAATAACTATACTATATATAACTATACTATACTATTCAATAACTTCTCAAAATTATCGAATTTTAGTTTGAAAATCGACGATCAATCATTCGTATGTATAATATTTAAGAGGTTATAATATTAAAAAAATCTGACGAGCTGAGAATTCAAAAATAGTTCAGAAATTAACTCATAGATTTGTGTGTGTGTATTAAGAGAGTTAAAATGTATTAGGAAATAATTGTTCTTGTTCTTCAAATTTAATAAAAATCTGCAAAACTAAATATTTATCATTCTTTTTTTCATGTCATTAATCAATCGTTAAGTCGCTTATTTAACCAACATTTTTTTATTATAATTATATTAGATTGGTAGAAAAATAATTGCGGTTTTTGTTTTATGAATACTAATTTTAATTTTTTTCGATTAAAGTGTCATTTCATCGTGTTCATGATAATATCATTTTAAAGTGCATTTTTCGGTCCATATTTTAGTAACATCGACTGTGGTTTCATTATTAATTTTGTTTCACATTGAACTATAGAATTAAAGATGAAAAACAAGCAAATAAGAACATTTTTTTAGTATGAGTTCAAAACTGGTGGTAAAGAAGCAGAATATGCTCTTTTTGGTGTGAGTACTGTTAACAATTTCCGTGCCAAACCGTTTTTGAATAAGCTACATGTACCAATAAAACGGTACACGGTATAGAAATGATAAATATGTAAAAATAATATATTTTTAATTTTTTGTGAGCTGGAAATTTATTTATTAGAGTAAATGTTAAAACTATAAAATGCACTATATACCAAACAACTTTCTTCATATCCATACTAACAATTGTTTTCTTGACTTTAGCTATCAATGACAAAAATATGTTTTGGCCAGGAAATTATGTTCAGGTGTGTACCGAAAATGATACAAGTGGTACGGAATGTGTTAAAGAACATACGGTGCAATGGTGATTCCAAAAATTGTGTACTGGAATCGAGAGCCTTGAAGATAAAGAAAGTTGTGGGCGTCCCTCTTCAGTTTATAACGATCAACTAAAGTCGTTATTTGAATCATAATCATGCATTACAATTCGACAGCTTGCACAAAAGTTAGAAGTTATTCATACAACAGTTTTGGACTACTTAAAATAGCTATTCGAGAAAAATGTATATGAGTTTAAAGGTCATAAACCGCCATTATTTTCCTACCAACCTAGTACTTTTATTAGACGAAATTTACAGAAGAAAAAGTTGTAAAATCTTGATCTAAATTTTTAACCATTAGCTATTATCGAAATTGAACGTTTTAAATAGAAAGCAAAATCATCGAAATAATTTCTTCTACATACTTAGAATTTTAGAAATTGTGTAAAAGTGCTTATATACATACAATGTGTATACGATGCATATATGTATATATATATATATATATATATATATATATATATATATATATATATTTGTATATGTGCATATGTCATATGTATTATAAAACAAATTACACTTTTACTACTTGACTTTCCACAATAATTATTTAACAATAAACCCAAATAAAAGTAATTAAATCAAATAATAAAGAAAACGAGAACACCGAATAAGTACAAAAATAATTAACTTCGAAAGAGAAGTGGCAAATATTGAATAAAAAAGAAAGTTAAAAGTACTAAGCATGAAAGTGTTAACAAGCCAAAACATGTGTAGTAAAAGGCGCCAGTTTACAATATAATGAATTAATGTCATTTTTTTCGTTTGATTAATTGTGGGCACTTTTTCATACCGACTAGAGAATTAGAAGAGTGGAGAAAAAACCCGACATCAAAATAAAATAACCGCTATCTGTACTAGTAACAGTAAGCTGGTGTCTCTTTTTATGTCTATAAATAACATTACGTGATGACTATATGTAAAATTTGAAACCTGTTGTTATTGCATTGTATATTTTCATATTAAAAACAGCGCTGTCATGTTGTAGGTAGTTTCTGTGCACGGTACTTCGAATAAAAAAAAACTGTACAGGATTTGTCTTTTTCTCGTTTGTTTATTGATAGATCGAATGTTTTGACTATGTTCAGTTATAAAAATAATAAGTCAATGATAGTAAAACTGTTCATTCATAATTGATAGAGTTTTTAGTGATGTATATTTTTCATTCTTTACTGTTTTCAACAAACATATACATACATACATACATACATACATACATACATACATACATACATACATACATACATATATATATATATATATATATATATATATATAATGATTAAACTTAGGCTTCGACACAAACGTATTAAAAAAAACGTAAAAATGAAAAAAAACATGTTTTCCCCCATTTAGTATTTAAATATTAAATTAAACTAAAATACTTAATAAAAAATAATATGACTTTTCTTAACCCCTGCGCACTCTTTTAATACTTCCATGTGAAAGCCTAAATTGAATCATACTATACACATAATACTAAAAAAAAATTACAAGAGAGAGAATAATGAAATAGATATGAAAGCACATTCGAATTACAAGTATAAAATAATAAGAGTAATGAGTTTAAAATGAAAACATTCAATAGAGAAAGATAACTGAAAATGTTAGTTGAGATTTAAAAGTGTAAAAAGATGTAATGACTCGATAATGAACAGAAAAAAATATCAAAAAATTCATTAGAAATGAGTGAAAAACAGACAATGATTTTTTTAAATTAAAAGATATAAGAAAATCAATAAAATTTTATTCAGAAATGCATGAATTCGTCAAAGTCTGAAGGATATTAGTAATATTATATTACAAGACGAAGAAAAGTTGATAAATGTATATTTATCAATGTATGATAGATAAATCTGTAAGATGAATTTAATTTCAATCTCAGGCTCAATCAGTGTAAAATAATAGTTTCTTTTCTGTACTATAATATTATATTTCTACTCGTATTTATAATTCTGTACGAAGTAGTAAAAGTAGATAAAAAGTCATTGCATAATTGAAATTTCACACGGAAATTTTACACAGATACTGCAACCGTTAATATACTGGATCGATTTCGTTTCTTTACATAAAATTTCACATTCTTTAGGTTTTTTTACAATACTATTTTATTCATATATATATATATATATATATATATATATATATATATACATATATACATATATACATACATATATATAATCACATAATACGTTTTCGTCATATTTTTTATAAAAAGAATACAAACTACAAATGAAAGCTAAATATTTCCTAAAACAAAATGAAGTTAAAAAATCTTTCTAATTTAAAATATTTAACAGTTTTGAAAAAAATGTAAATTAAAAAAGGAATATATATTATTTTTTAAAAAAATGATTTATAACTGAAAGATGGCATTTGGAAAATACCAGCTAATTTAGAATATGCTCAGTTTTGAACTCATAATATTAATTAACAATACGTTGTACTACTGATCAGTGTGTTTAAACCGTCTGTGAATTGAACATTGATTAGGACATATTAATTAAACACTCAGGCATTAAAACAGTCCCGTTATTGTTGACATATGATGTACTTGCAAAGTATTTTAAATCGTTTTCACTTTCGTCCCAATTTTCTGATATATAATTTAAATCTTCATCTGTATATCTATGTTTTTATATGGTTATTGGGGTCAGTCACACTCAATATTCTAGATCGGAAACGACAATAGAAGCCTATTGTGTAACAATATTAGATCGTTTGAAAAAAAGAGCTGAAACAATAACGGCTCAGATTGTGGCAAAAAAGTGATCTTTCACCAAGACAACGCGCCGTCCTACAAATCGACTGTCGCAATAACAAAGTTACACGAATTTGGTTTCAAATTGATTCCTCATTCACCCTATTCTCCGGACTTAACCTCAGTGCGACTTCTTCCTCTTCCCAAACTTGAAAATTTGACTCGGTGGGAAGAAATTCTCGTCGAAACTTTCTGGACCAAGTGTATAGCACACAATGGAGATTTTGTTGAGAAATAAAATTGATTTTTACCAAAAAACATGTTTTTTTTTATCATACTTATCGCACGGTCCACACTCACACACACATACACACACACATATATATATATATATATGTGTGTGTGTGTGTGTATGTATGTATGTGTATATATATATATGATTCATGCTGGAATTTTTATATTTTAGTTTCAGAGCATCCATTTAGGCAGTGTATGAACACTACCCAAATGATTGCTCTAAATATATTAAAATACAAATAATAAGTATCAAAACTGCATATAAATAATAGTATAACCAGGTTATCATAACAAAAGAGTGTTTACAAATGAGAAACTGTAGAAGAAATGCCGAAAAAAGATTCAAATTTCGAATTTTTTAATAACTTGACATTTTTTTTAATTAAATAGTTAAAATAATAAAAAATCTCAATTACGAAACAGTATTCCCTGTAATATGTGTAATGAATACCTTTAATATTCCATATGAACTATTATGCTTAATAAACTGGTTTTTAAAAAATAATTATTTTCTAAAAACCATTTTATAATTTTTAAAAAAATGGTTCATACGACTTTCTAATTCCATCGATATATATCCAATTTAAAACATAAAAACAGATATTTCTTAAATAATCTTATATATATATATATATATATATATATATATATATATATATATATATATATGTATATGCATATTTATCTATGTGTGTGTTTTAATAAATGACTTATTATAATACTTAAAAAAATAAGCACGTTAATAAAATTCACACTTACATTTATTTGTATTAAAAAAACTTAACTTAATGCTTGTATTTGAAACTTGTTAATATTTAAAAACAGTGTTAATCGTCGCGTGATTGAACATATGTTAACATGTTAATTGAATCTGTCATACAAGACTTCTCCATATAAATTCTTTTAAACAACCATTTAAAGGACGGAAAAAAAACTTAAAAATCTATTCACTTAACCTATATGTATGAGTAAAAAAAAATACCAATTACAACCGTCTGTTGAACATTTTCGACGTATCAAGCTCTAAAAATAAACTACGAATAAGCAACTTACATGTTTGTTTACTGTCTTAAACATTCATACGATTATGTTATTTATAAAAATATTATTTAAAGTATCCAATTAAATATATCTGATTATTCTTACCCACTACTCAATTTAAAGAATGCGTGTTACTAACGTCTATTGTTTCTTAAAAAATCATTTCCGGATTTGAATGGACATATTATAATCAGGAATATGTTTAAGGTACCTGGCGCCAATGATCTTTGTAACCGATGTACATGTATTTAAAGATCAATCTTTTATTGTTGCCGTATCAAATTTATATTTTATCACGTAAACATGCATTCCTGTACGCGTGTATTTTTTTAACTTTTCTCATATAATCGACATTGTTATGAAAAACAACATACTTTTACATAAACACGTACTGAAAATATCAATTGTAATAAATAAAAGTGATATGATAAAAGACGTCGCCGGGATTATGACATGCCGCCAAAAATATTGAGACAAAAAATATGCTTGACGTTAGTAAATTATTTCTGAAGCGTTTGATAAATAACGGTATATATATATATATATATATATATATATATATATATATATATATATATATATATATATATAAAAAGAGTTCGAAAAAATCTTAGTTTTTCTAACAAAAAACCTACAAATGGTTATATGAGTGAATGGACTATTTTATTTTCGAACACTAATACATTTCAGTGTGTACGAATATTTGAACAAATGTATGTTATGAGTATACAGCTTTCAGTAAACCAGTTCGCCGGTTTGTTTTGATATTTTAAAATTAGTAGTAAAATTTATTCCAAAATCATCTTTTAGTATTTTCGACTACTCATATCAATAATTCATTGATTCCGGAATGCTCAGGTAAATCGATAACGACCATATTTAAATTGACAACAATAATAGTTGTATTTTTTGATAAAAAATCACAGATCAATTTTAAATTAAATTAACAACAGTCACAGGTTGATCATGAAATATACTGGTAACAATAGTGGTTAAAATGACATTTTACATCTTTTCATTTTCCATATTTACTTTTTTATTTTTTATCTAATTATTTAACGTTTGTGTAGTAATAATTTGGATATCTAAAGATAAAACGCATTCAGAGCATTGTCTTCCCACTCCCTAATTATTTTCAAATCAAAACATTTCCTAACAATGGTAATTTTTTCTAGTAACAGCAATTGATGAGTCATCTGGTAAAGTTTGAGGTAATGTATTTGCTATTTTATTTTATGTTGATAACTTAAACATATCATCTTTATGGTACTTATATGATCGATATATTAATATTAATTAGAGAAAAAAATCATTCTCATTAATTCCGGTGCATACCGCATGATATCATGCGTTCAATTCCACAATTTCTTGTCTCACAAACCATAAGTTTTTTTTTTGTTCAAAACGGTCCAATAAATGACTATTGATCATATTTAATTGCTGTTTTAGAATTGAGATTTGTTATTATTTTAACAGTTTATTTTCAAAAAAATGCCATATTATTAAAAAATTTGAAATTTGAAACTTTTTTGGCATTTCTTCTACACTTTCTCATTTGTAAATACTATTTTGTTATGATTATCCTGGATACACTATTATTTATATATAGTTTTGTTACCTGTTATTTATATTTTTGTTTCTATATACATACATATATATATATATATATATATATATATATATATATATATATATATATATACATATATATGTATTTCGAAGGCGATACCATCATCCTTCGAGCAGTAATGTATAGAAAAATTTGTATTCAATTTATAATACAATATGCAATTTTTTACGTTATATTCCTAAATATAGTTTTAAGGAAGAAAACATTACATGCAATACTTTAAAGTGATTTGGAATAATATTATTTATTTTTATAATTACTAAGAGGCTACGCCCTCTGCTTACTGCGCTCGACATCCCCGGAAGGACTTCACTCCTCGCTCGCTCTCCTCTTATAAATAACAGAAATTAATAAATTATACACGCAAATAATCCATGTGAAATATGTCGTAAATTTTTTTAGAAAAGTGTATAAAAATTAATATAACAAAATACAATGTTAAAATGTGTAACAATTTTTTTACTGTAAAGCTTCAGTGAATACAATATTTTGAATAAAGTTCTTATCAGTTTTACAATAAAATCGTATATCCTCTTTTGTTATACACTGTGAAATAGAACATTGATCATGTGACTGATATTAGCCAATCAGAACATAGACCACGTGACCGATATCAACCAATCAGAGAACGAATAAAACGCACGCATATCGCCGGGACCTATTTTTTAGTTATATAAAGATTTGAAATAATAAAATGAAATATTTCGGTCAGAACATCAACGTTCGTTTTGTATCAGTAAAACCGTAACAAGCAAGTTAATCAACCTGTTTATTAGCACAAATCACAATCAACTCTTCGCCACTATTGAAGACACCATCGATTCACATTTTAGTATTGAAACGTGTCAAGTTTCCTATTTAATTGCATTTTTTCAATTCAGCGATAAATTTATCATTCTTCAATGGCATAGATTTGTTTAATAATTAGGACCACCGATTAAAAGTATCATGACAGGAAAATAATATAACTAAAATATAGAATATAGAAATAATATTAGAAAAAGAGACAAATGAATAAAATATAGTTGTATATAACAGTAAACAAGTACACAAATGTAATGATTCAATAAAAATATAAAAATAAGAGACTTTTCTCCTTTAAAAATAAAATATAAAGTCTTTCTAAAACTACTAATAAAAATAATAGTAATTAAAGAAATTATGAATTGTGTTCATTTGAGACAAGTTTTTTTTAATCAAGGTTGGTTATTGGGGTTTTAGGGCACTTCGACCGCTCAGGTCTTTAGCACTTGAGTTTTTTAATTAATAATGGATCATTTATTAAGTTATAAAATTTTCATAAGGTGCCTATTTTCGGATAATTCGGGAAAGTTCGTGCACTATCTTCGTTTTAAATCGTTTTCTATCATTCAAAAAAAAAACACATGGATCATGAGTTATAAGATCGATTAATTGATGGGATCAAAATACAAGAAGTAATAATAGAACAGAGTTAATTTAAACTGAAGACTTAATTTTTTTGAGAAAAATGTTTAATTAATATAGTTTATATTTATTACCTATAGAACTGTAATATGGCTCGAAAATACAATTGTAGTTCAGTGATTTCAAATAAATACAAGAATCATATATAATATATATATATATATATATATATATATATATATATATATATATATATATATATATATATATATATGGATATGGGTGTGCGTGTACAAGAAAATGAATAAAATGGATATAAAAGCGTACAAATGTTAGTGACATAATAAAAGAACAACGAGTTTTAAATGGAATGGTTTAAAATGGTAATATTCTTAAAAGAGAAGACAACAGAAACTATCGATTAAAAACTAAGAAATATAAAAAAAATCTCAAAAGGACCAAAGAGAACTACTGTAAAGAGAGGTACTGAATCAATTAGACTGAAAAAGATTAGATTGTTATTGGAGTTTAGCGCGTGCAAAAAATTAGAAAAGACCTTTATCTAGCAATGTATTATCAAAGTCTAAGTAATTTATATATATATATATATATATATATATATATTATTATTATTATTATTTTAAAGCCCGTCAAAATTGACAGGAAAATAGAAAGAAAAAAACTGTTTATTAGTTTTTGCAACAATATATTTAAACATAAAAAATACCAAACAACGAAATTTAATTTTTTCAGCTTAAAACCTATAAAGTAAAACTACATAACCTACCTAAAAAGTAAATATTCTCGTCACCATAGATGGGCAAAGTAATGAGAAATGTAGGTTTTAATATATATATATATATATATATATATATATACATGTGTGTTTATCAATGTGTAGAAATAAATCAATCAAAAAAATCTACTGACCATAAATAATTTATATAAATTCAGCACTCAAATGATTTTTTATAAAAAATAAATTAGAAATCGAAAGACTTGTATAAAAAATCTAACAGAAACCAAATCGAATTTCCATTTTTTTAATATTCATTAGTTTTAATCTATAGTTAATATTTTAATGTTAAAAAAATACACTACCCTCGGCAGCTGCTTATATTTTTATCATATCAATTCAACATTTAGGATATATAGACACACACGTATATATATATATATATATATATATATATATATATATATATATATATATATATATATATATATATATGTAGATAGATAGATATATGTACATATGTTAAAAAAAATCTTTTCATGAATTTATTCCGAAATAAGTTGTTAATATGAAAACGTTTACGTGAAATATCTACATTATAAAAAACATATAATATATTTAAAAAAAAACCTCTAACACGCAACTCTATAAGGACATATGTAATAACTTGTTTACTTTTGATCATTATACGATAATGTATGATACATTATAATTAATCTATTAAGACCTTGCTAGTCTCTTTGTTTCACTTATATATGCCGTCATTGAATACTCATTCTAATCTATTTACTTTCAGTACCTGTGAAAACGACTCGGGTGTTTGTCGAGAGAAATGTATTGACAAGAATGCAGAATTTCACGGAAGGGCCCCTAGCTTTATTGAAAACGTGTGTAGATAAACAATTACGCATTAAGGTAATGTATATACGTTATCAATTTGTTTACTTTTATAATCGACTGTTGTATTATTATTAACAGTTTCAAACTCATCATGCCTGGCAAATTAGTAAAAATAATCATGTCAGAAATTGTGATTTTATTACAATAAAGTTCCGACACAGTGGCTGAATTCGTTTTCACAAATGAATTATTTTTTCAACCTACAAAGTTTAAATATTTTCTTGATCAAAAATGTTCAATAATTGATTATTGGTCGTTTTTGGTTGTTACTTTATTTTAATATCGATGGCCTTATTTTTATAGCGTTAAGGTTATGAAAAATCAGAACCTTAGCGCACTGAAAGACAATAAAAAATGATCGATAATCATTTATTGAACATTTTTGATCAGAAATATGTTTGTTGTTCGTGATATGAGAAAATAATTCATTTGTGAAATTATGATCTTATTTTGAAAGAAAAAATTATGACATCCAATGAAGACAGTGCAATAATCAGTGAAATATTTAAATTTTGATAATAATATGACAAAATATTCCACATACACACACACACATATATATATATATATATATATATATATATATATATATATATATATATATTAAAGGTTTATATATACAATCCTTTTTTTTTGGAAAAATGCTATAAATAATTTTACAATCAATCGTGTTGAAAACAACATAGGACTTTTTTAGGTAATTAAATAAGAAACAAAGAAAATATATATTTTATTTATAATATATATATATATATATATATATATATATATATATATATATATATATATATATATATCTATGAATAATAAACATGAAATACTAAAAACTAAAATTAATACGAAATTCATATGTAAAGATGCAAATGGCTGATTAATTACGTACAGTCGATGTCGAGAGTACAGTAAGTTCTTAACAATTCTCAATTATAGTGGATATTTGTACCAAAAGGGTTAATTAATTCTTAGTGATCACACTTATTTTTATTAAACATAAAATTAATTTCTAAAATTTCATAAATAGTTTGCTTTAAATCAGAAATATCTTACTTGTTCGTTTAGTAATTTGATTAAATTTAAAAGTGAAAACGTTTAAATAATTCTTTGTGCCCATTTCTTTGTTGACTTATTTATTAATGAGTAGTATCTAACAGAACGTAGATGTATTAAATGGTGTGAGAATAAAAAGACAAATTTGAATATTTATATAAAAAAATAAGATGAAAAACAAGTGCTAATAATAGATAATAAAGAAAACTGATTAATACTACAATTAAATTAATTTAAAGTACTCTGGCTAAATTAGATTCAAAAATACATTGACGCCCTATTCTTCATTTTTTTTTATCACACTGTCTAATAAGTGATTGTTTCTCTTGAATGATAAATATGCTTTAAATGTTTATGTTACCATTCAAATATGTATTAGGTATCAAAAAAACACTAATTAATTAACGGTTGAATTTACTTATTTATAAAAATAAACTAAAACTCAATACTCAACTAAATATATGTATATATATTTATTTATTTATATATATATATATATATATATATATATAATCATTGTTATAAATAAACCTGAAGACTAAATAGTCTTTTCGTTTGATAACTCTGGACACTTTTCTCTCCGTATATATATATATATATATATATATATATATATATATTTATATATAATTAAAAAGATACTTAATTTTATATCAAAAATCATACCTTTTTCAATCCTTGATAAATTTAATAAATAGTATGTTTACTTTTTATTACAAATATATGAAAATTAATCAATCGACTTTTATATTTTATAATTTTTTTAATAATTGCTGTTTTCCTGATTTCCTTTAAGGTCGAAAACGTTTCGTTTCTAGAAGAGTTCTTGACATTTCAATAATCTCAAGTATTCTACTTAATATACACTACTGACCACAAATGAAAATGAGAAAATATACGGAAATGTTTTAGTATTTTTGTAGATTTTATTTTTCAATTTAATGAATATATATATATATATATATATATATATATATATATGTATACACTTATTTTTTATTTATTTATTTATAAGTTCCGATTTACACTATCGATTAGTTCCACAAATGTATCATTTAAAATAGAGTTGGTAAATCCAGATTAACATTTTTATAGAAACAATACATTTCAAAAAAGTCTAGTCATATATAAAACTATTTAATATTTATTAAAATATTTTATGCTGTGAATAATAATATAGATAAATATTTTATGCAATGTACAACGAAAACTATTGTAATTTTTCAAATGTGTTGATTCTAAATCGTACAATTTGAGTACTGTTTAAATCCAGGGTTAAATATATCTATATAACTATTTAATTCTATTTCTCTCGTTCTCTTTATGTGTATATATATATACTGACGCACCCGGGGAGGGGGCAAGCGGTCCTGGTATCCACCCAAAGTAAAAAGGAAAAGTACTAGAAAACAAAACAAAATCATCAATTCAAGTTGTGGTATAAAAAATTTGTAAAATCGTTTTCAATAGCTCCACGCAAAAATATCATTAATGCAGTTTCGAAGTATGACAAAATGATATATCCAAACATTTATAACTTATCAAAAATATATGTAACGATTCTGGTAACAGCATGCGTCAGTGAAAGGTTATTTCTACCTTACGCCTTTTAAAAACCTATTTAATATCTACCGTGACACAATCATGATTTAACGGACAGGCTTTGCTACATAGACACAAAGAGATTAATGTAACCACGACTGTAGTAGTCCAAGAGCTTTGTAAAAAGAAAAGAAAACTGAATTTTATTCTTTAAATAATTTTTCATTATCACCTAATAAATTTTATTCAATTCACATTAAAACTTTTTTTATCCATTCAACTCGACCCCTCCCAAGATTAAATCCTGAGTGCGCCACTACTGTATATGTATATATATATATATATATATATATATATATATATATATATATATACATATATAAAATTAAAATCATTTATCTTTGTTTCATTATTTGCATATTAAATACTTTAAAGCTCTTCTAAACATTCATAAATACTGCGACTAAGTCTCACTAGTTAATAGTGATTAGTACACCACTACATCTAACCATGTTTATTAAAAATGAATTGACAAATATGACTAGACCTAGTAGAAACATAAACATTACCAACTACTGACACTTGCAGGATTTAGTAAAAGATTATGAATTTTTTGAAGTACAATGGATTTTATTTTCATGCTCAACACTAAAAATTGAACTTTTATAAGAGTCTATTTTTAATAATATCAATCTGAATATCTTCAAACGGATCTAAACTTTTTATATAGAATAATCTCAGTAAGAGTATCAAAAAAAATCTGAAATATATATTAATTCTATCTAAATTTTATTTTTTTTCTAACCTTTAATGTACAGAAAAGAAACTCTTTATGGACTGCAAAATCATAAGTTTTAATATTTTTAATACAAATGAAATATCACGAGTTTCAAACCGATGATATACATGACATTATGTTTACTAAATATTTTTTCTTAATAAAGAGTGGGTTTCAATAATTGTTTAATTTTTGTTATTTAAAAAAATGTTTGATTAAAATAAATTATATTATTTAAATAATAATAATATAATATATATCCAATATTCGTTGAAAAATATATTATTTTTTAATATATTATATTATAAAAATGTATTTCTTAAATAAATTATAAATATGAAAAAAGGAATAACTGAATTTTTAAATTCATTTTATTCATAGAAAGAGTCACTACGTATTATCTCGAAGAATAGTCTAATATGTTAGGACGCAGAGAGATTTACAACTTTTTAAAAAAGAATGTTGCTGTTTAAAAAGTTTGTAATTTTCGAATCAGGGAAAATAATTTGATTGAAAAAATGATAGGTAAATAAATAAACTCACCACATTTCATTTTAGAAACACTACAAAATAATTTATTTGTCTACATATTTCAATTCAGTTTCTTTATCAAAATATTTAATCTTACTTTCTAATTTACGTTTTTGGCTAATTAAGAAAACGAAGACCTTTTTGATCTTCAATTCCTTGTCATGAACTCTCAAAGATTGTTTCGCATATAAAAAATGATAGGTCAAATAAATACAGTTTGGTAAAAGTTGGCAGACATTTCATAGTATTTTTTATGTTTTAACAATTTCAACCTTGTTGATTATCTGTCTACTTCTAGACAATAACATAAATCATTCATTTCTTTTAATCAGTGTATCTATTTGATCGTCTAATAATTGAATTGGTTTTTAAATATTATTTTATGTCTCTAGTAAACAAGATAAATTTTATTATACGACAGCTTCAAGTAGACATATTTTGAACCTTAATATTCTAATAAATATTAAAAATTTCACATAATTTAACACTAATATTTGCATAATAATATCCTTTTAATATCATCAATCTAAATAATAAGAAAAAAATAAATAATATATAAATGTTTAATTAATTATACATTTTTTTTCTTGAGCTAAACTAAAAATAAATTGAAATTAGAAAATATATAATAAAAGAATAACTATTAAATTATTAAATATTAATAATAGAAAAGTGTTTTAAACGCAGATTTTTTTAAAAAGCATAAGTTATTTAAAAAAATCTGACAACGTGCATTGAGCTATGATATTATTAGACCAATGATGGCCAACCCACAGGCCGCCTAGTCCCAGTACGGCCCGCAGAGAAATTCCTCTAACGAAAAAAATTACATATTAAGATTAATGTAATCTTCTCAGAATATATGTAAAACAAGTGATTCACATTAAAATACTTTATTTTTAAGATACATATTTGTGCGAATGAATTTGTAATAGAGAATACAAATTTCGGTCCATGTTTTTTTTTACTCGACTTATTTTGAATTGGTATTCAGATTAAAGGTCGTTCAACTTTCAGAATTATCATTTTATGAAGAAAAAGTAATGTGATTTTAGCACAAATTGGGAATTTTAGTATTTTGTCAGAATCTATCATGCTAATTTATTTGAAATTGTTAATGAATTTTTGTATAATGTAACTTTAATTTTTATAAAATTTAATGCAAGAGAGTCCTAGAGGTTTCATAGGATTTAAAAAATCAGTATTCATTCATATATATATATATATGTATTGATTTTCTAAATCCTATGAAACTTCTAGCACTCTTTTGCATTAAATTTTACAAAAAAAAATGTAAAATTTAACTTTTTTTATAAAATTTAATACAAGAGAGTGCTAGAAGTTTCATAGGATTTAAGAAATCAGTATTCATTCATATATATATATATACTGATTTTCTAAATCTTATAAAACCTTTAGGACTCTCTTGCATTGAATTTTATAAAAAAAATGTAAATTTAACTTTTTTTATAATTTTTTTTTATAAAATTTAATGCAAGAGAGTGCTAGAAGTTTTAAAGGATTTAAAAAATCAGTATTCATTCATTCATTCGTACATATATATATATATATATACATAGCGTCTGTAGTGTAGACAGAGAACCCTCCTTGCAGAACGAATAAACACTGTAGCTCATGATTTATGTATCTCATATCGAATATCCTAGCAGGTTCATCAGTATTATTTTTAAGAATTATTTTTAGTGTTTAGAGTATTTTTGTAGCATCTTAACATGACCACTTTTTAAAATTTAGCCAGCAGAGCCCCAGAGTGCTTGAGATAGCATCTTTCATTTCTGGCTGGCTAGGCTGGCTTCACGCAAAGAAACCAACACACTGGTAATCTGAGTACCTATGACTCATGTCGGAAGTGAAAGTAACAGATTATTAACCAGGGAGATAATTTAATATACAATGTGTGGTGAGATAGACCGAAAAGCTCCAAGCGGAGAAAAACTACAATCTTTTACCGGTCCGCGTATCATACCCAACAAATTGGCGATAACACCCTATTAAACAAAAATTGGTTATATCAAGTAATAGTATAACGATTTCATGACTGTAGCATGAAATATATTCAACTTGATTAATTCATTCATATTTTGATACTAAAATTTATTGTCATAACGAGTTCGTTTCATAGATAAATCAAGCAAATTGTTGTCTTTTCTAACAACATTATTCTTTATTTATTTGGTTGTAAAACACATTTTTAGAACACTTCTGCGCAGTCCTAGATACAAGTTTAGCTATATGTCTGCCTCTTATTCGAATTAAAGCCTCTAATGTATTGAAATATTAAATACAGCGATAAAAATTTATGTTATTTTTAAGTATTTACGCATGTTTCATTATTATATTTACTTGTTACTAAACATACCTTTGAAATAATTTATGATCTTGTTATCAGGATTTATAAAGAAAACGATTAAATCTAGATGAAATTTACCTATCATTGAAATAACAAGTAATTATTGTTACAAAAAAATATAATCAGTTTCGCAGTAATTGTTATAAAAAAAACATATATATATATATATATATATGTGTGTGTGTGTGTGTATGTATGTAATTTATTAATACAAAATAAAATTAATTATTGTTAAATAAACAAAGCACAAACCGTAAATTTTCAAAACCACCATAAGTACCAAAATTATAAGTATTATTAACTCTAAACTACGTTCATAACCCTGATATTTATTTTCAAACTAATATATGCATCGCCATATTCGAACAATACAATACGTTTTGAATACACTTCTAAATATATAATTCAAGTTACATAGTCAATATACTTTTTACATTCACAGAATTCGCGAATCAATTAAATGCATGTTACCAATACCAGAAAAACGAATAGCTTGCGTGCAATTTGAAATTATATGTATTCATGTATACATAAATATGTATATGAGTGTGTATTATATATATATATATATATACACACACACGTACATATGTACAAATTGTATATACAGTGTATACATTTATGATGGCCATGCAACACAACTGGCGTATTGGTCAGCCGCGGGTCATGAATGATTCATGTCGAAATTCGAGGACGTCTTCTTCCTCATACATGTGAAGCCCAGTCACAATATATAAAAAACTGGTCGGCCGCACGCTAATCTTATGTATCAGATCACATACATTCATATACATATATTCACAGATAGAAATATATATATATATATATATACCTGTGTGTGTGTGTGAATATATGTATGTGTATGTTTATGATGTGCGAATGTACAAAGTAGGTATATGTGTAATTCATATTCGATTGTGTGTGTTTAGACTACACACATCTATGAAGTACACGTGCCCTTGCAAAACGGATTCTACTCTTGTGTCTAAGTTTGACCTAATTATTTTTAATAATTTGTTTATAATTATAAGTAATCTGATATTTTTTGTTATAATCCTATACAAACATTAACTATACAGTTAAATCGGTTTTATAGTAATGGGCGGGTATGTCGTAAAATATAAATTATTAAAATATAGCCGAATATAGTATTATTATTATTATTTCATTACTGTTTTTACCTGATTAATGTGATAGTTTTTTTATGGATAATTATATTGTTTATATAGTGAATGGGTTGCACATTTATATAAATAAGACATCTTTTATAGAAGAAAAATTAACCACATCTGTGCATTAGTGTATATATATATATATATTTGTATATATGTGTATATACAATATATATATATATATATATATGTGTGTGTGTGTGTGTGTATGTGATTGATTAAATTGTAATATAAAGGAAAATTAAAATAATATTCCCCTAAACAAGAATTGAACATATTATAGTTATAATGATAATTGAGTTGTACTCACTCAATTTTAATTAATTATATGTAAGATTTGTTATAAGGCTAGATTAAGAATTTTAACAAATTTTCTAATTAAATTTAAATATTTGCACGCACACACTTGTGTGTATGTATGTATGTAGGTATGTATATATGAATGTGTGTATGTATATGTATACATTAGGTTAATAGGAAAATATTTGCGGTTTTTGTTTTCTGAATTCTAATCTTAATTTTTTTCAACAAAACTGTCATTTCATCGTATTCATGTTAATATCATTTTAAAGTACATTTTTCGGTCTGTATTTTGGTAACATTTAATTTGGCTTTATTATTAATCTTGTTTCAAATTGGGTTATTGAATTAAAGATGGAAAAGAAGCAAATAAGAGCAATGTTCTTGTATGAGTTCAAAGCGGGTGGTAAGGCAGCAAAAACTGCTCGAAAACTAAACGATGCTTTTGGTGTGAGTACTGTTAAAGAATGTACGGTGCAATGGTAGTTCCAAAAATTTTGTGCTGGGGACGAGAGCATTGAATATGAAGAAAGTCACGATTGTCCTTCTTCAGTTCATAACGACCATCTGAAGTCGTAAGTTGAATCAAAACCACGCGCAACAAATCGAGAGCTTATACAAAAGTTAGACGTTAGTCATCCGACAGTTCTGGATTACTTAAAACAGCTAGAAAAATCAAAAAGGCTTGACAAATGTTTGCCGCATGAACTGAACGCAAATCAAAAAAATCACCTTTACGAAGTTTGTTCTACTCTTCTTTTAAGCAACTAAAACGATCATTTTCTTAATCGTATTTTAATGTGCGACGAGAAATGGATCCTTTATGACAACAGAAAGCGGTCTGAACAATTACTGAAGAAAAATGCCAAAGCATTTCGCGAAACCGAAAGTACATCACAAGAAAATTATGGTGACTGTTTGGTAGTCTGCGCTCGGTATAATTTACTACAATTTTTTGAATCCTGGCGAAACTATTACAATTGAGAATTATTGTCAAGAAATCCGACGTTTGGTCTCCGCACTGGTCAATCGTAAAGGATTAATCCTACTGTACGACAATGCACGGCCACACGTCGCACGATTGACCCTCCAAAAGTTGAATAAATTGAGTTATGAAACATTACGTCATCCATCATATTCATCACACATCTCATCAAAGGATTATGACTTGTTTAAGCATTTCGACCACTTCTTACAAGGCAAGGTCTCCAACAAACAAGCTGCTGCCGATAGTGCATCTCGAGATTTTATCAACTTGAGAACTATAGAATTTTACACCACCGGAATAAATAAACTTGTAATTAATTGTCAAAAATGTGTCGATTCTAATGGTGCTTATTTCGATTAAGAAAATTAATTGTTAGTTAAGAAAAATGTATACAAACTTGAGAGTCGTAAACAGCAATTATTTTTCTACCAACCTATTTTGGAAAAATATTTCATTAAAATAATTTATTGTCTTTTCGAATTTGTAACTGTTTCAATAACATCGAAGATGCTTTTAGATAGCTTTTTTTACATTTCTAATTTATTTGTATTGTTGAATGTTGTAAATACTTTAATGAATACTATGTATAATTTTTTAACGAAATATTATAATTTTTTAAACCGGAAATCATAGTCTAGTATTCGTTTATAAACAGTACAAATACACAAATATTATTTAACAATATATATATATATATACATGTACACTACAAAATATATATATATATATATATATATATATATATATATATCTTACTTTTAATACATTCATGTTACAATTACGCAAATATTATGCACGAAATTTAGCACAAGTTGTGCAAAATAGGTCAACTAGATAAAATTATCTACATATGGAAATTTAATGTTTGTGTGTATATATATATATATATATATATATATATATATATATATATATGTATATATATATATATATATGTATATATATATATATATATAAGTCCGCATACATATATGCAATTTTCATTTCATAAATTCGTAGAAATGTCTAGTTAAATAAATAATATCACAGACAGGTGATAAAGGTTATTAAACTCAAATCTAAGATATAGAATTATTATCTATATTGAAAGTCTAGTTTTAAGAATACTATAAAATGAAGAACTTATCATTTTTTTCGACTAATGAATTTAATTATCAGTTTTGCAAATCACTAATTATTTTTTTCATTTTGTATCGCGATTAGATTTTATATTTTTTACAGACAAATATAATTAATTTACATCTGGAGTATTCATCATTCTAAACCCTTATTTTTATCGTTAAATTCTCTTATCAGTTTATTTAATTTATTGTTTTTTTAATTTTCAATTTACCAACGTAAATTCACATGTATTGTCGTGGCTATTCCAATTTTAACGCAGTCACAAATTTACTTTTATTGCATTGTTAACCATATTTCTAACGAAAGAGAATAGAATCATATGAATAAATGTTTTTTGAGGATAAACAGTGAATAACAGTTATTATCTACATTCAATTTTATTTTTTTGAATTTGTTGCTTGCTATATTCCTATAATTATGAAAAAGTACCTCTTGATAAAAGTATTATGTATATTATTTGTCATTGAAAAGTATCTAAAAAGTAAATTTATCAAATATAACAAAAAAAATCTAATTAATTGTAAACAGGTAGATATAAACCATTATAAATTGTGTTCAAGCAGTTTGACAATACTATGCGATATTTAACTGACTATATTTTCTCATTATAATCGTTACTCTTATCCGTGACAGGTAATTCCTTCTAGTTATTACCTTTTTCTATTAAAGTCCTTATTATACTATCATAAATTATATTAAAATGTAATATAAGAAGTAAACAGCAAATAAGTATAAAAAATTTAAATAGAACATGCTAAGAAAAAATATAATCATAATCGTCGCTTTATTTAACATATTTTTATTTTAGAATTTAGTTAACCCTATCGATATTGTAGATGCCTTAAAAGGCTCAACTAATATCGCCTGATCGATCAACTAATAAAAGGATCAACTAATATCGCCGTAAGCGCTCAATTGACATTGTCGAGATGGTGCTGTTGAAACTAAAGGCTAATAGCATCAGTCACGGGTGAATGTCTACCGTCTACTTCTGGATTAAATTTTGCAGTAGCGAAAGGGTTAAAATAATAATAATAATACAGGCAAACATTATATATATATATATACACACATATATATATATATATATATATATATATATATATATAATGTCACAAACACACACACACACACACACATATATATATATATATATGTATATATATTTCTATTTTAAGATCCGCAGGACAGTTTTCTATTGTATAATAAAAACATGGTTTAGTACTAATTATACAAAAATTAAAGACTGAATTTGACTGGTTTATTCGAGGAACAAGCTCATTATAGAAGGAATTATTTGTATGTAAATATACATGAATAAAAATCAAAAAAAAAAAAACATTTACTTGCTACAGCCTTAAAGTCTTTACTTCTTTGCTAGTTATAAACGAATTAGATTGTACTATATATTTATACTATACTTATATATATATATATATATATATATATATATATATATATAAAGAGAGAGAAATTTAATAAAAGTGTACAGAGTTGTTTATTTTATTGGCTAAAAGTGCAAATGGACTTTATTTCTGTGCCAAATACAATAAAATTCGACTGTATTGTATACAGTCGAATTTTAAAGTATTTTAAGTCTATATAACCCGTTATATATATATATATATATATATATATATATATATATATATATATATATATATATATAATGAAAAGCGCTTTCATTTTTGCAGACGAATTATTTTTTCACTCCACAAACCACACCAAAAGTTTCCTATCAAAAATATTCGATAAATTGTAATTCATTACACTTGATTGTCACTTATACGCATTTCGACAGCAACACCATAATTCTCAGAGCGCCAAAATACAAAAAGATTTGAAGATGATGACGGCTTCATCGAACTACACATAAGCGACAATCAAGTATAATCAAATTGTAATTTATTGAATATTTTTGATCTAAAAGTTTTGGTCTGATTTGTGGGGTGAAAAAGAATTCATTTCTGGAAGTGATTGAATTGAATCAGCATGTATATATATATATATATATATATATATATATATATATATATATATATATATATAAATGAGATCAAATAAAGGAGCGATTATTAAACTGAAAGACAAACTAGTCATATGTACAGTTATTCAGTGATAAAGGTTAGAAAATAGTGTAAAGTAATTTGTAAACTAAGTAACTGTATAATTTGATATTCACTGTACATTTCTTTGTTCTCATCTTACGTAACACGTGTCTTAATTACATTGACCTTATATGAAATAGTATTTTGTAAGACTTAAACATATTAAAATGGATAAATTACATAAACGAACCTAATTATACTCAAATGTTCTTATAATTGTCTACTTTCAATAATTCGAAATACTTGACGAATCACTTATGTGCATTCTTTTCGAACAGTGAACGAAAACAATCAGTTTAGACAATACGATTATAAATAGCGTATATAAAAAAGTAGAAAATTTCAATAGTGAATGCAAGAGTTACTTTTTGAGATTTAGAAATACGTAACCTTGTAGAGAATAACAAAAACTGTCGTCAAGTTCCGGTCGTCGATGTAAAAGAATCAGTTCCTATCTATTAATGCATATTCTTATTACAATTCTTTTTTATTATGTGTATACTAATTAGATATTCGACAAGTTTACGAATTCGTTTTGTATGCAATAAAAAAAAAACTTGTCCGAATAAAACATTAATTTATTCTGTATAAAAATTCGATATAACCAGGCGTACTATAAATATGCATAGCGCATAAAACCAATTATAAAAAAAGCATGCGGATTGAATTGGATTCAATCTAGTTGAATTTCTCATTCGGATATTGTTGTATATAAAAATCAGTACGATAAGGATAGAATAACGATATGGCCCTCATGCACGTCTCTAACGTTGCTGCGATTGACCTTGGTCACGAGGTCCCGCGGCATCTGGTCCGAGGTCAAGCGCAACACTCGACGCAGTCGCCCCCAAGGTCGATGGGCGAGTGCGCTCATCGACGAGCTTGATATCAATTTAACCGATATTCCAGATATATCTATTAACCTAATGTCCAAATGCACTACATATGAATAACATAACAAGAAGACATACATACGGACACACACACACACATAACATACATGTGGTGTTCTAAATATGTATATAGCATTGAAACTTAATTCGGCACTAAATACAATCGCTACACATTAATTATTTTCTACTTACATCTGCATTAATAATTCAATTTACTACTACAATATATCAAAATGTATTGAATGAAGAATGTTAAACATTTATAGTACTTAAAATAATGTTTAATGGTCATTAGTGCAATGACAGTATTTATACGACATATTATATATATATATATATATATATATATATATATATATATATATATATCTCACTTGTACTTCAACCTTTGTTGTTAGAAACTAATATGTTCTATTTATTTATTGTTATATTTATCATTACATTTTCTACAAATGTTTTCTTCTTATTCAAATTTTTTTTATTAAAAAATATTGAATATTATTTTTTATTTACAAAAACAAAGTAGAATTCTAATCAGCGTCGAACTTAGATAGAAGAGTAATGGTGCTAATTATCTCAAAATTTTTTTGAACCGATTAAAATATAAAACAGACTTTAATTTTTCTAATAAACTAAAAACTCTTATAAATACATTTAAACTTTATCAAATAAACATTTAATACTTGCTATATATTCATCAATCGTAGATATATTTTTTTATTAGGTTGTTACGAAAATAATTGTGATTTATGACCTTCAAATACATGTACATTTTCCTTTTTTTTTGATTTTCTTAACGGTTTTAAGTGGTCCAGAACTGATGGATGACTAACGCCTAACTTTTGTGCAAGCTCTCGAATTGTTGTCCGTGGTTCTGATTCAATTAACGCCTTTAGGTGGTTGTTATAAATTTAAAAAGGACGTTTGCGATCTTCTTCATCTTTAAGACTTTTGTCCTCAGCAAGAAATTTTGGAACCACCATTGCACCGTACGTTCCTTAACAGTTCTCAAATCAAAAGCATCGTTTAGTTTATGAGTAGTTTCTGCTGCTTGACCAGTCGTTTTGAATTCATAAAAAAATATTCTTATTTGCTTCTTTTCCATCTTTAATTCAATACCACAATTTGAAGCAAGATTAATAATAAAACCAAATTAAATATAACCAAAATACAGACTGAAAAATGTACTTTAAAATGATATTAATATGAACACGATGAAATGACACTTTCATTGAGAAAAATTAAGGTTAAAATTCAGAAAACAAAAACCGCAATTATTTTCCTACCAACCTAATAGAATAGATTAATTAATGAATTTTAAAGAAAATGTCCATTATAGTGTTGTTGATAAAATAATGTTTCTACTATTACAATTAATTTTAGAAGGTAATCATATTTAATAGTATTGTATAAAATAAATTAGTATATAAAACGTAGGATCAATCCTAGATATTGAACAAAATAAGTAAATATTTTTCCTCATTGCTTGTTCCTTAAGCTCACAGGCTTCATCTGTCCTTTGACACCAATAAATGATTAA
This sequence comes from Acanthacorydalis orientalis, assembly GCA_034766995.1. Lineage (NCBI taxonomy): Eukaryota > Metazoa > Arthropoda > Insecta > Megaloptera > Corydalidae > Acanthacorydalis > Acanthacorydalis orientalis. The sequence goes on along the minus strand of CM068319.1, from coordinate 11,785,755 downwards.
TATTCACATAGTTAAGTAGTATAAAAATGAACAGTGTCTAATTTAAATTCAATTTTAGGAAAAAAGATTGTTTCCAGTACTTTAAACAAGTCAATAACTTTAAAAAATTTTCGTTTCCACTTATGTAAGTTAGGATTTAATAGTAAAAATATTTACAAAAATTTCGAAAAGAATTCAAAAGTATTGTATTTTGACAATTTACATAAATCCGATTCATGAGTATAAATAGAGCTAATGAAACAAAATTTAAAGAAACTAACAAAATTAATACAAGAAAGGTTAGATTTTAGGGTTTTACATTGTTATTCGGTTATAACTTTCAATTTATAAATTAAAAATTCATAAATAAAAAATCTATTAATTAATAGTAATTCATTTAAAATATAGAATGTTTTTTTTATTATATTATTCAAGAATACTGATAAAGTATATGAATAGTTTAACACAACTACTTTCTTAATCAATTTCACTCATGTATGCCTTAAAGTTAGATTCGAACTTGTTGTACGCGAAAGAATTATTAACTTATAATTGCTTAGTAAATAGATAACGATTATTTAGTATTTAAATGTTATAAAAACAGAAAGCATTCTCAATTTTGCATAATTTATATTCAGTTATTCATTAATATACATGAATGAATAATTAGTATTTTTTATACATTTTTTTATTTGTTTTTCTAATTAATAAAGTTGAATCTAATTAAAATAATTTTTATTATATATGCATTGTTGCTTAGTATAGAATTTGAATATATCTTCAGACCTTTTTATAATTGAACCGATAAAAAATAAAAATATATTTATTCCAAATTAAAGTTATTTAACTGTTAAAAAAATTGAAAGTATTATCGCTTTCGGAATATTTTTTTTAATTTCTAGAAATATGCACAATAAATCATTAGAGAATTTTATTAACTGACATTTTTTTAAAAAGACTTTCTCTTCGAAATAAAAGAATTTTAATATCACTGATTGTAGAAACTTAACACGCAAAATAAATTAATAAATTTCTAATTTTGAAATCTTAAATAATCTGTATAAAATTAAAAATGATATTAAATATTTTAAACGGGGGTATACCTAAGAGTTTTTGTTAGAGAGATGAGCTTCGCAATTAGGAGATTTCAACAATAGTTGGTATAAAAACATACATTTTTGAACATCAATAAAATTTTAATATATTTGGAAATCAGTTATGAGTTTAACAAAAAGTAAATATACATTCTGAAATTAAAAAAAGTAATAATTAACCTGAGGTCTACATAAAAAAAACAGAGGAATATATAGACTGATTCAAATTAGGCTTTCACATGAAAGTAGTAAAAGGGGGTGCATGGGTTATGAAAAGTCATGTTATTTTTTATTTAGTATTTTAGTTCAACACTAAAATACGATTGAACTAAAATACTAAATAGTGGATAATATTTGTTTTTTATTTTTGTTTTTTTTTTAATACTTTCGTGTGGAAACCTAAGTTGAATTACCCTATACTTTTATTTTATTGTATATTTTAATTTCCTCAACGTTAATGTTAAAATGTAACAATTTTTTACTCTGAACCTTCAGTGAATACAATATTTTGAATAAATTTCTTACCGGTTTTACACTGAAATTGTAATCTCATTGTACGCCGTGAAATAGAACACTGATCATGTAACTAATATCAACCAAACAGAATAGAAACCACGTGACATATATCAACCAATCAGAGAACGAATAAAACGCATGCATAGCAACGGAGCCATTTTTTAATTATATATATATATATATATATATATATATATATATATATATATATATATATATATAGATAAATAGAGAGAGAGAAAACGATGTATATATAGAGAGAAAGTGGGACAGCTCAGGACAGCTTGGAATATATATATATATGTCAGCGGGGTCACAGATATAAAACCATACAATCATAAAACAGATCTTACACTAATGTTTAATATTTTTATTTTATATTCAATTTTCAGAATATAGCTTTATTTATAGTATTTATAGTTTTGGAACTATGACTTAATTAATATTTATAAAGGAATCACTTAAACAATGAACATTTCAATAAGAAACATGTGGAGCATTTATGGTTTATCTTTGAAATTACAAATATGTTGTTAACCTGTTAGCTGTCTCCCTATTTTAAAATTGTGTACCTACAGTGTGTCGCAAAAATAAAGGAATGATGAATATACTCCTCAAACAGGGTATATACAGCTGCTGTAAAATTGAATTAAATTATAACAAAAGGGCATTTGATTTTTTTGAAAAATCGATAATTTAATTACTAAAGTTCATCTTCATGACGAATGTACTCGTCATACACAGCTAACAGATTAAAAAAATCAGCACATTTTATTAAGACCTAGTGTACAATCCTTCAGAATTGACAGGAAAATAGAAAGAAACAGAAAGAAAAAACTGTTTATTGGTTTTTACAACATAATATATTTAAACATAAAAAATACCTAATAACGAAACTTAATGAATTAAACTTTTAACCTACGACCTGACAAAGTAAACATTTCTCTTCGTGTACATGGACTTTGTTCTGCGGACAAGGTGACGAGAAATATGGGTTTTTATTGTATAGAAAAAATAGATAGAAAATACACTCTATTTTCCCATGTACGGTATTATACGGTTGCTTTAATACTTATTTCTTATCTTGAAATAATATTTGCTTATATATTTAAGTGCACTCGAATAATTATATACAAGTATATATTTTATCTCAACTGAAGTATATAAAAATAAATTACTTAACACATTATTATCATTTAGAATATACCTTTGTATCATCCTTTATTAAAAACAATTAACATTTGTAATCTATTATTTTTTCGAACATAAACAATTTGTAAATTCGACCTCACATTACAATATCTGTAAATAACGCTTGTTCACCGAAAAAAAAAATAAAATGGAAATAAAAAAGAACGTAATGTTTTTTCCGGCTTTTAAACACCTTTTGTGTGTTCGAAAATGAAAGTAACGTGTCCTAGCACTTCCTACGACTCTACTAAACAAATCAAATAAATCAAGATATAATCATTTTAATCGTCACTGAATTTTTATCTATAGAAATAAAATGTTATCGTTCATCTTTATCTGTTTATAAATCATTGACGATTTTGAAAAAAACAACACGTCAATATCAACTACAGTAAAAACTTGCCAAGGTTTTGAAAAAGTATTCAATACAGTATATGTGTACATGCAAAAAAAAACTGTCTAACGTCATAAAAGGCCGATATAGAAAAGTAGAGAATTTATTTTGAAAAAATAAACAGGTATATTATATTTACTAAGGTGGTTGTAATCTAGTATCTAGGACGATTGAATGCTGACCAATGTATCTGAGTTCGAATTTGATATTAAGCGTGCGTAACTTTCACTAAGAAAGCGGTTAGTTATAACTTTTATTCTGATTTTTAATTCAGAAAGAATTTTAATAGTAATATGAAATATTGTCATAATATTGTTTTAAATCAAAAACACTATTTATATTATTTCCATATTATTCATTAATAATTATTGAGTTGAATGTATTATTAACACTAGAACTGCCAAGCCCGTCATTTTGACGGTTCAGATTTCATACTGTAAAAATATTAATATAACGTATTTATTGTTCTAGGAATTTATGACAACTTTTAATAAAATATAAGAACAGTTATATATTCCTATTCAATATCCACTAAGCCACTTTAACTTTCATAATCTGTCTGACCTATACCTAATTATACCAAAATCCGTCAAAATGATTGGCTTAGCAATTTCAAAATTTATAATAATTTATGGACCATCTATGAAAGGATAGACATCAATACGTATTTACATTCATTTATACATCGCTTTCAGACATTTCCTGAAAATTTGAAGAACATTTGTCATATAAAGACTATATTGAATAAACTACAACCTTCATATGGCAACCCCAACAATCCCCCGCTCCAACCGTTATAAGTGGATTTATTTTGTTCCGATTATGATTTTATTTCAGTTTAGAACTAATAGCTCCAACTAGTAGATGTAATCAAGACGCAATCATTATCAGTTGTATTTCTAATGTGATAAAGTTCTTGTTGAAAAGTGTATTCTGTGAAAAACGTATAAAAATATTTTTATAACGAATTGAAATTTATTTTTGGTATATCCTAGGCAATTATGAAACGATTTCCAGGAAGCAAACAAATATTGGAAGAATTGAAAAAACTAACTAGTATAAATGAATTCGGACACTAATTCGTGTAATAATGATTTAGACATATCTTATGTGGAAAATAAAACTAATTTTTCAGACTTTGAAGAAGCTGAAGATGAAATTGAAGTACGAGATATTGAACAAAGTGAAGATGAAGAAGATGGAAATGAAGATTCAGAGAGTGAAGATGAAATTCCTCAAAAGAGCCACAAATGCAGAAAGCGATTGTCTATTTGTTCAGATACTGAATTGGATAGCTAAACCGAAAAAAGCCAGCAGGTGGAGGGCTTTGCTGCCGACGATACTGAATGGGAAAAATTAGTGGATGGTCGTATTGATAGATTGCCATCATATACCATATTCAAGGACTCTTCGGGCCCACTGCTTATGCGAAGCGAAACATTATGCTTGGTAGTGCATTTCGATTTCTAATTGATAATCGAATGATGAGTCACATAAAAGCTTGCACTGAACTAGAGGCCAGTAACATTTTACAGAAGGACTGGGAATTTACTATTGAAGAATTACATGTTTTTACAGCCATTTTGTATGCTCGAGGAGCCTACGAAGCAAGAAACTTGAAGTTATCATATATGTGGTCAAAAAATTGTGGTCAAAAAATTGTGATGAAAAAGATGAGAAAAACGAGTTCCTGAGAAAATATCGTTTTACAATGAGACTAAGTTTGGAGTAGATATAGTTGACCAAATGGCCCGCAAGTATAGTGCAAAAGCAGGGTTACGTAGATGGCCCTTGCAGGTATTTTATAATATTTTGGACTTGGCAGGAATCAATGCGTGGATTTTATATAGAGAAACTTGTGATGAAAATATAACTAGAAAACAATTGTTGTTTCAATTATCCGAAGAACTCGCTAGTGAATACAATAGCAGCAGAAAGGAAACCACTTCCTAAAAACACGAACGGAAAGCACTGGATTGTACTCCGGAAAACTCCAAGAAAAGTTCTTGTGAACGTAAATCTTGCCGAATTCGATTGTGCAACAAAAATAGAGCGAATTATACCTGTAATGAATGCAACAAATATGTTTGTGGCAAGTGTTCATCTAAGATAACATGTATTTGTAAAATATGTACCTCATAGTTATATTCATACATATGTATATATCTATTGTTTAATACTTAAAATGCAAATAGAAACTGTTTTCGTTCGATTTTTTTTATTGAAAATTGATGAATTATTGCATTAAATATCGTTTTTTCTTAAATTGTATTCTTTTATTTACATAAACTAAGCCAAAAGGTACAATGACTGACATGATCAAAAATCCGTCAATTTGACGGGTGTGGTAAAACTAAGTATATATTAAACGTCGGTAGTTCTAGTGTTAATAAAAATGTAGGTACTGTAATATACAGTGAGTCAAAAAAATTTTCGTACACAATATACTTTTGAACAAAACCTTTGAAAGTTTTTTTTTGATATTATTTTTGAAGAAAAACTTTTATACATCATTTCTTCAATATTTGCAAAACATAATTTCTTGCTTTTTAAAATGTTTTTTTACGGAGACAGGGAAGTCCTCGAATTGAATAAATGACGCAATACGAAATTTAAGTCAAAAATGTTTTCCTACAGTATAATTGTGCAGTGCGTCATAAGAGCTGCGATTGAACTTTTAAACAATTTTTTTTTCTAAATTTGTTATACGAGTATTTTAAAAGGTAAAATTTGAAAATAATAATATTTTCATTCAATTAGTTGACTTATACTCATTAATTCATTATATTATACTCATTAAAATTATAATTCAGTTACACTCATTAAAATTAAAGTGAAAATGGGTCGAAGTTCGAAAATTTCAGTAGATACAAGAAAATTTATTCTTCAGTTATATTTTAAAAAAAAAGTCGCTTCGGAAAATCTGTTCTATTGTAGAGAGAACATATTCAAGTATACATTCTATTATTAAAAATTTTGGTACAACCGGTACAGTAAAAACTAAACCTAGAAAAGTTTCTTCCAAAGAACAACGAATTGTAATCGACACAATAAAACGAGATCACAAGACTTCAGCCCCAAAAGTAAGTAAAGAATTGGAAGAATTAATAAGAAAAAAATCGAATCCGCAAACGATTAGGAATAATCTTGCACAAAGCTAGTTTTCTTGGTCGTTCAGCAAGGAAAAAACCATTCGTTTTAAAGATAAATAGATTAAAGCTGGTTAAGTTTGCTGAAATGTATAAAAAACAATCAAAGGAATTTTGAAGAAATATAGTTTTGAGTGATAAGAGTGTGTTTAATTAATTTTTTTCGGATAATTAATATTTTTGATTCGGATGGACACATAAAAGTATGAAGAAGGAGAAAATACAGAATTTAATAAGAAAAATATCATACCAACCATAAAACATAGTGGTGGAAGTGTGATGGTGTATTCGTGTAAGAGGAGGGGCTGAATGAGCGCCACAGACGTTTAAAATTTGGTTCTCATTAAACAAACTATGGAGAAATATGGTTACTTACACATTTAGTAAGAAAATTTAATAAGCAGTGATTAAAAAATGAGTATAGATGCAAATAAATTTATATTTCACCAAGATAATGATCCAAAACATTGCTCTTTAATAGTGAAATAATGGTGTTTTTATGAAGTACCCAATCAGTTGTATATACACATCCACAGTCACCCGATTTAAATTCCATAGAACATTTATGAGATTTACTTAAGCGACGCCTCCGAAAACATCAAGTAATCTCTAAGGAGTCATTGAAAACTGCATTATTGACTGAGAGGGTGAAAATAACGAGATAAGATGCAGAAAAACTAGTTTTTAATATGAAAAATTGTTTGGAAGCAGTGGCAAAGTCAAAAGGCTACCTAACAAGATATTGAAAATTAGAACAAAAAAATATAAATTAGCTTTACATTTTAATGTTTTTCTTTGTACGAAAACTTTTTTGATATAAATTTAAGTCAAATTTTTTATTTTTTTTTTCATGTTATTTAATGTATTTGGATATAATTTTGTTATGAGTATATTATTTAATATATATATATATATATATATATATATATATATATATATATTATAATAATAATATGGCGGAAGTGTTTACAAAATTGCATTCATGGATGGTACGAAAAATTTTTGAACTCACTGCAAATAAAAAATAATACTTTTAAATGTCATTGCCATGCTTTTTTTTAATCTATTAAACAAGAAAAATTTAAATTTATTTTTGTTATTTATAGCTAAGTATAAAATGAATATTGTATCAAATCTCTATTATATTTCAGTTTTCATTCATAAACTGAAATCCGATGAAACTTATAACGTAATCGCATCAAGTCAGTATAATATCGTTCATGCCTGTTAAATAATTCATAGCGTTTCAACAATATTCATATTTATAAATGTACATACACACACACATACATACATATGTTTAATCGTGTACAGCGAATGCGCTCCGTGAAAATAAATTTGCAACAAAGATTAACTTGTCCTTTCTTTTAACAAATATCTAAACAGCACATTTGAAATGCACAAGGTCTACAACTGACTTAATTCGATCTCAACGAATTTGTTTACCAATAAGGCCACCGACTGGCCAAAATCGAAAAGGATCTTGACTGACCCTGACAAGTGAAACATATGACGTAAACGATAGGCAACCATGTTTAAATTCGCACATATTATTATACATTATTATCATAAGGCTATTTGAATAGTTATATATATATATATATATGTATATGTATTTGTGTAATGCAAATGCGGGTTCAATTATTTGCTCAACTGTGCAATTATATTGACTTTTTTATGCTGTCAAACAGAAATGAAATCACTGTAACTTACGTTTAATTATTAACTGTTTCTCTTTTCATTGTGTCATAGTACCGCCTGATGTATATAATTTAAAAAACAAATAAGGGAATGCATTAGAAGAACAGTGATACAGCGTAACGTTTTGTACAGTATTAAAACTTATTTAAACATGTTTTATGGGATGTTCAATTTTGACCGGTCATTTTGCTATAATATATCATTAGCTTGCTAATAAATCTTACTCGGAAACGGTTTTTTTTTTCTTTCTAAGGATATATTTAAAATGTATTTTTTTTTTCAAATTAGTTGACTATAATAGACATTTTATATTATGAGAACAAATATAATTTTGAACCATTTTTATTTCAGCGTTAGTTATTTTTTTATCATAAATATTAAGAAAAAATGTTAATAAAAGAATAAAAGGTCTATAACAAAAAATATTTATGATAGATATTCTTTATATTAATTTTTAAATATAGAGTTTATCTTAGGAATTGATTAAAAAATACTAGATCTTTGACATTTTCTAGTTTGGCAAAAAATGCGTATAATTTGTTTCTAAGGAGAAAACAAATCGTATTAAATGTGACCTTTTTATGATTAAAAAGTATATTTTTACATATTTGTTTTGTTAGATTTGTTTTAATTAGAAGCAAACATAAATATTGTGTCTGTTTTTTTATTAGGATTTATTCATTTTTTTTTATAAAAATAATACAATTGAAACGTAAGCTTCATAACAAACTTATTGTAAATAAGAAAAATATTATTAATTTTTTATTTTTACAATGATTGAAAAATCATTAATAGTGCAAATTTATAGTTTTTTGCCACTGTGGGTAAATTTGATTCCATAAATGGAGTAAGTTCCCATCTTGTATAGCAATATTTCGTTTATTTAATAAATTATTATTGTATTAGATGCAGAAATTCATTCGGCACCTTTAAATTGAATCAGTCATAATTCCGTTTTCAATTAAAATACTTTCTCGACGTTTTCGGATTTTGAATTGTCAACCTTATCATATTAAAAATAATATATATTTTGGACAGTTAGTAGAACCTCGCAAAACAGTAGTGAACACAATGGCGTCCGAAAAGCAGCTTATTAGGTATTGATTACTTTTCGCATTCCTATTGACAAAAACTCCTATCGAAACCGCGGAAATGATTTGTTCAGTTTTGGAGGAAGATGTTGTGTTGTATAAAACATTCAGAAATGGTTTCAAAGATAACGGAGTGATGATTTTGATCTTTCCGATAGAGAACGTCCTGAACAACCGAACAAATCTGAATACTAGAAGCTTGAGCAGCTGTTAAGTGAAAACTCAGCTCGGAATGAATAGGAATTCACTGAACAACTCAGAGTTATCCAATAAGCAATTTCCTGTCGTCTACATCGCCGGGGAAAAATTCAAAAACTAGTCCCATGAATTTCACATGAGTTCAACCCGAAAAACAAAGAAGGGAGATACGGGTATGTCCTTAATACCCATTTTTTCCCTGGTTATGATTTTATGTAAAAAAAATCATAACTGGGAATGTAAAATGGGTTTTGTACGGCAACCCTCATGACTTGCGCCCGGTGAACCATCGATATCGACTCAGAAACCAAATATTCACCCCAAAAAAGTATTATTGTGTATTTGGTGCATTATGAGTTGCTCGAAACTTGGTCAGACTGTAATCTCAGAGCGTTACAAATAACAGCTCATCCGTTTGTGCGACGAATTAGAGAGAAAAAGACAATTCACTGGCGGAGGTACGAGACAATTTATTTTGTAACAAGACAACACTTGGCTGCACAATTCAAAAGAGACTAAAGACGTTATTGGTTCGTTGGGCTGAGAAGTTCTCCCTCATACGGCGTATTCACCGGCCCTATCTCTGTCAGATTATCACTTGTTCCGGACACACCAGCATCGCCTCGCTGTTACCCATTTTTAAAACAGTCCGCACAAGAGGTCCGAAAATGCATTACTGCTTCATTGATTCAAATCCGCCATCTTTTTTTGAACAAGAAATTCGTCTGATGCCCAACAAATGGAGCAAAGTTATACAAAATAATAAGGGATATTTTCAGGATTGAAATATATTCCATTTTTCCGAAATAAATATTCATTTTCTATACAAGAAGCACTGAAATAAGTTTGTACACCTTATATATATATATATATGTGTGTGTGTGTGTGTTTGTGTGTGTGTATATTCTATTTGTACTGTAAATTGTGTATCATTTTTTTATCTTGACAAAAAAATAAATAGGTCATATTCTATTCAAGGTTTTATTATTTTAAATAATTTCATAAACAAAGTATTAGCATAAAAAATCGCAATACAACAAGACTAGTTTAATTTACAGATAGAATGCGGTAATCATTAGATAAACACGACGATTTTTTTTTATAGAAATTCTGGTTCAAAAGTTGAATAAACGTACAACATATATTGAAAAAGACGAATTCAGTAACAGAGTTAGAAAAATATGAATGTCACTTTATTACATTAACTAGGAGTAAGAGATTAGAAATGTTTTCGCGAAGACCTGTGTTCAAGCAAACAGAGAAAGTTGAACTGATTTGAAATGAGATCAAGGCTGATAGTAAGAAAAATACTCTTGAAGAATATTTTTAAAAAATCTAATTTCTATCATAGGACTGTGAATGTTTTCTTTCTATCTCATAATTTCTTTCTTACCTTTTTTCATTCTCTCTTTCTCATATATATATATATATATATATATATATATATATATATATATATATATATATATATATATATATATATATATATGTTTGCAATTTCTAAAATTTAACAAATTTTATGAATAACTTATGATAATAACTTTCTTAATAAAATATTATTTTTACAATAAAGTTGAGATCGAATTATTCAAGTACGAATGAAAGTGTTATATTTGTTTGATATATATATATATATATATATATATATATATATATATATATATACACATAGAGAGAGAGAGAGAATAGAATTACTTATTTTAAAAATATTGTTTTTTTTAATTTTTACGAAAATGTTTAATATTTAATTATTTCAATTCTATGTACATTAGCTCTGTTGTGAACAATTATAAAAATATTAACGTTGAAAAGTGTATCAAATGTGGAAGAATTTACATATTATATTATATATATAGAGAGAGAGAGATAGATAGATAGAGAGAGAGAGAAAATACAATTACCTATTTGTTAAAAATATATTTTTTTTAATTTTTACTAAAATGTTTAATATTTAATTATTTCAATTCTATGTACATTACCTTTGTTGTGAACAATTATAAAAATATTAACGTTAAAAAAATATAATAGTGTATCAAACGTGGAAGAATTTACATATTATATATATATATATATATATATATATATATATATATATATATATATATATATATATATATATATATATAATTTGAAAGTGAAGTAAATGCACACAAAACAGTGTGTATTTAAAACGTAAAACGTTAAGAAGCTGTATTACTGTATATATATATTGACGATGGCCGTGGTTTGTAATTACATACACTTGTCTCTTTTGCAAGTAATATTTATTTCGGTAAAGAAATTGTATTTTCCAACGAACATCGTTTAAGAGTGATAAAGACGGCTTATATCCATATTCATAGCATACGCAATATTTGTCTTTCTCTATACCGAAACGATAGTAATCTAGTATAATTAACATGGAATAATTTGTTTACAATTACACATGTGAGATAGCTTTTCGCCAAATATTATTATTATTCATACATAAAAATTGGCCTTGAGTAGTAAACAGTTATGTTTATTATGTCTGTAAGGTTGTACAAAGCGTTTAGGATTTATGTATTGCTATTAAAAACTATAGGGCATAGGTCAATGTTATGATTTGTGAAATGGGAGGAAAAATATTTATATATATGAGTCCAATATGGAATGTTAATTGAACTATAATTAATTTTATGCTTGTTTTTTTTATGTACGTAGGAAATTCATGAAACATGTAAAACATTCAATGTTTAAATGATAATGTTTTCAATGAAAAATGACACAAATCGATACGTGCGCGACAAAAAGTCGTTTTGAGAAACTGTATAGAACGGTAGATTTTTTTATTAAAATAATCGTCAGTTTTTAAAAATAACAGTAAAATAAATGTGTATAAAATTTCAAAGAGCAAGATACAAATATTCAATTTATGTATTTTATTTTGAAGTCATGTTCGAATATTTGGGATGGGCTCATGCGGAGATAAAAAACTAGACGAATGTTAATAAATTTATTTATTTTTACAAGGTAAGATACATCTATTTATAAGATTAAATATTTTTTTATTATTTTTTAAATAATACTCGTTTCTTTCAACAACGGTACAAGAATCTTTTATGTAAATTTTCTAAAGAAGCGTTTTAATTTAATTTTTATTTACACCTACATATATATATATATATAATATTCATTGGAATTACATCTATGTTAAGGCTATTTACTAAAATCAGCACATGTTACCTAAACTAAGTGAAATCACGAAAAATGGATTCAACTCAACGAAAAAGTTCATCTACGTACCACCTAGGAAAATGAAAATATGGGAACACGAACCTTCATGCTTGAAACTTATCGAGCAAAGAAAGCTAGAAAGAACATTGGCTTAATGACATACCCTTTTGTGAATTATAGGAATTTTGATCCTATCTGATTTTTATTTCATCGAAAATGCTTTATATATTTATATTTTTTAAATTTCTTATAAAAATCGTTAAAAATCTTAATTTTCGTTATTTTTTCATTCTTGTGCATTCGTTTTTAGAGATTTTAAAAAAATCAAGACCTGTTATTGTACTCATTATACATATGTTATTATTCCATACCTATTTTGAATCATAGTTATGTTCTTATTTACAGTCCTATGCCTCTTTCTTGTGTAAACTCAAGTTTGAGCTTTATTAAAGGACGTTCGTTATATTTACAAGTATAGACGCCATAATTATATTCTTTTTTCCAAATAGAAGATTAAACAGGTACAAAATATACTTTATGGTTTGCCTATTGTTGAGTGTACAAAGTTGACACTGTATGTATATATATATATATATATAAAATATTTAACCCTTTGCTCTCCTAATTCTTTTTCAATTTTATTTCCAATAACTCCCTATTATTTTAAGTGTTTTATTTGAAATGTACTTCAAAAAACAGTTAGTTGATAGGGCTCTGTTTAAACATTTTTTTTAATAATTATATTGAAAATAGAACTAAAACTTTACAGATTTCTGATATTTGTGGAATTTTCTAAATATTTTTTACTGAAAAATAAGAAGTTTTCAATGGATAAAGAAAAACCGAACATCCTTTCTGTTAGAAATTATCGTCCCAATGAGGAAACATTTTTTTTGTATAACTCTGTTGCCAATATAGGACCGATGTAAAACCTCTCGGTGAAAATATGATGTCCCTTGGCATCGAATATATTTTCCAGCAAATTTTGATATACTTGTAACATAATTCTGCCAGTAAACGTAGAAGCTCTGGACAAATCAGTTGTTCAGATCAGTATATTTTCCATAGTGTGAGATGAGGAATAGACATAACTACTTTTAGAATCCGACAGAATATGCACACGTTAACCCCATTTTGTATGCTTTTTCGGATTATAGGTAATAAAGGAAATTTTCCCATTCAAACCAATTGTTGACTTATCAATTTATTTCATAAATCTTCAATTCAAATAGTTACTTATTTTCTATGTTCTTGTTCTTATAGTTCAATCTAATGTTGAAACTGTTTCCAAATGTAGAGACCAAAAAAATTGTCGGCTTTGTAACACAAACAATCATATACCTGAACATTTCAAGGATTTTTTTGTTACAAAAAAGGGTTATATACATGTATACATCTAGTAATCGACATACCAGTGTGCCAATTACTAGACGTGTTTACACTCTCATAGCACCGAAAGAGTTAAATATGTAAAAAAGGAAATAAACCTTTTACTTTTTTTAGAAATAAAAAAAGATACTAAGATACAGTGTTTATATTCCATTTTAAATTGTTTTTTTCTATTTTTTTTCTTCCCGTTTTTATTACATTGCATTGACTGAAAGGTGTGCAATTTTTTATTTCATTTAATATTTGTATTCGTTATTGATTATCTGACCTTAAAACTACATTAATTTTAATAAGATTAATTAAGATACAAAATATCTAAGTATTAATTATTTATACTGAATATATAAATACAAATTTAAATTAATAAAAATATATTTAATTTAATTGAAAAAAAAGATTCGTTTTAATTCATGTAAACAACGGAAAGCATGTGTTAAATTTAATTAAAAGGCAATTTTTAAAAATTTTTAAATTTTAAACTTGTGTGTTCATATTGTAAGGTCAAAATATATATTTTTATACATAAATACATATATAAACATATATATATATATATATATATATATATATATATATATATATATATATATATATATATGCGTATGTTTATAAACATAAACGATTTTCGAATGTCAAAATTAATTAAAAAACAATTCTAAAAAGAATATTCAGGAAAAGAGCATTCACGAAAACGTACGTTTAGATGATGTTAATTGCACATTTTTTTGCATTGTGAATAAATTTGAATTTTTTTACAGGTTTTTACAAGACACGGCCATGGAATTAGAGGTTATTGTATAGGTTTTGTAGATGCATTCGACAAACATTGGAATTTGGCTCTGCATGATGTCACCGAAGTGTGGACGAGGAAGAAGAAACGTAAACTTCTTGCCTTAGGTAAAACAATTTTCTTATCATTTTTTTTTCATCTGATTGATAATATAAAATTTTTCAGTTATAAATTAATTTAATTAAATCAACAAGGATACAGAAATTCAAATCAACACGAGGAAATTATATATTCATCAAATATTTGCTTATATTGTTTATTATATATTCTTTTTCTCTTTCCCTATATATATATATATATATATATATATATATATATATATATATATATATATATATATGAGAGTTCATTTTTCGATAATTTCATATAAAGATAGAAGTAAGTATAAAAAAGTATGTAAATGTTTTTTTTTTAATTTCAACTAAATAAATATTTACGTTCAGATATTCGATATTTATAATAAATTTTAAACGCATAAATATTTTTATTTATGTTTACAATGTATTAAATTTCTTTGATGCAAACTTTACTTAAAGGCTTGTTCATATTTTTAAGTTTGAATTTTGTATGAATATATAAAATGTTTATATACACAAAAAGATACTGTTTCTATCAAAATAAAAAAGTTTAATCGCGTTGCATAAAATATTCAGAAAGGTGAATAAAATATAAAAATATCATAATAACTATAACTACTTTAAATATGGATATTTTGTTAATGATGTTTATTTATTTAGAAATATATCGTGTAATAGTTTTGAATACAGGTATATATTCAAGTTGAGTTTATTTATTTTAATTAAAATGAATATTCATACTATTTTTAGACTACAATAATTTTTCTCCTTGAGTATCATTATTGGATTACTAAAGTTGTATTTGACTTCTCGTTAATAACACAACATTCTAGAAGAGGACAATACAACATATACACAAGTATTAAAACAAATAATTTCAATTTTTTGTTTGTTTTTTTTTTATATCTGAAAGTAAAAATTCATAAGAATTATAAGTAAAAGAATCAGCTATCGTCAGATTGACTATTTGAATATAACATAGTTTTAGCACTGTGGATAAATTAACTTTTACAAAAAAATTTTCACTCACCCTACACAACAATAAAAACATTTTTTTTTCTAATCGACATTATACAATAGTTAATTACTGATCATTTTGGATTCTAACTTATGCGCATTTCGATGGAAATATCATTATATTCATAGGATCAAGGCACGGAAAAATCTTCTATATATTCCTAAGATGATAATATCGTCATCGAAATGCGCATAAGTAACAATAAAAAATAATCAGTAATCAGTTATTGAACGTTTCTAATCACAGAAAATATTTAAGATTTATGAAATAAATGAAAAATTCATTTATGAATAAAATTAATTTATCCATTGTGTCAAAACTGTATTGTAATATGAACTTAAACATAAATTTCTGAAATTCAAATTTAAAATCAGTCTTCAATAATTAATCCATGAGTGATTCGATCCGTAAGTTTGACTGTCATATTTTTAAAAAATCAATTCATTTTGAAATTTTCTGCGGTCACAAATCATCAATCAGAACCGAAATAGAATTTTAATTTCAAATATAGCGATACTATGAAATTATAATTGTATGTTTTTATATCTGTGATCTATTTAATACTTTATCTTTGTGGTATTCGTCCTTTTAGATCAATTAAAAGGACGAAACAACTAAATGTCTGTTCTCCAGTACTAGTTTTGGTACGTGTACCTTTTTATAATAGATATTGGAGAATAGAAATTTTACTTGAAGATGGAATACGTATCGAAACTAGTAGTGGAGAATAGATATTCAGTCTGTCCGACGCCAATGAAAATAACCTCCGAAGACTACTGCGCCAATTCAATCAGACTGGAAAAAAGTACAACATGGAAATTGTTGTAGAAAAAATTAGAACGATGGTGATTACTAAAAACCAGGATTAGGTGCAAATTGGAAATTGATGGTGGTATGGTGGAGCAAGTTATCTCATTCAAATACCTAGGTTTAGAAATAACAAGTAATAGGAATTTGCACCGAGAAGTCTAATAGCAAGCAACGAAAGCAGGTCACTTATGAAGCACTATTTGGCGGAACAAGTACAATTAAACTAGAATATATAAAGTGATGATCCGCCCAGTTCTGGCATACGCAGCAGAAACAAGAGCGGAGACAGCCAGAACAAACCAAAAAGTCAGGACTGTGGAAATAAAGATCTTAAGATCCTCTCTCAGGAACAACTTTTGCACCACCAAAGAAGTAATTATATAAGAGGAAAATGTGGCATACAAAATGTGGTTGAATGGGCGGATAAAGGACATGGATAGGATGGGAGAAAAGTGACTTGCCTGCATTTGTAAAAATGGACGACTTTCAGGAATTACCCTCGACCGCCCAAGAGATGGGCACAAAGCTGGCAGTCATCATCTACCGAGGTCAAGTGAAAGGCAAAGCAACAGAGAAATGAACTCCTAACTTAATAATAATAATAAGAAGAAGAGAACATCAGAGCTACACAGAGATTCTATCCATCAACACATTAAGTACTGATTAATAATACAAACATAATAAAAAATAAATAAGTATGAATAGTTAATTACTGATGAATTATTAAAAAGTAGTGTTTATCAACAACAATATTAATTTATGTTTATAAAAGAGTTCTTCATAAAATAATATAAACAAATTAATTAATTTCAGTCTAACATAATTGTCTTATAAGAGGATAACAATTTTTTTATTCGTCGATACGGAATCTAGTTCGAATCTGAATCTCAATAAACTTTTGTAGTTCCCAGACAAAATAATCATCGTGACTCACGAACATCGTCGCAAAGTAGGTACTTTGACACCGACCTATCTACTAAGACTTTCACTCCACAACACAGAACGAATAAAATACGTATAATAAGTGAAATACACAAAACCGTGCTGCTAATTCGTATGATACAGTTAGAAACTGCACCGAAGCATGTCTACACTGTGTAAAATTCGAACACGAGGCAAACAAGCGTATTATGTGTGTTTACTAACAACTATCATTATTGTAATATCGTAGACATTTGTGAAAATTATGTACAAAGTCACTTTTTGTCATACGTACTCGTGTGTATGTATATATATATATATATTCTCACAAATCCTTTATTTTATGGAATAAATATTTTAAGATTAAATTTCGTATTTAAATACTATTAAAGTGAAAGTATTTAACTATTTTTTGCTTTTATATATTTGATGCTCGGTAAAAAAAGACTTAAGTCAAAAAATAATATTTTACACACTACAAAAACAAAATTGAATCATCTCAAAATTCATTATCAATCCATTACTTTCATTGTAAAAATACTTAACTTAAGATCTATATAAAGTTTCAATGAAAACAAAACCTTATACCAATGATTCCCAGTCTGTGGTCTGCGGACACCCAGGAGTCCATGGGTAACTTTGATTGTAATAATAGATGGATTAACGATGGATCCTTTTAACGAAGATATAAAAGTCATAAAAGGCTTAACCAGTAATAAAGAAAACAGCTTGGTAGCTGATGTACATTCTTTTATCATAAGACTTGCTCGTTTTTCTAGTATTCCCGTACTAGAAACACAATCCTCTCCAAAGGGGTCTGCGATATTTTTCAGATTAATATAGGGGTCCTCTGCATTCAACAGATTGGGAATCGTTGCCCTATACTTATTATTTGCTTAAGTTAAATTAAGAAATGTTGGCTTAAATCCTTTTTATCGAGCACTAAATATATATTAAACATAGTTTCTTCATAGAGATAGATAACAAAAATGCATTGAGTGGCCTTTGAAGTCATATATATATATATATATATATATATATATATATATATATATATATATATATATATACATATATATGTATGTATATATATATATGTATATATATATATATATATATATATATATATATATATATATATATATATATATATACATATATATGTATGTATATATACATTTAAAAGAAATACTAGTATTTACATGTAGGTATTAATTTGAAGTATTGATAAAAAAAAGCCAGAAATGAAAAGTAAGAATAAGTGTTTATTTTGTCATTCGTCTTCCAACATCTTATTAAAAATCAAACTAAATATTCATATGCATTAAAAACATGAAGTCAAAAGTAAACTCAATTTCCATTGTTCAAATATAAATAGAGAAAGTGTGATTAAACACAAATTCATCAATTTTTTACAGGCGATGCTCACAGTACTCTCATTCCCACCGCATCGACATCGACATCAGATCCATCCACTGAAGCTGAAAATCGAACAATCACTACACTAGGCGGCCATAAAGTGACCTTACCCCGTATTATTGTGAAGCCGTGTCCTACAAACAAAAAACTAGAAATCTGTGAACGGCATATTAGGCAGTTTATGATGCGTGGCGAACATGTGGTCATTGTTACTGTTTTAGATAAATAATCCCATTAATGAACTATCTAATTAATCTACAAAAATTAATTTATCTTTTTGTGTTCATAAATAAATTTAATGTTTATATATTTATATTGTTATTACTATTATTCTCATTTATTTGAGCTGATATTATGATTTCTATTTAATTATATTATAAAAAGTGTATTCATTCGTAAATGTCGTTTTTTATTATTGAAACATTTGTTGATGAATTTTTTTCAGTTACATTTACACAATAGTATACATATCTACATCAGTGGTGCTCAAATTGTTATACATCACAGTTAAACAATTTATTAGCTGTAAACATAAATTACTTCTAAAGTATTATAATATAAAATAAAACAATTGTTATTATATTTATACGATTATATTAAATCAGTATTTTGCAACCGATGGGAGATAATACATTGTTTATCTTGACATCCTAACCTCCTACAACTCCATTTCCCAATCCAAAAGCCTCATTTTTTCACAAATTACTAATAATTTATATATATATATATATATATATATATATATATATATATATATATATATATATATATATATATTGTACGTAAATATTTACAATAAAACATTTCTATACATAAAATAATAAAAAGTAATACATTCTGTACCTGGATCACTTTTCATAAAATACACTAATATTCAGTATTACTTTTTTAAATAACATATAAAACTATACTACGTTTTGACATTTATTACCTTTGTTTTAATGATTTACACCAATAGTGTCAAACACGCGGCCAACAAGGCTCTAGAATGCGGCCCGCGCCACAAAGCTTAAAATTTAATTTATAAAAATAATAATAAAAAATAAAATCCAAATGAAATTGATTGAAATTCAGTGCAAGGCGGTGCTAAAAAAATTGCAGTGCCAAAACTATCTTGTAAAATCAGTTTAGTTTGGAAAAATCTAAATTTCCTAATAAATAATAAAAAATGGACAAATTAATAAAATACTTATTTAATAACATATGATAAATAGTCTATATATTATTTAAAAAAGAACATTTGGACGAATATGTACAGATATGAAAAAAATATTTTATTAAATAATTGACACTACTTTAAGTACATACAGTGCTTATACATTTTTTTTCAAAATGTAAATGAATTGATTTTTTCTATTAAGAAACACAAAACAAATTCTTGGCTATAGTATCGGCTGAATAATTTCATTAACAAATTCAATTACATTATAAAGTAATAAATTTTACGTTAAATTAAATTTAAATATACGAATGTTACAGTGAAGAGGAACATATTAACGTAGCAGGAAAGGTAACGCTTCATTTAAACTTGAACAATAAATTGGTAGTGAACTGTTTGGTGGCAAGTGGCCCGTTGGCGAACTATTTGGCAAATCGGTCACAGCGAATCGTTCGTTATGTATGAATCCATTCCACTGTATCAGGGTTATACAATGTGTTTGTAAATGTAATAAAAATCAATATTTCAAACAGTAAAACGTATGAACATTGCCTTAATACAGATTTACAATATCATATACAAGTTTTTAAACTTTTTTCCGAATAGAAATCCGCGAAAATACATTAAGTTTTATGTTATCACAGAGTACAAAAGGTGGTAAATAAATAAACAGTTAATTGTTAGTTCATATATTATTAGATCGATAGAAAAATAATTACGGTTTATAACCTTCAAATTCATATACATTTTCGCAATTATTTTCCTACCAACCTAATATTTTATCTTTTTTAGTGTAATATATATATATATATATATATATATATATATATATATATATATATATAATCTTTTATAACCAAACAAATTGAATAAATGCAATATGCAGACATAAATTGTTTACTAAAGATAGAAAGAGAGATTTGATTCTATAAAATGTCATATTTTTATCTCACTCATCAACACAAAATTAAATATTCCTCACATACCATTGTATTTGGTAACTGCTTTAGCACATTATAGGGATATTTAATTTGTCCTTATCTACATTGCTGCAGAAATAAAGTTTTCAATAGAATTTTGATAAAGATAGTTAATTATCCATTAACATTACATTTCCTATTACCATCTTTGTTGTAGTTATTTATACACTAAAGGCGATAGATCTATAAAAAAATATTTGCATTTATCTTAATCTTCTATTCGAAATTTTTTAAGTGAAATTATCAGTTACTACGTCAATCATTTGTCATTTACTACATTTATGAGTATGAAAATTTGAGAATCGTACACTAAAATCATAAAAAAATATATTTATAAGGACACTGATATAATGATTACACTATATGAGTACGTCTTCATTTTCTACATACTTGGTAAATTATTTGGGGTTTAAGGGCGCATCGACAACTAAGGTCATTAGCGCCTGATTTTCTATATATGCATTAATTTCACATACTATATTATGTAATTCGCATCAAAACGGTTCTATCTGCAACTTCTAACAATCAATAAAGATATATACACAATACAATTTACAATGTTTTCACCCTATCGTTCATAAAGCCACAAAGTGTCGCTCCGCAAACGGAAAACACGCTATTTTCAATAGATCTGTTCGTACAAAGTCCATAAAAACTTATGTATTGACCAAGTTGTTTCCATCTGTGTAACCACATTTTGTAAAGCCACAAACACGTGATGTGAAACAACTCTCATTGTCAATTGGTGTACTTGAAGATGACTGAAAAGTTGAATCTGGTTATTGCAAAATATAAAAAAATCAACTCTAAGTAAATACAGCATAAAGACAAAAATTGTTTAAAAGAATTAACTCAAACCTAAATCAACTTTAATTGCAAATAAGTTTTATTTTAGATCTTTATTTATCTAATCTGTAAACTTTTTCAAATCAGCAAGAGTTCAAATGATCTAATATACTTATATATATATATATATATATATATATATATATATATATATATGTACATTAGTGCATTATTTGAAATCAAAACTCATAAATATAGATATACTCTTTTCTCCCACAATTATTTAAAAAGACTGTATTTTTAATACACGAAAGCATCTTATTAATAAATTATTTAAAATATATTTTGAGAAGTAGCTGAATTAACAATGTATAAATTATTTAAAACTAATAAAGTATAATAAAAAATATATTCTGAATAATTGTCTAATGTTTATTTAATTTATTATAAACAGACATAAGATATTTACATAAATTTTTTTTTTTTATTTAGAAATACATTCACTTTGTTATCAGTTAAATGAAAATTGATTCAGTCTTCGAGAAATATTTGTAAATTTTATGCTAATTTATTAACAAAATAATTATTTTTCAGTAAAAGTGAAATAAAATTATTAATTTATTAGTGTATATATATATATATATATATATATATATAAATGTAATATTATTCAAAGATTGAAAGTGATTATACACGTAATTAAAAATATATATTTTAGAAATCTGATGAAAAGTACAAATCGATTTTTTTAATCGAACGCCATTCCATAAATATTATAAAATGATAAAACGGCTCATTAACTATTCATAATAGTTGCTAGTTGCAATAGAAAAAAAAATCACATACCACGAGTTATGATGAGAAAATTCAAGTGGACAAAGAGCATGTTTATTTTTACGAATTTCGAAAACTTTCACCTAGCGAAGCGCTGATATTCCGTATCTTCAGATGCCCAACTTCTTTGATATCAAACATGAATGTTATGTTCTATGTTAGTCTGTAGTGAGATTGTGTACGTTTTAAGAAATCGCATATTTGTTTGTTTCTTACACAAAATTGTGTGAAACATAACTAGATTTAAATAATTAAATCAGTTTTATATCACAGCTTTTTTAATCATCCAATTTGTTTATATATATATATTGTATTGAAGTCAATTTCATTTTTGAATGATACAAAATCTACATCAAACATTACAGTATTGTTTTAAAAGTAAACATCTAAAAAGTGAATTTATTTAAAGCATCTCCGTAGTTTCAGATATTTTTCTCTTCCATTATTTTCCATTTTGTACGATTGAATGCAGCTCTTTTCCACTGGTTTCCAATAAAAAGTTTAATTTCCTTATCCCACCGGTTCATTGGTCTCTTTCTTGGTCTTTTTATATCCTTGGTTCCCAGTTAATAATTTCTGTTGTCCATCGGTTGTTTCCTCTTCTTGCAACATGCCCACCCATTTACATTTCAAACTCTAC
>CM068319.1:11754924-11757424 GCA_034766995.1 Acanthacorydalis orientalis | reverse complement strand
CATCAATAAAGAAAATGCCATCATAAACCCAATTCGTTTTTATAAAAATCAGTTAATTTTAAAATAATCATAAATTACTAATAATATTTGAAACATAATTTAAGTAAAATGTAATGATTATTATACATCAATATTACTAAGATGTGAAACAAGCGATGTTTCAAAATTATCATTTTTTTCATGTCCAGATTTTACAATGTTTGATAATTCATTATTTCGTCTCTAAAATATTCGTCAAACTAAATCAAGAAAATTATTATTATTATGTGTTTAATGCAACAATATCTTGTGAATTAACTTTAATAATGGATGAAATCAGTAGAAGACTAACGAATAGATTCATAAATTGATTTTTCATTTTCTTAAAGCTCATACCAACTTTGCGTGATCAATAATATTTAATAATTGCTTACTGATTATTTTGATTGTTACTTTAGTGCATTTCAATAGCAGTACTATCATTCTCAGAGTACTAAGATGCTGGAAAATCTAGAAAATTAAAAATATCATATATTACTGTAATTTAGTGCTCTGATAATCATGGCATCGACACTGAAATGAGCATACACAACAATCAAACTAATTAGTAATCAATTATTGAATATTTTTGTTAAGAAACGGCTGATGAGCTTCGTAAGGGACTAAAAAATCCAATTGTGAAACTATTGGCAATCTTCCACTGTTGTCATCCAATATTGTTTCACAATAGCTGAAACTATAAATTGAAAGAAGTACTGAGCAGACCTTTAATAAGAACATGAAAAATTATATAAGAATCTTTAATAAACAACAGACATGGAAGTCATATACTTGGCCGGTGTAACAAAAGTCTCCATTAAAATGTTAATAGTATTTTTAATATAAATATAAAATTATATTTGTCAATTAAAAAAGTATTGTGACAAATTTATGATTTTTATTTCAAATAAAATAATCAGTATTAATTATATATATATATATATATATATATATATATATATATATATATATATATATATATATATATATATATATATAATACAATAACACTTATTATAGAATCTCACTACATATAATCACAGTATACATCGTCGCAAGTAAATACGGATTTTCGAGTGAAAGTTTTCGCCATTTGACCGTGGTAATGGTCATGACGAGTAGATCAATTCAATACTACTTGTCTTTACCTGGCGACTAACACTTTGTTGGCCGAAAAAAATGGTTAGTTTCTTTACAGCACAAAAAGTATCATAAAAATATTTACATCAGTGAAATTGTTATTCATGCAATTTGTGTTACCCTTTCATAAACAAATACATGTATGCAAGGTCAATGTTAACCCTTGTGTATTGTCCGTTTTGTAGCATTCGGTACCTTTAAAATCGTGTTTTATGACGTTACACAGTAGTAGGACGTTGACTTTTAGAATTAAGTTGTTTTATGTGACTACGTGAACGTTTATATTTAGTTTTTAGTGTGGAATAAATGACAGTTCGCAGATTCGGTTTAAAATTAAACTAGTATTAAAATAAATGGCATGTTTCACCTGAAAATGATAGCATTTTTAGAAAGACTTTTTTTACATTTGCATTCTAAAACAGGTTTTTAGGATTTTTCGCGGATAAAAATACATACAAACATATATATATATATATATATATATATACATACATACAAACATATATATATATATATATATATATATATATATATATATATATATGCAAATTCTAGTTCAGAAATTGATGTAAATCACAATAAAAACAGTCCTAAATTCGAATATTTACATAAATACAAACTGTTAATCATTATTTGTATTCAAATAAAAGAATGATATACGTCAGTTATGATGAAATACATAAAACAGAAAAAATATTATTTTGAAATAAAAATATTGAATTTAGAGATATGTACCTAATAATAAATGATACGTTTTAAAAAGATTGCAATGAATCAAATCAGTCAATTTTAATGTAGATACTATGGTTAAAATAGAAAGCAGGTAAAAGTTAAAAATACCATACGAAATGTATCTTCCTGACTTAGAAATAAATAACACTGAATGATTTTTTTAACAAAAAAATACATTACGAAAAACAATTGTAGGTGTAATCAGTGTTGCCAACAATGTCATTTTTGCCCGGAGACTCCAAGTGTGGCGACATTTATCCAGTCACCAATTGTACCGGTAATTTCTTCAGGAATGAGAAATATAATAAATATTATCCTTTAATCTTAAAAAAAAAACATTTTATGTTTATTATTCTGCAACATTCATTTTCTGAACTAAAACACAACCTCATTTTGGATGCAAGAGAATTATATAATCGCGCTTTAACTTACATCCACAAATATTACGATTTTGAAAACAGTGCCATAAAAAGCTTAGCAGCATTAAATATAACACACTACGATCTTAAGTTTGAAGATCGTCCTGAAAATTGCTTCCATTTTAAATTTAAAAATTAATGACGATATTTTATATGATGGAAGAATTTTAATTCAAAACAGAAATTTCAAA
>CM068319.1:11647424-11749924 GCA_034766995.1 Acanthacorydalis orientalis | reverse complement strand
TATTCCTTTCATAAATTGAACACGTTATAATATCAACCTATACGATTTTTTTTTTGAAGTAATATCATTCAAATACATGCTATATTATATATATATATATATATATATATATATATATATATATATATATATATGAATAACAACACCTCAATCACAATTTTTCTCCCAGAAAATATTGATTTGGTGTTGTTCTGGTGCTATGGCTTAATTCACTTTTTCACAAATGTATTTTTTCTCAGTCCCAAATCGACATAAATTGTCCAATCAAATATAGGTGATTCAATTTAGGTTTCCACATAAAAGTATTAAAACAAATCAAAACACGATTTCATTTCTTACTGAAATTTTTTAAACTATTTTTTTTATAATCAATTTGATTATAATATAGTATTATTATTGTGCAATATTACAAACATTTGTCTTTATATATATATATATATATATATATATATATATATATATATATATATATATAGGTTATTCAATTTTGGCTTCCAATTAAAGTACTAAAAAAAATCGGATAAAATTAAAAAAAAACATTATTTTCTATTTAGTATTTTAGTTCAATTGTATTTTAACATTTAATTGAAGTAAAATACTAAATATATTAATAAAAAAAATAATATGATTATTTTATTTTTGGTGATATTTTTTATTTTTTTTGATATTTTTATTAGAAGCACCACAAAATTGAATCATCTATATATATATATATATATAAAGACAAATGTTTGTAATATTGCACAATAATAATACAACATTTGATCATATTGATTATAAAAAAATAATTTAAAAACTTTCAGTAAGAAATGAAACCATGTTTCATTAAATTTGACAGTTGTTTTAAATTTTTTGTACAAAAAAAGTTCACGAATAATTAACAAATAATAACAAAAAGTAAATTAAAAATTCGTTTCAGACAAATCACCTGCCACGTACGCAACGATCCTACAATTATTCGTTTCATTCGATTCGTTTATGTGTTATTTGTTTATAAATTATTTGTATAAACAAACGGATACATCAACGAAACTACGCACATATTTCAAACATATTTGAATGAAGATAATTCAATGAAATTGATATTTTATGCGTCGATTTGATTCGGTAATTGTGGAAAAAAATCGATTTTCGTGTGACAGTTCTATTTTCGAATATTCATTTTTTGTGTTCCTATTTTAACTGTTGTATAAAAAAAATAAATCAGTGTGAAATTATCAGTACAAACAAACTAATCAAAAGTTAATTACTCATAATAAAAGTTGTAATAAAATTGTAAATAAGAGCACAATTAATCTTTTAACTCATTCTATTCACTATACAATGACATTTTTATTAACATATCATTGGAAATTTATTCAGATTTGATTATATCTTAGCGTTTAAAAAAATATTTTTTTAATTTTTACATCGTTTGAGTATAATCAAACAAATACACCTGATTCAATAAAAAAAACGAATTAGTAAAATAAATGTAGTTTATTTTTTGTACTTCAAGTTTTGGTTTTTGTTTATTTGTACCTGTCTAATGTCTCCAATGAATGTCTCTCTAATAATGCTCCAAGTTTTATTTGAAAAATATTAGGTTGATAAAAAAATAATTGTGGTTTATGATCTTCAAATTTATATATATATATATATATATATTTCTATCTTAGCTGTTTTAAATGGTGCAGAACTGTTGGATAACTTCTAACTTTTATGCTAGCTCTCGAATTGTTGTACGTGATTCTGATTCAACTAACCCCTTCAGTTGATTGTTATGAACTGAAGGAGGACGCCCGCGATCTGCTTCATCTTCAAGACTCTCGTTATCAGCACAAAATTTTTGGAACTACCGTTGTATCATACGTTTGTTAACAGTACCCACACCAAAAGCATCGTTTACTTTAAGAGCAGTTTCTGCTGCTTTATCACCCGTTTTGAACTCGTATAAAAAAGTGATGTTATTTGCAAAAGCCAAGGCTTAGACCCCGGACTCAGTGCCCGTACCATATCAGTGTACAAATACACTGTAGCAATATTTACAACCAATAAAATTATTTTTGATTTTGATTTTGCTTCTTTTTCATCTTTAATTCAATATCCCAATTCGAAGCAAAATTAATAATAAAACCAAAGTCGATGTTATTAAAACATAAAACCGGAAAATCTACTTTAAAATGATATTAACATGAACACGATGAAATGACACTTTCACTGATAAAAATTAAAGTTACAATTGAGAAAACAAAAAGCGCAATTATTTTCTTACCAACCTAATACATCTGACTCCATTAAAAAACAAAGTAATAAATTGCTAAATCACCGTCATATCACTGTCAGATTATCACCTATTCCGGTTGTTCCAGCATCACCTGGCTGATACCTATTTTAAAACAGTGAAAGAGGTTCGAAAATGCATTGATGATTTCATCGACTCAAAGCCGTCATCTTTTTGTCAACAAGGGATTCGTCAGTTTGCTAACAGATAGATCAAAGTTATACATAATAATGGGAGGTATTTTGAGGATTGAAATGTATACTTAACTCGATTTACACGGTACTTGAATTCCACAGTTTCGGTTTAACATAGTTGAAGGAATGCAGAAAAAATTCATTTACACGACACTATTTCAGTTTAACACGGTCACAGAAATGCAAAAAAAGGTTTAGAATACATTTGCGTGCATTTAAAAAAGCTCTCCATTTACACTACTATGCAAAATAATAAGCACACACACCACTGCAAAGAGTTTCTTGCTTCCTTAGACTCTAACGATAACAAAAACTCTCAACTTCGCATTTTTCTTCTGAATTGAAGTAAAGGTATCAACACGAGGATAGCGAATTTAATGAAGATTGGTAAAAACGGTCATTCATTTTATATCCAGTGAATTTGAAAGTGATTACAATGAAGCAGTTCCAACACTTACTGCAAATACTATAGGTAAAAGAACTCCACTCGCTAAAGAACTGGAAGATTTCTTCATTAAGAATGATCCAAACATGTAAAGAAGTTCAAAATTTGAAAGGGACTTACGTTATTGTTTAACTCAATATCAGAAACTTTATAAGGAGTTGAGTAAAGATTTGAAACAATCTTTTATAACGGATTTTCTTACAACATTTCCTACCATGCCTTTGGGAAATGAATTAGAGAAGTGAATATGTGAATAGAAGAGAAATGAAGAGCAAATCAACAAGTGAAGATAATACAGAATGAATACTTTTTGTTTCGGTTTTAATGTTTTCCGAATTAATGTGTAAAATATATTCGTTTTTTTATTAAAAATCAATAATATTGATTCACTACGAATTTGTGAAATCTCTCACTTATTTTTAATACGAGATGTGAACTCGAATTGCACGATATCGATTTACACGGAACATTTGGGGAACCAATCTACCGTGTAAATCGAGGGTCAAGTGTATTCCATTTTTTCTTAAATAAACATTCATTTTCTATACAAAAGGTATCGAATTAATTTAAGCACCTAATATATATATATATATATATATATATATATGTGTAAGATATATATATATATATATATATATATATATATATATATATATATATGTAAGTATATATATATATATATATATATATATATATGTAAGTATATATATATATATATATATATATATATATATATATATATATATATATATATATGTCACGTGCAAATAATTAAAATAAGTATCATTGAATATAATTAAAATTAGATAAATAATAAACAAATAAATCAGTCAACAATAATAGTGTAAATATGTTTATAAATAACAAGAATAAATTGATAAAATATGAAATAAATTAACAGATAAACGAAATAATTTATAAAAATTGAAACGCGTTTCGTTTGGTGAACAAAATCAAAAGTAAAATCATGCTGACTAATATCCTTTATAAACAAAATAACTGGAAAATGTTCGGAATTAATAAAATAGTGTTGCACTTTATTATTTCCTATATGCATACTAAGGAATATTTATTTAGACGATAAGGAATTTGTGATCATTTTATTGGATTTTTAATGTTTTTGTATCAATGGTCAATAAAACAAACAGATCGTTATGTATATTGATGTGCATCGATGATACATCAATTGAATAAACATGTAAGCAAAATGAGTTGTTTGTATTAATAAAAATTTATATGATTGATATAGATTTATGTATAAAGAATAATTTAGTTTGTAGACGTTTTTTTGAAAATTATTTCTGAAGATTTTTTAATTCAAACTATAATCGTTCTCTTTACATAGATTCTTAACAATAATTAGAATTATTTTAAATATATTTCTGACATTGTAGCTAATCTAGATGAAGTGATTGAATATAAATTAGTTTTTTTTATTAGTAATATGGATTTTTTTTTTGTTAAATGAAAGAAATCTGATACAAAAAAACTGATTTGCATTTATATGAGTTAAATTTTTTTTTCAATATTGGACAATGCGAAATCCTGATAAATAATCATGTAGTTATAATACAAATCTACCACTGTGGTTAAATTTGCTTTCATAAATGAATTCTTCTCACGTCTCACAAATAAAGAAAACATTTTCTGATCAAAAATGTTCAATAAATGATCATTTATTATTTCTGATACTTGCTTATGATGATGCCATTAACTTCATAGCGACAAAACACATAAACATGTAAATTAATTTATTATTAGCTTAGGCTCAGATTTTTCTGTACCTTAGCACTCTGAAAATGATGTGGAATTGCCTACTAAATTCGGATAACCATCAATAATGATTTATTGAACAAATTTGATTAGAAAAAAATTTAAGTGGTTTGTATGATGAAAAAAAATCCATTTATAAAAATTAGAATTTTTACTAAAAAATTCTTATGATATATCAATCAGACTTTGACACAGTTCTCAGTTTCGCGAAGAATGAAAATGATAACCACTTTCCTTATTGAAAATTAGCATATGAAGTAATGTTAAATTTACATTCAACGTACATTATTAATAACTATTTTAACAGATCAGAAAAATATCATTAACTTAAAAAAATCTATATCTATTGAAGAAAAAATTTATAATCATACTTTTTATAAAAATATATTATTATAAAGAGGTGATTCAATTTAGGCTTCCACATGAAATTATTAAATAAAAGCAAAAATTAAAAAAAATATATATTATCCTCCATTTAGTATTTTAGTTCAATCGTATTTCAGTATTGAATTGAACTAAAATACTAAATGAAAAATAACATTACTTTTCTTATCCCCTACGCCCCCTTTTAATACTCCCATATGGAAGACTAAATTCAATCACCTTATATTTAATCTTCATGTAATTCATCACGAAGAAAAATACGATCATATTAATTTTCATTTCGTTGTTTCATTAATTTTCATTCTGTTTAATTTATTTAGAAAATTTATAAATAAATATTTCATATTACTAAAATAAATTTAATTCCTGTGCTTTTATTATTTTAAACATTAAAAATGATTCAAAAAGATATATTTCAATAACAGTTTTAGAAAATTCTGTCAATCTAAAAATTAAACCTCATTTAATCTCAAGCAAATAATATTTTCTCATGAAAATAATTAAACTTTAATTAAAAAATGCAGTACTAGACTAATAAGTATTGTAATAAAATATATAAAACATATTATAATTGAAATACTCTGTTAAAAAGTCTATAAATGGTATTTTTTTTATTAACATTTTTTTGCTTCAGCTATGCATCATGAAACATATGGTTCTTTTTTACTTCTTACTCATAGAAAGTATATATATATATATATATATATATATGTGTGTGTGTGTGTGTGTGTGTATGTGCGTCCATACTGGTACCATTATTAACGAACATATTATTAAGTGAGAATATTACTGAAGGATTATTAAAAATAACTTCAATAAGATGTAAGAAAAATGCAACAGAATTCTGCTAAGACTGTAAACTTCATTAAGAAAAAAGTTAAGATCAAAATTAGTAAATAAACAGGTTCACTATCACAAATGATTTTTTTATTGCACAATATATAAAAAAATTTAGTCATCAGAAAAGAAGTTTGGTTGTGAGGTGAAAAAAGAATTCATTTGTGAACGTGAACCTATACCTGAGCTACTGTGTAATAAATAAATGAAGTCCACTATTTTACATGAATATTCAAATTATTAAATGTTTTTAAGAGACTCTAAAAAATACGATTATCTATGTGACTGACTCTCTCTCTTTCTATATATATATATATATATATATATATATATATATATATATATATATACATATACATATATATATATAGAGAGAGAGAGAGAGAAATAGACATTTAGGCAGACAGAAGAAGAGGCAGACAGAAGACAGAATATTTATATATTGGTATCTATACGAGATATATAAAACTCTTTTTGATAATGAAACTTGAGATGTTAAGCTTCAATAATATGTAAAAAATAAAAAATCGATTTTTCTAAGATTTCAAACTTACCAATATATAAATATTGGGATCAAAAAACATGATGGTTAACACAAAGGTTATAAAACTAAATAAAAAAACCTATATAGAGTAAAAGAGATAGACATATATAGACGATAAAAAATAAACTATCAAAAAAATAAGTCGCGTAGTACATACAACACACACAGGGATATATATATATATATATATATATATATATATATATATATATATATATATATATATATATTCGAACTCGGTTACAGCGACCAAAAATATTTCCTCATTATAACCGCTATTCATTACATCAATGATAGATAAATTCTAGTTACATATTATCTTTTTCCATATAAAGCCTAATATAAGCGTTATGTTGTGGATTTGGTAAAACTAGTAAAAAAAAGTGCCTTCATAGGAACTCTAAAGTCTAAAATACGGTTCTATAACCAAATATGCATAAAACAATTCACAGAAAGAACCAAATTTGGTTATGTTTGTAAAAAGAACTAATATACAGGTAAGTGTTTGTGTGGAGATTGCACGAATCAAAATCAATTGAATATTTGCTCAGTATAGCTGTGAGTTCATTATATCCATTGTTGTAATAATCGAATTCGATTACGTTTATACATATATATATATATATATATATATATATATATATATATATATAATTTCACTATTTTATGCAATATAAAACTCTTCTGAGTATAAAAAATTAAATATTTTTTTTGTAAACTTTTATTATCACATGAATTTAAATACAAATTATTTTTGTTTTAACAACAATTATATATATATATATATATATATATATATATATATATATAATAAGTGCACAAAAAATAAATCCATTTACAAGCGTACCAAGAATAATGATTTAAATAAAGCGTTGAACTATTCATATATAATAAATTGAAGAGCGTATTGATGATAACTTGCAGTAATAAAAACCCATTAATATTTTCAACACGCTGAATTTTATGAGAAGCTTGAGGAACCTTTATCTAGTGTTAATTAATTACTGTATCAATTATTTATCCTAGACTTTACACTTGTTAACAGTACGGTATAAAATAAATCAAAAATATAGTACATTATATGTATTTATATGTTTATAATCAAATTTACATAAAATCTTTTCATGACTATTATACTTTTTTTCTACAAATGTTACAGAAAAAAATAATATTTTTGTTTGTTTTTAGGAAAAAAGAATTTTCTAATAATTTTATGGGAAATCGATGTACACGATTTCAGCAACTGCGTTGATCTGATACCAGAAACAGAATAATTTACTTGTAGTATAATGTAATAACTTTGGTATGACTGGATACTTTTTTGAAATTTTGAAAATTTCAAAAATGGCAGCCGTTTGAAAAAATATCAATTTTTGATTTACATAATTGTTTATTATGAGTAAATGGAAAAACATATCAAAAAATTGTTCGGTCACCCAATAGATAATGTTATTAAAAATGATTAGTCAAAATTTCAAGCCAATCGGATGAATAATTTTTGAGATATGATGTACAACGTTTTGAAAAATATAGTTTCGAAAAAAACGAACGAGCGTACTGGGGTTAAGCACTGTCCCGCTTCGAACCGCCTCCACTAAAATCGCTGTATCTCAAAGAATTCTTAGAATTTCGATAAAATTCTTTTTGATAATGAAACTTGAGATTTTAAGCTTTAATAATATGTAAAAAATAAAAAATCGATTTTTCCAAGATTTCAAACTTGTGCAATTCCTTTAATTGAGAATTTCTTCTCTAATATGACATTTTATCGATTGGAACTAAACATAATTTATAAATTATCTAAAAATTATTCTTTTATTTCTTAATATTACTTTTTTCATTAGATAAGACATTTGCAATATACATAAAATTCATTTCTTGTCAATTGATTAAAACGTAATATTATTATTATTACTTATTATCATTGAGTAATTCTTCAAAGATTATTAACGATGCTAATGTAATTCGTACAAGAAAATAAGATAAATAAAATAATATAACACCATTGTCATAAATAATATTTATGACAATGGTGTTGCATATAGACTAATTATAAAAAATACAATATTTTAATTAAATAAAAATAAAAACATCGATAACTAAAAGCGTCCTATATAATAAAATATAAATTACGTTATTCACAACAAGCTACAAGTAAAACATAACTAGCTTCTTATCTTGAAAATATGAATTTAATTTTAAGTACTTTTTTAATACAATATAAGCTTTAGATTTTTTTAAAAAACATAATAATTTGTAAAATTAATAAAGACGAAGTAATGTTTCTTGGATAGCTCACATAAAGATTGTTTTCATACTAATATTCTATCTTTATTTGTTGTAAAATGTTAGTTTTCAAACGCCTACCCATTTAAACATTCAATGAAACTATAAACATTATCACAAAAAATATTTACATGTCTGTAAATTAACAAACTAATTATCTCACATGTTTTTCCATGTTTGGAAACCGTAAATTATAAAGAATATATCGTTGTCTTGCTTTGTTGACTGTCGAATGTAAAGTGTTTAGATACAAGATTTCAGTTTATTTATTTTATTAAAAAAAATAATTTTATGTCATCAAATATTATTTACAATTTATCACAAGATCTGTTTCCTATTTTCATATGCTTTTCTTAAAAAAAAAACAATCACTTTCATATTCAATACATTGATTGGCTCTTTTTACCATAGATATAATATATATATATATACACTGACAAAGTAACTAAAAAATCTTATTAGAAGATTAAAAGAAATATAAATATTTGAGCTTACAGATCTATTCCTTCAAATTGTAAACAAGCAAAAGAAAAAAGATGGATTGTTTTTTTTTCATGGATAATTAATTATTCTTATTAGATGTTTGTTTAAAATTTTAGTTGATATATGCAAGACAGTTAAGAATGAGTTAAATATCATTTAATGCTTTGAAGTAGCAGACCTCTATTATCAACATAAGTACACTGTGTTAACCTCTTAACAGGGCGAAATATTTCGCCATGCCAGAAGTACAACTCCAATAGACATTACGATATTTTTCCTCATGATGCTTCAAAAATTGATCTCTATTCGGCATTATGTTTTACGTCATTTTTGTTGTACCTATTGCTCAATTCATTGATAGTTTATATGTTCTTATCGCTATCTCTTTTGTTCTTATTCAACTATGATCAAAAAAATTGATCACAATTTTCTCTCATTGTTTTAGTATTGTTTTATATAAAAACCAAACTCTTCACTGTGACACTAGTTATTTTTACGCAAAAAACAGTTAATTCCACTGTTGAGGTATAAAGAGATGTGGACATTTTAGATTTTTTTAAATCAAATCTCACTTTCTATATTTAAAAAAAAATATGTCTATAACACCGTATTTATTCAATTTTTTTGCTCATGAAGGTATTTTTTACTAAGTTTAAAAATTAATCCGGTAACTTTACACTGAATCAATTATAACTTTGTTCTAAATTAAAATATTTTCTTGTCGTTTTAAGATTTTCAAGTGTCGACCTTAACTTTTAAAAACGCTATAATCTCGACCAAACAGTTAGAGCATAACCTCACAAAGCAGCAGTGAAC
Source organism: Acanthacorydalis orientalis (assembly GCA_034766995.1). Lineage (NCBI taxonomy): Eukaryota > Metazoa > Arthropoda > Insecta > Megaloptera > Corydalidae > Acanthacorydalis > Acanthacorydalis orientalis. Next base: position 11,739,899 of record CM068319.1, on the reverse strand, counting down.
ACGAAGGTATCAGGAAAGTAGCAAAGGCAATACATATTTTTCTCAATCCAGTTGGAGAAAAATCCTGCCAAACCCGCAGAATGATTTGTTCACGCTTTGGGGGAAGGTGTTGTGATGCTTGAAACATGCAAAAAAAAATGCTAAAATAATAATAAGAGATCCGACAAATGCATTAAGATTTCATTTCGACTCAAAACAGCCATATTTTTTTCGACAAGAGATCTGTCAGTTATCCGACTGATGGAGAAAAGTTATACAAAATAATCAGGGATACTTTGCGGATTTGAATATATTCCGTTATTCCATAAACATTCATTTTCTATAAAAAAGCACCGAATTAATTTGTATACCTAATGCGTAGATATTATAATTAAAAGAGAACAATATATTTAATAATGAAATTTTATGAATTTTTTTCGTACAATTAATTCTTTTTGCAGACATTTATTAATAATATTTTACACTCTAAATTGTATAGACTAAATGTAAAATATATTCTGCTCTTACTTGATTTTCTATTCAGAAAAAGTATACGAACTATATTATATTATCAGTCTATGTTTATTACATGTATAGTTTCAACAATGAGTTAAAACTTTCATTTCATTTCACTAATTAATGAAATGCACACACGGTGATAAATTACATAAAATGCATTTCTCGATGAGTTAATAAGATCCGCAGATTATGAGATGAAAGTGTTTTAAGAAAATTAAACTTTAATAACATTCTTCACAAGTCATTCATTATAGAATGCAGCTAGAAAAGAAAAAGTTGTACAATAAATTGTTTTACTAGAAATCATTTTAAGATTTACAACCTCTATTAAATACACAGAAATATGCAAATTTTAACTATTATTTTCATTTATTGGATTTCTTTTATTTATATTAATATTTTATCAAACTGTCGATTCATATGGTACTTTAATTTTACAATTTTTAGTTTAATACTATTGAACAAATTCAATAAAATTTATACTGTATGACAGAGTTCAAGTTAAATTATGATAATGTTATTTAAGAGAATTTCCACGAAATTCTAAACTGACATCAAACAACAACTGAGAATGAGAGCATGGGTGCATCTATTTATTTAATATCATAAATAATGATTAATCAATATTACAAAATAATCAATTGAGGAATTCTTGGAAAATTATTTCAAAAACTTTATATTGAACCATGCAATGTTTAGATAAACTTCTTTAACGACATTCATTAACCGAAGAATTTAAGAATCACATGGCATACAAGAACATGAAAACAGTTGTTTTTCTCATTATTTATACTTTATCTAAATATATTATTTTTTATTTTACTTTTATATAAATATATAATAAAATGAATAAGAAGATAGAAGATAATGGTTCAACAGAATGTTTCAATTTCATAAGAAAGCACTAATATGAAATTGAAACATTCTTTTAAAAATAATTAAGTGATTCAAAAATAAAAATACTATAAAATTGGTTAACACTTTCACTGAAGAAAGAAGAAAAATGTTAGTTATATATACATACATACATACATACATACATATATATATATATATTTATATGTATATATATATATATATGTATATATATATATGTATATATATAAATGTATAAATATATATATATTTACATATATATATATATATATATATATATATATATACAAACATATATATACATACATATATATACATACATATATATATATATATATATATATATATACACTTTTCTTCTTTCTGTCACACTTATCAGTGTACAAATGTAATAGCGAAATGTATGAGCGAACAGGCAAAAGTGAGGGTAGCTGCAAACCTTTACTGTGCAGACGATTAACTAGGAATACACATATAGATATTGGAGGAGGCCCAGGAAGGGCGTTACCATGTAATAAAAGGATTTTCTAGTACAAGTGTATGATAATAGATGTGTTTTCCTTGTTTATAGACTTTGGAGAGTTATCATAAACCTAACCCTTCACACTCCAGGTATTTTTTAATGTGACTGCCCAGTAACTCTGGGCTTTTTTGGAAAAAAATTAGAAATGTTATTTTGCAATACAAAAGATCTGTAAATGCGTAGAATATAAATTTTAGTAAAATTGCTATTTACATATCTCGTATTTTAACAAATAAAAAAGTTATTTTAATCTTTAAAGTTCTTGTTGTATGGTGTTTTAGGAAGCAATCTCTCTTATGCATCCTTGGTTACTTGGGACAAGTGCACACAGTATTTAGCTTTGTGTCTTCTATCCTTTGTATTTCAGTTGGAGTATATTACACAATCCATCTTCTTACCTCTGCACATAATATGCAGTTTTCCATTCAGTCTGGAATCGGAATCAGAAGTGATAGCTCTTTGGCTTATTAGAGTTATAAGTTATGAAACAAATTCTCCGTTTAGATTTAGACATTATTTATTCATCTACGAAAATAGTTATTCCAGGTATAAAGTGTTCAGAAAATTTTGAATTTATATATTAAAAAAAATTTCCGAACATTTATATCGCCTCATCGGCGCCAGTCGAGTTGCAGTTCATATTGTGAATGTCGCAATAGCGGCGCTTATAGAGTGCAAAGGGTCCAAATAAATAATAATCAACTGAATCTAATTATTAGCTGCATTTGAACATTATAAAGTGGTTCTTGATAACGATTGTGTAATAAAATTATTAAACTAATAATTTTATTACATGTATATGCATATATATATATATATATATATATATATATATATATATATATATATATATATATATATATTAAACAAAAATCAATAACACGGTATAAAAAAATCCTTTATTACAATTACCACAATTTTATTTTTTATTTTTAAATATATATATATATATATACACGTGATCTTCATCACTAAGTAGCAATGACCTTAATCATTTGAATATTTTTTCGTATAAATATTACTTCCTACAACTATTATCAATGATAAGGTTACAGGCGTATAATTCGCAGATAACCTACATTTTTAATACATATATCTTATCACTATGATTTAACATGATCTAAAATTTTGTTACTCGTCAAAAAGTTTTGTTAATTTTTTCATAAATTTAGTCATTTAATCGTAGAGCTTAACCTTAAATCGAAATGTTCTTTTTTTAATTAATAGATATAAAAAAATAATCTTCTATATTCATATATATATATATATACATATTTAATGTTCTTGTTTTACATTCCTTGTGAAATAGAATTGCGAAATCATATTTATCATATTGACAATATTTTTATGTACAGATTATCGCATTTAACATATTCAGCTCACATATATATATATATATATATATATATATATATATATATATATATATGTATTACAGAGCACTCATCCATGACAAATCCAAGAAAAATAAACATGATTAAATAATTCTGTCTAGATGAGATTATTTTATATGAGTTTTCAAAGTATATTTTTAAATAGTTCATCTGTGAATACGTATATATATATATATATATATATATATATATATACATATTTATATTAGGAGCAAAAATTAATTCGGTGCCTTTTTTATAATAAATGACTGCAGAAAAATTAAATACATTTCAATTTTTTATACAACTTTGGTCCATCTGTCAAGTATCTCATGAATTTCTTGTCGGAAAAAAGATGGCGACTGACCGATGAGTCGTCAATGCATTTTTAGACCTCTTCTACTATTTTAGCATTTTTTGCATGTTTTATGTGTCACAACACCTCCCAAAGTTAAACAAATCATTCCCGGGTAGACTGAAACGTTTTTTTTTCAACTGGAATACGAAAAGTATGTAATGCCTAATATACTGTTTTTCAGACATCATTGCATTCACTACTGTTTTGTGAAGTAATTACAATTGCTTAGCCAAGATAAGTAGCGTTTTTAAATATTAAGTTTGGCAGTTCTAACGACGAGAAAATATTTAAATTTAAAACAGAGTTATGATTAGTTCAGTGTAAAAGCACAAAATTAATTCTTACACTTCATACGTTTGCTTTTATAGAAAATACATTTTATTGTTGAATAGTAAAAAAATATTTAAAAAATGATGTTTAAATTTTTTTCGCCTTGTATGTTCATGAAAACAGGAAAATTTGTATTAATTTTCATTAAAATTTTCTAAAATAATTTCTATAAATTATTTAAAATTCATTAAAATTTGTTTCTTTTTCATATTTTTTGCATCGCTAGAGTCTAAAATGTGGCAGCAGCAAATATGATAAATAACGATAGTAGTACTGATTTCTATTTTTTAACAAAAGTATATTAGACTCATAACTCATTTACCGTCTCTAACTATTTTTTAGTAGTATCTTCTAACTCAGTAGTTTCCAATCTGTGGTCCGCAGACCACTATGAGTCCGTGGGAAACATTTAAGGGATCCGTAAGAAATTAATTTTTGTAAGCAAATGTTTGATATTATGAACAACTTTGAGGAAATACAAGCGGGCTGTACAGACAGGGAAACACAATCCCCTCCAAAGGAGTCCGCTGCATTTTTCAGATTAATAAAGCGCTCCTCTGCATCCAAAAGATTGGGAATCGCTGTTCTAACTCATTTTTTCAAGTACACATTGTTTTTCAACTGAAGAATCATGAATGAATCTTGTTGAATGTCGCAATTAATGAGACGAAATATTCATGATTTTCGTAATTATAAGACATATTTACTTTCTTTATCGCCTCTTATTAATTTGTATCGATAAATAAGTCCATTGAAATTAAAAGAAAATGTTTTATCGAATTGAAATATTGTAAAAATAACAGATCTGAACGGTTTTATTTAGAAAGGTTTTATATTGAGCAGTCTAGTATAATTTAAAAGCAAAAATTTTTGAATTTTAAATCTGAAGTTAATAAATGAATAAAGAATATAAAGAATAAACAAAATTAATATTAAATATTTTATATCTCCCAGATTACATAAATCAGTGCTCCTTATGTAACCAGGATTTTTTATTATATATTCTAACGTAGAAAACTAACTTTTTTATGGCAGTATCTTTATACTTTTTATTGTATAAGTTTTTAAACCGAAAATAAAGTATTCAAAACACATTTCTTTACCTCTTCTTAAACAGGAAAAATACTTCTTTGTGAAATAAATGAATTTTCTTTTTATATTAAATATTAGGTTAGATCATTGGTCCTAATCATATAGTTTGAACTGAGTTTAGTTTATATTTTTATAAATCTAATATATAAATTTTTATAAGTTATATGTTTTTAGAATCACAAAAATATTTAAATATTTTAGATTTTTCCAACAATTCCATACACATTTAACGCTATGTTAGTGTTTTTTTTTAATATTCAGGGACATCACTGCCATAGAATTCATGGTTTCCTTTTTGATATGATTTGTATACAATGTATTTTTTTTGCTTCACACATCACTACGATGATGAAAAATATTTAACAAAATGACAAAAATGGTTTTTTTATTTAATTTCACAATAATGGTAAAAAACATTAAATAAAAACGACAAAAAAATTTGTATTTAATTTTAAATATTCACTTTTCTCTAAAAGCAAACATTTTCAAAAATACCAAAGAGTGACAGGTGTTTTTTGACGAGAGAATAACTTTTACTTGACAACTTTCCACGAATGTGTTGATATAACATTACATATTTTTTAAAGTATACCAGGAGGCTCTTCCCTCTACACACTACGCTTGTCGTCACACGAGGGGCTCCACCCCCACTCGCTTTGCTTATATAGCATATATTCGCTCGATATCATAATATATATATATATATATAAGTACGTTTATATAATCATTCTCGAAGATGTACTACAACGTAGTTGTTATATATATATATATATATATATATATATATATGTGTGTGTATGTGTGTGTGTGTGAGCGCGTGCATGTGTGTTAGTATGTCTATATAATCACTCTCGCAGTTATATTACAACGTAGTTGTTTTATAAAGTGACACATTTCATTGTAATTGTTATAATACCACTATCATAATTTTTTGTGTAACTTCGAGTGTAATCTTTCAATAATAATTTAATAGAAAATTTCTACACGTTTTTTTTTTAAATTTCTTGTCTATTTTTGAAATATTACAGGATATTTTTTTATATATAAATATATTACTTTTAAAAACAAGCGATTAATTTTGTCTTAATCATAATCTCTAATGTAAATATTTTATAAAATGTCACAGTAAACATGTTAAATGAAAGAAATATTACTAATAAATACTCAACATTTATTAATAATTAACATTCGTATTTTATTTCTCCGGTAATTGAAATTTATGAATATTAACTTTAATTTTTTTCTCTCAATTATTTAATGTCAGAAATTTACGTATTAATTATATATATATATATATATATATATTCTAAAACAGAAACTTGTTAAACTTCTAAATAATATAAATATTTAAATAACATATTTGCATAATTTTACATTTGGTATGAACACACAGTTACGGATTTTATCGGCATAAAAGAAAGTTGAGAAAATGTCTTATAACACATATCTACACACAAACTGTAAAAAAAAAAAATTCTTCGACAATAAATGAACTTGTCGACATATTAAATAGGTATGGGCGGATCACAATTGATATAAGATGGACAAGTGATTCAAAACTGGGTTTTTATGTACTTTAAAAATAGACCGGGTATTAATTTTCATTAAACAACATTATATATATATATAATAAAACTCATGAATATTTACACAATCTAAATATATCTAATAGTTAATAATCGATTAAATCTGTCAAATCACTCATTGTGCATGCATGAAAGAATTCCTGCATCATTTCCTATGACATATCGTGTGCTCGATTCGTATAAATTGTCTTAAGTCGGGAATTGTCGCATTAAAAATAAATTGATTTCAGTGACCTTAATTGCGTTTTTCTTTCAAAAAAATCTGCTAGACTACACAATCAATTAATGATACTGTTTGACCTTTGCAATTACATTATTGTTTTTTGGCGGATAATTCGTGAAATTATCAAATATAAAATGAAATATACACTAAAAGATTACTAAGTTTTACAATTTCAATTGATAATTTCGAACTGGATATGAATTATATTATAAACGTAGTCGTATATATTTATACATTTTATGCTCTATTAAATATGGACTTCAAAATGACAAATCTACGTAGTCTGAGTTGTTCAATGAATATAGAATAACACATAAACGTACAGTTCCTTTGTGGTTTTTTAATTATATTTTTTTAGAATGTGAATAGCAACACGTGTCACTGAACTTAACAGACATGATTTATTAATAGCAAATCCGTTCTTTTAACCTATTAAGAACAAAAACCCTGAGAAGATATTATAAATAGTATCTGACTATTCAAATGTATAAAACAAATATTTTATAGTTAAATAATATAAATGTATCATATAAAAAGTGTATTTTTATTTTAATTGTTTCAAAATTCTATAAGACGCAAACGATAATGATTTTTCCAATAAAAATGATACATCAAAATCTACGAATTGAACTTGTGCGGAATACAAATTATATTTAAATTGTTTATTCGGCTATAAATCCATCGTAAAATATTTTTAAACCTTGAACATTTATCAGGGTACCCAGATACTTTAATATAATTTTAATTATCGTGAATCTTTATAATGAATTGATAAATAATTTGCTAATACAGTAAATCAGTTTATAGAAATAACCATATAAATATATAAATTGTATTATTTTCATCACATTATACACTAATCATTGTAATTCCTTGAACTCTGGTACTCACAAAAATTTACGACATACGAATTGTGATTTTTTAAATAAATATACTTATTTTGCATAACTATGGTCTGATATAAAGACTTTTGTGAAGCTGTCCTTAACATGTTAGCTGTGTCGCCTATTTTAAATGTATGTACATACATTGTGTCACAAAAATGAAGGGATGACGAGAATACTCGTTAAACACAGAATATATACAGCTGCTGTAAAATTGAATTAAATTGTAACAAAATGGCATTCGATTTTTTTGAAAAATCAATAATTTTATTACTCAATTTCATCTTCATGACGAGTATGCTCATCATAAACAGTCAACAGGTTAAGATACAGTACAAATTTAGTACTGTGGCTAAATTTACTTTCATAAATGAATTCTTTCACTCATTACTAACCACAAAAATACTTATGATCAAAAATATTCAACAAATGATTGTTGTTTAATTTTGATAATTGCCTTTACGCATTTAGATGGCGCTACTATCATACTCAGAGCACTAAATTTTCCAATAATGATAATTTAATGGAAGAAGGAAAAGATTTTTCTGCATTTTAATTATTTGAGGATGATACTATCGCCATTGAAATGCATATAAGCAACAATCAAAATGATCAGTAATCTTTGATTGAACAAATCATAGGTAGAAAGAAGATTTTTTTTAGTTTATGGGTTGACAGAAGGTTTCGTCGTTAAATAATATGTGGAACACAATATATCAAGAGTACAATTAAATTTTAGAGTATTCTTTTTTCATATGTTTAAAGAAAAAACTTTACATTCAATATGCACTTCAACTTTAACATAAAAATAAATATAATATTTTTTTTTGTTATTTGTAAATAGAACTCAAAGGAATCAATATATAAGAGAAATATAGACATTTAATAAAATAAGTATAAAAAATCATATAAGTTTATATATTAAAAATTCAATTATCTAATTAAGTTTAAAATATTACAGTAAAATTAATAACTAACTTAACAAAAAAAATAAATTGTTTTCTCAAACACTCTCTTTTTAATTAAACACTCTCTCTTTCGTGTGTGAATATAAATGTATGCATCCGATAATAATGTATATTTATTAATTAAAATAATAATACGATATCAAAGAAGAAATTGAGAAAAAACTTTTTAGTGATTTCACACATTTTGTTGCATACTTGTAATTTAATTGAATGTAAAACTATGAACGAACAGTAAAGTCAATAAATATTAATTCATGTTGAACATCAATTGGAATTCTAATTAATTATGCTGTATTATTTTGTAATTAAGATATTTCATATTTTAAAAAGGGTTTTTATGAAGAAAATGTTTATGATTTTCAATCAGTGAAAAATATGAAAAGATAAGTTTGAAATTTGAAAAATGTTAAATTTGAAGTGTAAAAGTACACACATATATATATATATATATATGTATGTATGTATGTATGTATGTATGTATGTATGTATGTATGTATGTATGTATGTATGTATGTATGTATGTATGTATGTATGTATGTATGTATGTATGTATGTATGTATGTATGTATGTATGTATGTATGTATGTATGTATGTATGTATGTATGTATGTATGTATGTATGTATGTATATATATATATATAGGCTGGTTCAAATTAAGCTTACGCATGAAAATATTAAAAGGGGGCGCAGAGGTTAAGAGAAAAGTAATGTTATTTTTTATTTAGCATTTTAGTTCAATTTAATATTAAAATGCAATTGAATTAATATACTTAATGAGGGGATAACATGTTTTTTTTAAAAAAAATTGCATTTTTTAATACTTTCTTGCGGAATCCTAAGTTGAATCACCCTCTCTCTCTCTATATATATATACATATATATATATATATATATATATATATATATATACATATTGATAGATTAATAAAACATGAAGAAAAACAAAAATGTATCTAAAGAAAAAAAGGGTTGCACTGCATTTTCCATTTTACCTTAAAACAATCACAAAGCAGTAACATTAAAACAAAGTTTTCAATAGTAAAAAACCTATCAACAGTCTTAAATAATTGTGAGAACGTCGATAAAATGGCTTATCAAACATTAAATAACTAGCGTTTTTTCAAAATGTTTATGCGTGTGCAAAGAAATTATATGCCATAAAAACGAAGAGGGGTGTCTAGTTATAAAAAAAATAAATAAAAATAACAAAATAAGATAGTCGATTAAAATATTTTTATATAAAAAGAGAATATTGTTCTGTAAAAAAATGGAGATATCTCAATGTAATCAAGTTGGGAATTCGTCACTTTATATGACATTTTAAACTTGTATTAAAATATTATTATTATTTATGTTATAAATAATGTATTTATTATACAATAATTGTGAACATAGACTTTATCACAAAGATGTATCTTGTTAGATACTTTTTCAAATTTTAAATTGTATAATTAATACATATTTCCATAACTTAATTGATTTATTTATTTTATAGGTTTAATACCAGAAGTTTGTGTTCTTATTATCTCTGCAAATCACTTATAAAACTCTTTAAAAGTGTATCTAAAAACTGTTTGAAGAACTAAAAAGTAGTCATGGCAGATAAACACTTCAGTGATTCACCAAACCCAAGACTACCAAGACAATACATCAACGGGAATACAGTTATAAAAACACACCATTATAAATTTATTGTTAAATCGTTAGGATAAAAATCCGAATTTTTTCAATTGATATTTTTTTAATTCCAACCAGAAAATAAATAATTTAGAATTGTAATTAGTTTTATTATTTTTAGACATCTGCAATAGTATATTTTCTTGAAAAATATTTATTTTTATGATGGTTTTAAGAGAGAGAGTAAATAAATATTGCATAAAATACACACTATTGTTACTCTCAAGCTTTTAAACAATTTTCAACAAAACAAACAATAAAAATGTACTTAAAATCTATCTCTTGTTGACACATGTGTACATAAACACACACACACAATATATATATATATATATATATATATATATATATATATAAATATTATATATATATATAAATATTATATATATATATATATATATATATAAATATTATATATATATATAAATATAAATATTATATATATATATATATATATATATATATATATATATATATATATATATATATAATTAAAACTTAAGAATAAAATTACAGAAATATTATTCGAAATTCACGTACATCCTACTATAATATAAACTTTACAAAATTTTATAAAAAATAACAATAAATAGACACTCTATGGCGTGATTGCAACTAATGAGATAATACTATGAATATGTTTAATACATACACAGTTCTTCTAAATGTTTAACCATATAATCTAACATTAAAAATAAAAAGTACTCTCTTTTTATAAAAAACATGCTTAATTTTTTTCTTTAATAAATATATTTCTTTCGTTTCAGAAATCAGAAAAAAGTTTGTGAACAAAAATGCTTAAATAAATTTTTCTACAAAGCACAAAGAATATTAGAAAATGCCATATGATCATTATAAAAGAAACAAAATACAGTATTAAAAATAGATAAACATTATTTGCATCGGTATAGAGGATGTATTTATACTGTGACTCTTCTTCAAGCCTATGCTAAATGTATTACAAGTGTGACAATCCCGCCATTTTTTTAATTGTCACAAAAATTTGTTTTTGATTCATTAAAAAATAATAATTTTCTAGTTTTTTTCTTGTGCTATGACTTTATATTCTGGATGTACAAAGTTATTTGGAATAAACCAAATAGATTATCATTTCATAAGTAAGTTTCATTTTGTTACTATAGTTCGGGAATGGAGAACCTTTTGATGGTGAAAGCCCGCATTCATTTAACTGTAATCAAATAAGGCCACATTCAAGAAACTTCAGTTAGATATACTTAAAAATGTACATTATTTTGTAAAAATCCAACTGATATGTACTTAATTGGGTAGATTGCACCGTTAAGAAAGTGGGCAAGACAAATATATCCATCATATCCACTTAAGGGGCTAATAATTTCAAAAAATGAAAACTATTTGTTAATTTTAAAGTTGAAACATCTTTATTGTGTCTATTTTTGTTGAATAACTCTCCCCGTTGTGCGTCATTTCCGATGCACTTTAGTCATGAATGAAATTGTAGCTCGAGTTTCGTGACGCACAACGATTTAAGAAGAAGTTTCACTTCAAAAAAAGGATTTATTCTATAAAATTTGGGTTTAGTTAAAAGGCCGCACTTAAGACTCTAGAAGGCCACAGGTTCCCCACCCCTGCTAAAGATGTTAAGTCATTTTATTTACATATTTAACATGGTTGTTTTGATCAATATTCAAAAATATACAATACTTATTCAAAATAAATAAACTTTCAGTTGTTATCCTACAAAGAAAGAAACCACAATGATATAGTGTATAAATATAAATAATTTATTGACGACATATAATCGAACTAATATATGCTCTTTTACACATGATGATTGATATGTAAAAGATGCATTTTCAATATTTATAGAAAAAGCATAATATAAATAATAACAAAATTTATATGAAGTTATATAAAAATTTAAAAGTGGTCAAAAATTGGAGAATAAGCTAATGTTTATAGATACATATGTAGCATTATCACAATTTTTACAGCCGCTGGTGATTTCAGACAAAATTTTATATTATGAAAACCATATTATAAAAAATAATATTTAATTTTCATTTTTGTCTTAATTTTCAAAATAAATACTTAATTAATTGTACTTGTTTAATTTAAATTCAAAATTTAAAGAAATACATTATAAATAAAAGCTATATAAAAAATTAAAAGTATTAGGTTGGTAGAAAAATAATTGCAGGTATATGATATTCAAATGCATATACATTTACAGCTTTTTCGATTTTCGTAGCTATTTCAAGTAGTCCAGAACTGTTGGTTGACTAATGCCTAATTTTTGTGCAAGCTTTCGAATTGTTATACGTGATTCTGATTCAACTAACGCCTTTAGTTGATTGTTATGAACTGAATAAGGACACGTCTGCGACTTTCTTCATCTTCAAGATTCTCGTCCCCAGCACGAAATTTTTGGAACCTTCATTGTACCGTACGTTCCTTACCAGTGCCCATACCAAAAGAATCGTTTAGTTTACGAGCAGTTTCTGATGCTTTACTACCCGTTTTGAGCTCATACAAAAAAATTCTCTTATTTGATTCTTTTCCATCTTTAATTCAATAGTCGACTTTGAAGAGAAATTAATAATAAAATGAAAGTCTATGTATTAAAATAGAGACCGAAAAATGTACTTTAAAATAATAACATGAACACGATGAAACGAAAGTTGCGTTGGAAAAAAAATTAAAGTTAGAAGTCAGAAAACAAAAACAGCAATTATATTCCTACCAACCTAACACATTTACAGAAATCAATATGTCCACATTTTTGTGATTTTAATATTCTTTTATAGATAAATTACATTTTCATATCAAAGATTTTCTTTTAATATGAATAAAAAAAGATTGCTGAATATTTGTAATACTTTATTTAAAAACTCACACTTTCCTTCAAGAAGCAACATTTTGATTTCAGTTTTAATTCATACATATTGTATATGATCAAAATCTCGAGGTCGTTTTGGATTTGGATAACTACAGATTTTTGCGTACACTAATATCAGATTATAGTTAGAATGACATTCCATACCGAATGTGGCCTCTTGAAGCACACTACTTATAGTTAAAGTGTCAGTTTTCAACACTTGTTTCAATCAAAATTTCAATCTTTTTTTCTAAAGATTAAGCAGTTAAATCATGTTCTTGTCAAAAAATATGTTGAACATTATTTAAGTTCGAATATTTTTTCTTTTTATTTTCTAAAAGAAAGAGTTTTAATTTTTATAAAATGTTTAATACAGCTAATGAACAAATACTTGATGTTTGGAATTTTTAATCACACTCAATGATTATTCCAGCTATAAACGTAATTAAGATTTAAAAAATAAATAACAAAAGATCGTAATCATAAAAATGTTCATAATTTAAAAACAGCATATGCTTTAAAGCAAGTAAATCTTAAAAATGTATATAAATCAACATTACAAGTACAATAAAGAATTAATAACAAGTTATATTGTATCTTGCTGGTAGTTAAACTTCGTTAAGACGATTTGTATCAGCTTTATAAAATCAGCAGTTGATTTGAAAACTCTTAAAAGTTGTTATATGTCAGATATGTGTAATATCTGGGTTTTTTATATTAAAAAAACTACTCAATCTGTTGTACAGAAATAATCAAGTCATTCTTGAACTTTTATTTCTTTTCCACGTGTTTCGATTAGTTTTCACTGTTTTTTTTTTGTTTATCCTTTAATAAAAATATAAATATATTCTATTAATACACCTAACTTGCAACTTGTAAAATACTTTATATTAAAATAAAAAGTTCATCTACAATTATTTTTTTTGTTATAAATTATAATTCTAATTGAAATTAATATTAAGTTAATTAAAAATAGTGTAGATATGAATCTTTAATTCATTGTATTATAAACATCGACACAACCAGAAATATACACCTCAATAAAAAAAGGAAAGTAAAACTTTTCAAACTCATTTTAATACATGAAATAATTTCTATACATGTATTTTTATTATTAATTCAAAAATCTCTTTGTTCTTAGAGTTCGTATGCGATTATTTATACTTTAAAGAGATAAACGAACAAACTATTATTTTCATATAATGAACACCCTATATAATTATTTTCACTATTTGTTTTAAATATAAATTGTATTTTTATGAAAAAAATCACAAAATTATTGAACTAAATATACAGCTTATTTGAAGTTTTATAAATCTAATTTAAATTCTTTTTCGTTACAGATTATTTAGAAAAAAATAATATACAAATGCTCTTCTATAAATATGAAATAAATGTCCATCATATATATTACACGTCTTTTTTCTTCTATATATTTTAGCTCTCTCATTTTCATCCACACATATGCATACCCACACAAACACACAAATATATATATATATATATATATATATATATAAACGAACATATTTACAGGTCAATAATTGTAGAGAAATAAAAGAAAAAAAATTAATTAGTAACAACTTGTCTCCAAATTCCCAAATTTTTAAACTATTTGAATGAAACTTCTATTTAGATTGTAAGATTTATATATATATATATATATATATATATATATATATATATATATATATATATATATATATTCATATAAATACATACAGATACAAACACACAGCCAGACAAACTAACAGGCAAGAAATTTTTAAACAATCTGAACAAGACTCCTATTCAGATATATATATATATATATATATATATATATATATATATATATAAATATATTCAAATACATACATACATATATACAGACAGACACAAAGCCAGACAAACAAATAGCCAAGTAAACAGATTTAAATAAAAGGAATAGGAGATGAATTGAAATTTATAAAAAAATCTAAAAATCACCATTTAAATAGTTCATGAAATGAAATTATGCATGGAAAAAAATTAAACATTCATTTGAAAAAATATGTCAAAAATATTTATAGAATATGTGCTTTTCTGTCAAGAAAAATAGTACATCTATGGAAAAAATTTGATACTATCATCTCAAACCTGAAAGTAGAAATATTTGAATATCATTTAGTCGCAGACTAACAATGAATACATATATATATAGTAGAAATATTTTTCAGATATTTAAATTTCTGAAAAATAAATTATATACACAATTTTTTTTAAATATTATTCTGTTTATAGTGTCTATATATTTTGATTTTCAAACATATTCCTTAATAATTGAATATAAATTTAAAAAAATACATACAGGATAACAAAATACATCTGAATATTTAATTTATAATTTCTTAAGTTTTTCCATTAGAAAAATGTATCAATTAAAAAAAAGTCACTTCGAGTGACTTAAATACAAATATGCAAAAAAACAGCAGATTTTTCTTTAAAAAAGTATACAATCTTATAATATCAATCTTGATGTTCGATAAAACAATTAACCTTCTTATCAATTACTACTTAAACAATTATCTATCTATCTATCTATGTATATATATATATATATATGTAATAATATACTCAGAAAAGTACTAATAGTCTTTTGAGGGCCATATAAATATTCACGGACATTCATTTATCTTATCTTCATTTATAAAAACAGACTGAAAGTTATAAAGAAAAAAGTAAAATGATTTCTCTTTCACCACATATATTCATATATATATATATACATATATATATATATATATACATATATATATATATATACATATATATATATATACATATATATATATACATATATATACATATATATATACATATATATATATACATATATATATATATACATATATATATATATATACATATATACATATATATATATATACATATATATATATGAACTAATTATTTGCTTTATAACAAACATAAAATTCCAAACAACGAAATATTGAAATACAGATGTCGTAATATAAAGGCACTAGCGAAGCACAATTTATTGAAAATAAAACAATAAGAATGCAATCGTACGTGTAAACAGATTATTAAAATAGAATATTATTTAAACAATGTTGTTACCTCATCAATAAACGATATATATCCATTATAATCCAATTGAAGAACAATTAAAAAAGAGAATATGCAATGTGTCACAGAGTGATCAACATTTTCTTTTCTATGTATAAAAATAGAAAAAAGAACAATACACTTTCACTGCACACAGATATCACATAGAAATTTCCAATAAAATAACCACTAGATAAAACACTAGAATAATTGGTTGCACTATCACTTTTTGTAAAACAGTATCAAAAATGAATACACTCTTATTGTTTATGATCGAATAAACGTCAAATGTATTGGAAAAAACGTACACGAGGTTTGTTTTTTTTAAAAATAATATTCACACGAATATGTATTAACTTTTTAGAAAGTTTTGCTATTAAAATACTTCTTCTACGTGTGTTAAATAAGTATAACTTTATAACATTTAATACATTTTATAAAATAATTCTTCGATATATTTTTTTATATACAGGTTAATACAAAAATAGTATATAATAAAAGTTAAATTATTGTTTATATTCAAAATTAATTGTATTGTTTACTGTAATGTTTTAGTCGTAAATTAAACAGTAAAACAATCAGTTTAACTTTGATCTTTATAGTTTTTTTAGTATAAGATCACTTACTGGTTAAAATGTTCAATTGTTCAGTATTTTCTATTAGATAGATTTTATGTTAATTTAATTATAAAAAAAATATTATAACAGTTATAGAGTTTTAAACATAATAGTATTTTTATAATCACTTGTAAATTTAATTTATAAAAAATATTTTTTTTATACAAATATAATACTTATTAATACACAAACAATAAAATTATTTTGATATTAAAAGTGTTTCTATTTGTATTTTATTAAAAATATCACTGATTTTATTGATACAACTTTTCAGTTATCACTGATAATTAGAACTTTTATTACAATTAATTAATTATTTTATTAAACAGAGAAGTAGTACACACACTGTTTATATTATAGATATTTTTTTGCAAATAAATTGATAAAATATCCAAGAGACACGATGATAAGTCACAACTGTCAAGATTCGCGTTTCGCTGGTTGAGACTGTCATGCGCATCGGTAATGGAGAGAAAAAAAGTGAATGTTGTTGTGAGGTCCGTCGCGAACTACATACAACGACGGTTTGAAATGAACTAAACGAGTTAGCTATAAATTCCGTCGGCTTAGAGTCTAAGCGATATTCTAACCTTTCTAAGCAAGCAAGCAAGCTCTACGAAGGCTAGGAGACTAGCCTTTACTACGACGACGACTAGACGCGCGAAAACTGTTCACTATTATTGTCAAGCGGACGGGTGGGATACATTGTTGTTGATTCGATTGCATTCTCTTGCATTTTTTTTTAACGAACATACGATATCGGTGACCGCATGAATGTTCTATTAGATGTAATTGTTGCCTTGTATTCTTGATAAGATAAATGTGAATTACTTATTATATATATATATATATATATATATATATATATATATATATATATATATATATATAATAATTTAAACATCAAGTAAAAACTACTTTAATAATATTTGCAATCAATTTTTTATGTTGGTTATAAAATAAATTAAAATTTTTATTTTTCTCTTCCCACAAACTAAACAAGTTTTTCCAATTAAGAATGTTTAATGATTGATTACTGATCATTTTAATTCCAATCATCATTATTGAAATGCACATCAGCCACATTCAAAATTGTCAATAAACAGTTACTAGATATTTTTGATTAGAAAAATTTTAATGGTTTAAAGAAGAATGAAAAATATTTTTGTAAATATGAATTCAGCTGCACAGTCGAACCTCGACTCTTGCAGGTTTAAATTTCACAGATTGGATCCATTGTAAGTCTGTCATCAATATTTAAATGAGATTTTTTTAGAGTTTTGCGGCTACTATGGAAAATCATAGATAACACGCGTCGACTAGAAAATTTAAAGAAAATTGAAAAAAGATTAGTAAGTCATAATAAGTAATAAAGTAAGTGTCATAATAAGTGCATAAAATATATGTATTATTAATCTATTTTATTATTTACTACCATACATACAGGATATAGCAGAATCTCTGTATCCGCGAATTCGGTTTTCGCAGTTTCAAAAATATTAAATAGAAAATTTCACAATAAACGATTCAAAAGTTTCAAATTGCGCGCTATTCTGAGTTACATGGTGAATGCTTTTCACCCCGTCTAATTTTATTAACACATTCGCGGACACTATTAGATTGATGTCGTTCGTAGAAACTCGTAACTGTTTCACAAAACTAGACAAATTTTAAAACCTGTATGTATTTTTTATATCAATTAGTATCCATATATATTGTTATTTTTTTTATAAAAAAAAATATTGAAAGGCCACATCCGTAATGTCCCAGTAGACCACTGACTGATGCAAGCTGGGATAAGACGGTTGCAGCCGCTAATGATTTCTTATACAAAACATGCATGAATGTGTAATAGTTGATTCATTTGACTATTTAAAAATAGTATTGTTAAGTGCTTACATATTTTTATTGAAACAATCGAATACTGACTGCAATGCCTATACCAAACCTCAGCAACATCTTTGTGATAATTGAAATTTATTATCTATTTCCTGGGACACTGAAAAGAAAACAGTGGCTCATTGTGGGACACAATATCGTGATCCAACAGTATGACACGTATAACTAGAGCTACTGCAACCTTTTTTCCCTGGAGCACTTAAAATATAAGACGGCTACAGCCTTCTTGTTCGCGACCGTGTTAAGGTTAAGATTTGAGAGGCCTAGAGATATTTGCAATTTTTCTACTTTCGCGGGAGTTCTGCACCTCTAACCTTCGTGAATATTGAGAGCCAATTGTAATTACAAAATCTATATTTTATCAAAATGTTTATCTTTAAAAGTGCTTTCTCTCTCTTTTCTCTCTCTTCTCTCTCTCTCTCTCTCTCTATATATATATATATATATATATGAGAGAGAGTAATGTTACCAATCACTGCCAACAATTTTACAACTATACAACGAACAATATTAGTTCCTACCAACATTAATATGATTTTCTGTCTATATTTACTTTTATATGACGATTATTTTATAAAAATATGTAAATAAATGAAACAATAAATAAAACACAGACAAAATATGTATATAATAGTATTGAATGACATAATAATTGTATCTGAATTTAAATAAATATTTTTTCTATAACTCTTGACTAAAGCGGAAGTGAATTTTTCAGCCAATTAGATCTAATCCTCTACATGATCCAAAGAACTTCATCCACAACATAATCTAACATACAGTTGTTGTCTTTTTTGATGGATTTGATCAGAGTCGGACCAAATCTGGTAAAAAGTTTATTTAATAAGACTTTGCTAAAATTACAGATAACTCACCATACAGTTTTGGCAATATAGCTAAATTCACTTCCACAAACGAATTATTCTCACTCTACAAATTATACATTTTTTTGATCGAAAACATTTAACCCTTTGACTGCACTGGACGCATATATGCGTCCGGCGAAAACTATCGCCATGGACTGTGGACTCACATATGCGTTTAGAAATTGTTTCTATATTATACACAAGACAAGAAAAAAATTATCATTGTTTGAAATGGACACATTTACTAACAACGAGAATAAACAAAATTTCATTTATATCGGCTATCTACACTTCTGTTTCTCAGAGAGTCACTTTCCTCAATGATAAACTGTTGTGATTGCTGAAGCAACATCATAATATTATAGTTGTAACGTATATAATTTATTATATTGTTTTTTATCACTGTGATATCTTAAAAATGTCGGATAGTTTTAGAGAAATTGTTACCAGTGACGACAGTGGAGTAAGTGAAGAGTCAGATTCGAATGAGGAATATAACGATGAGCTGGGGAAAATATACCAATATGTTCCATCGTTATCTGATTCTAGATTATGAAAACAATATAAATAATGGAATAGTCAGACATCAAGTTGTATCAATCGGTACCTCGATAGAGTATGCGGCACGCGTAAAAGTATTCCGTCCGCATTGTTCGCAACTGCGAACCGCGTGCTGTAAACACAGAGCATTTAAATCTGTAGTGCTCCGCAATCAAAGGGTTAATAAATGATTTTTTGATAGTTTTTAATTGTTGATTTGATAACGATATCCGCAGAACAATAAGGTACAAGAAAATACAGAGAAGCTTTCAATAAATAAAAAGGTTATTTTTTTATAGTAAAAGCACAATTTTTATAAGAAATATAACAACTAAGTGGAACATCTAGTTATTAGCTTGGTTTTGTAGAATGAAATTTTGGTTTGAATAATTTTACACATTATTTAAAACGCTTACAAATGTTTTCAATGATAAAGGCCATCTTTATACTTAACATTTCACACCTGCCTGCCGAGCACTTAATATGGTCAAGAGAAAAATATAATATTTTATCGCTGTAAGGACGATGGAATCATCATTGAAATGCGTATGAATAAAAATCAAAAATAATAATCAATCGATTATTGAACATTTTTGATGAGAAAAAAATATAGTTTATAGAGAAAATAAGAAATTCGTTTGTGAAATTGTAGATAACACGTTTATAAATAAATTAATAACACTGGTAATTTAAAAAAAATGAAAAATGTTATTTCAGTATATAACAATTGATAAATAACTAATATTGAAAAATATTTACTACTTAATATTATTAGGTTGGTGCAAAAATAATTGCGGTTTTATCATTTTAAGTTTGGCGCCGATTTTTCTAGTTACAGTTATCTTTTTTTATATTCATGTGATACATCATTATAAACAATGAAAGTAGCACTACTGATTTCCGTTTATGTCTGTTGTTTTCATTCTTTAGTGTTGTTGGATATAATCTCTTTAAAGTTTAAGTTAAGTTTAAATTAGGACGGAAAGCAAGAGAAACTGCTCGAAATATTAAATTTCTTTTTGGCGAAAAGTCAGTTAGTGAACTTACTGTTCAACACTGGTTCTAAAAATTTCGTAATGGAAACGAAAACCTTGATGATGATGAGGGTCGTGTACGTCCTTCAGCTGTAAACAATAATGATTTAAGATATATTATTGAAGCGTACCCATGTAAAGCAAATAAAGAGGTGGCAGAAAAACTCAATGTTGATCATTCAACAGTTGTTAGACATTTTAACCTAATTGGAAAACCAAACAAGCTATATAAATGGGTGCCGTATGAATTAAACCAACATTAAGCAATTCGGTGATACGAAGTCTACTTTATACTTCTTTTGCGTAACAAAAATGATCCTTTTCTTGGTCGTATTGTCATATGTGATGCAAAGTAGATTCTCTACAACAATCGGAAACGTTCATCACAGTTGCTAGACCGAGGAGAAACAACAAAACAGTTTCCTAAATTGAAGCTTCATGAAAAAAGATTATGGCCACTATTTCGTGACCGGTAAGTGAACCTCTAAAATCACTAGAAACTCTTAAATCCTGGTGAAACAATAATAGCAGAAGAATATTATCAGGAAATTGAAGAAGCCAATGAGAAATTACATCGTTTGCGGCCAGCATTAGTCAATCGAAGAGGATCAATTATTCTTCATGACAACGCCCGACCACACGTCTCACAAATGACATTAAAAAAATAACTTATCCTTAGGAACTCTCTCCAACAAATTATATTTTTTTTAACATTTGAGTAATTACCTGCGAGACAAGGTTTTCAAAGATCATCAGCTCAAAGCGCTTTCGATGAATTCGTTAATTCCAGGACTCCAAAATTCTATATTTTCGGAATAAACAAACTTGTTTACCGTTGGGAGAAATGTGTGCAAGCCACTGGTCTTTATTTTGATCAATAAATATAATTTTCAACCGATATATACGTTTTTATACTCGATAGGTAAAAACCGTAATTATTTTTTCACTAACATAATAGCTTAATAAAAAAACACTCATAATAATGTCATTTATGACTAGAATCAGTGACTCAAATGAATTATAAATTGTTATAAAGATAAAAATAACAAACAAATTTATATATAAAATTATAAAACTGCAGCATTATAATTTTATTCTGTTCTCTAAAATTGTCTGTTTAATTTTTTCAAGACACCTACTGAGAGTGAAAGCATATTAAATTTTCGAATTATTCGAACCATTTAATGAATGGTTATTTCTTAGAAATTTCTATAAATATTCATAACATTTTTCACCAATAATATAACACTCATATAAGTTATTTTAAATCATATATATATATATATATACATTCATAGATACAGATTTCTTATCGCTTCTACAAGAAAGTATTCGTTCTTGAAATATACATATATAAAAATATTTATATGAACAAATCAGATAAATTTCAGGGCCTTTGAAATCATAATAGTCATTTTTTACAGCTTGAACGTACTTCGTCTTAAAAATCTGTCTGTGACATCACTAATTATTATTATTGGAAAATTCACAGATATCAGTGGCTTGAAAACCTTGAGGCTGTGAAAGAAAGATATTGCTATTAATAGACATTAAGATGTTTCTATTGTTGAAAAATATTAGAAACTAACATATAGGTATATTTATTTACATATATACACACGTTTATATATATATATACATATATATATATATATATATATATATACATATACATATATATATATATATATACATACATATATATATATATATATATATACATACATATATATATATATATATATATATATATATATATATATAT
The DNA here is from genome assembly GCA_034766995.1 of Acanthacorydalis orientalis. NCBI lineage: Eukaryota > Metazoa > Arthropoda > Insecta > Megaloptera > Corydalidae > Acanthacorydalis > Acanthacorydalis orientalis. Next base: position 11,716,845 of record CM068319.1, on the reverse strand, counting down.
ATATATAAGTGTATGAACGCTTTATTCAATTTATAATACTATAATAATTAATATGTATTACCATTTTCTTTAACAAAGAATTTGCATATTTATAGATAAATATTTAACAGTTTTTTTTTAAAAAAATGATTATAGAAAAAACATCAATTATGATTACATGTAATAAGCAAGTTTCTGATTTTTTTCAATTATCTAATTTGAAACACTGTCATTCTTAAAGCGTCAAGGTGTAGAAAAATCTGTATATCACAAAAATCGTTTTCTATACTTTAGCGTTTTAAACAGTGACGGGCCAAACGAATATCGGACCTGGGAGCCCAAGCGGCCTCGACTCGGAGGTCGCCAAAAAAAGTAATCATTAAATAAAGAAACGAAGCTTACACTTCAACGTCTTAGCTGATAATAATTAATTTGCGTGAAAAGTACAGTGATATTGATATTATGCATTTTGATGATGAATTGGAACAATTTCTCCTCTTTATATGTGACGATAAGAAATAATTTGTTACTACCACAAAAATTTACCAGGCAGCAAATGAAATGTTGAACATTTTCAAATGTTAAAGTTATTTAAATTTTTTTTAACTATTTCTATTTCAAATGCATCGGGAAAAAGGTCGTTCTCAACGTTAAAAACAGTGAAAAACTATCTTGAAAATACAATGTTAGATGAAAGGCTCAATAGTATGGCGCTTTTGTATATAAAACAAGAAATATTAAATAATATCGATACTTTGAAAATAATTAATGAATTTGCTCGACAAAAATCAAGAAAAAAGTTTATTTAATTTGTTCACTTCAAATGAAATGTACGGTTTCAGTTGCAGTTCTACAGAGTTAAAAGTTTTTTTTCTTTATTTTTATGAAAAATAATTTTTATATTTTATTTTGATGTAATTTATGTATTTATAAATTACATCAAAAGCCGTATTTTTATCATCAGATAAATTGCAAGAGCCCCGTAAATTTTACTGCCGGGCCTCCAACTGGGTTAATCCACCGCTTACTCTGAGGATAACAGAATCGCCATCGAAATTCACTTAACAAACAATTCATCGATAATCATTTATTAAATATTTCTGTTCAGAAAAAGAATTGATGGTGAAGAAAAAATTCATCTGTAAAAAGCTGCTAAATTTCTTTTAATTGTTTGGACACTTTATAAAATGTTAGTATCAATTATATAATGGCGGAATAACGAAGAATATATCGAAGAACGTGATGAGTAATCAGGTGATGTGTTGAGCTTTGTTTGAAAATCGAAGGAATTCTTCTAGTTACCTTAAAAATGTGATTATTTAATAATTATTTTAATATGTAGCTTACAATTATTTACTTAAATATTAAATTGGTAGAAAAATAATTGCGGTTTATGACCTTTAAACTCGTATTAAAAACCGCAATTATTTTCCTACCGACGTACTATAAAGTATTAAATGCAAAAAATAATTCTATAATTAACTCTATTTTATACTAAAATATTTTCTCGCCGTTTTAAGGTTTTAAAGTGTCAACTTTAACATTTAAAAACATTATATACCTTGGCACAAAAGAGATGTGAACTCGATGGCATCCGAAAAGCAGCATATTAGGCATTACATTCTTTTAGTATTCCAGTTGAAAAAAATGCCGCCGAAGCTGCTAAAATGATTTCGACATCGACTCAAAGCCGGCATTTTTTTCGACAAGGGATTCGTCAGTTATCCAACAAACAGAGCAAAGTTATAAAAAAATCGAAGGATATTTTGAGGATTGAAATGTATTCCATTCTTTCGTATTGATTCATTTTCTAGAGAAAATGGCACCGAATTAATTGTCACGCCTAATATGTAGAATGTACTAAATATGTGAAGAATATTTTTTTCAGTTAGAATTCTTTTTCACATATAATCTTTTAATTATTATTTTCTGGTATACATGTTGTCCATTATTTTATATCAATTTTATAGATCCCGTGCGAACTCGTTTCTCCTACGACTGCTTTCGACTTTTGCAATTCTTAAGTACATCTTTAAATCTCGAATTATGATCAACTCGACAATGATATGGAATTTTAAAATAATTTCCTTTTTTCATACTTGCTTTCAGTAAGAGACTAAATCGGAAAATATGCGTCAGGTAATAGTTTTGTTCCGAAAAGAACTCTTATCGGGCCTAATTTATTGTAACAAGTCGTATTTTATTATCTTTATAAGAAATCGTTTGTAATATGTGTGGTTAATGACTTTTTACGACTATTTGACATTATTATCAGTAAATAATTGATAAAATAGCAGTTAATATTTAAAAGTGAAAAACCGTACAAGTGTTTGCTGAAGATAATATTTTTTTTATTAACTAAAACAGACAAGAACAACCTGAATATTAGATAATTCAATTATTTTCATATATTTACAAGTGTGTTATAAAAAAGACATTTGAGAGACAAGTATACAGAATATAACACAAACAATTAGACGATTTAAAATTTATTCTATACGAATCTTGTAGGCCACATTCGATTTTGTTTCTTCTAAGACTCGTTTCAACTTTCGTCACCTTCAGGTAGTTTCTGTTTGAGAAATATGTAAGTCGAAATCGGTGGTAGAAAAAACGAACTCTCTTGTGATGTACAAGAAATAATGATAATTATAAAAAAAATATTTATTTATTTATTTATTTATTTCATTACTTATTTATTATTACTGTTAAATATATTTCTAGTGAATTTACACAAATGCAAATTTAAAATGTGAAAAAAAATTTCTTTTAATATTGTTATTGTATGTTTTTAAAACCGTGAACCCGGTGATATATTATCCTATTGGTCTTTATCCTTCTAGATCATCTGAGAGTATGTTTTCCACTACTAGTATCAGCACGTATATCATTTTTAAGTATATGTTAAAGACTCTTAGAGAATTGTTAATATTTACTGAAATATCTACTAGATAAGATTTCACACGTACTGAAATTAATAGTGAAGAACAGGCATTTGATGATCCAAAGAAACGAAGACCAACAAGACTTTTTCAATATTTGTTAAGTTTTTTTTTAATAAAAATCTATACTAAGGATGACCACAATGAGATTCATGAGCAACAGGAAGTATGCATACATCCGTGGTAAACATCCGTTTTTTGATGTTTCAGAAATAAACGTGCCTTACAATTACTAATCAGCAATTAAGATTTGAAATATTCTGTTGTTTTTATAAATTTACTCAGGGTTATCTTATACTATTCGATGATAGCATAGGTGTTCATTCATTTTTTAAATGTTAGAAAATGTTTGAAAAAAAACACAGTAATTAATATAACATACCCAAAAATACTATCAGTTTTGTTTCGTTGCTCCTTGAAAGACATATGGAGGTGCCAAAATTAATTCTGTGCCTTTAAATTGAATCAATCATAACTCTGTTTTAAATCAAAATATTTTCTCGTCGTTTTAGGCCCTTGCCAACCTTAACACTTTAAAACACTACATTTCTTGGCCAAGCAGTTGTCAGAACCTCACAAATCAGTAGTGAACGCAATGACGTCCGAAAAGTAGGATATTAGGCATTGCATATTTATCACATGTCAGTTGAAAAAAATCTTGCTGAAGCCACAAGAATGATTTGTTCAGCTTTAGAGAAAGGTGTTGTGATGGATAAAATATAAAAAAAAATATTAAGACAGTGAAAGAGGTCTGAACATGAATTATGACTTCATTGACTCAAAGGGGTCATCTTTTCTTTGACGAGAGATTCATCAGTTATCCAACAGATGGAGAAAAGTCATACAAACTGATGGGAGTTACTTTGATAATTAAAATGTATTTCACTTTTCCGTAAAAAAATCATTTTCTACAATGGCACCGAATTAATTTACACCTAACATATTGTGAGACCTAAAGGCCGATGACTTGGCATTCCCTGTTCTATAGTTAATGAAATAAAAATTTTAAAAAAATATTTTGTTAATATTATACACTATTTAAAAAGATTAATTTCAATTAAACATTTAATAAAACTCTCTTCATAAATTCGCCATTGAATCATTACTATTTCATTTAATTTATTATTGTTTAAATGAAAAATCTTCCAGTAGAATCACATAACGAGTAAACAGATATGAAGACAAAGAATTTTAAATTTAATAAATTATTTCACATTTTCACTCTTTTAATGTTTGTTTCAAACACGACGACATTCAAAACACGTACGATCTGAACACTTTTTACATTTTTGAGGAAAAAATAGCATACAGTGAAATGAAAGTCAATTGTACCGTTAAAATGTATTTATTACAATTGTTTTTTTCCAAGCATAACTTGAAAATTTTGTTCATTTTATTTTTGATCAAACTATTAATTTTTTTTAATAAGAATTTGATATCTAATTTTATTTCATTACTGTGAACATTTTTGTGGTTTCATAAAAAATATGCACGGATAAAATTATATTCTTGAAACACATACACACACATATATATATATATATATATATATATATATATATATATATATGTATGTATGTATGTGTGCATATACACGTGTGTATGGTCAAAACACGGTAATAGTTAATCTACGTCATTGGTGATAGTTTACTGATGATGTCATTCTTATAAATTCAATGTTTATAATAAAATGAAAACAGTTTTCATTTGCCGAGGAATTAAAAGATATCAGAAATGTCTTTATTTCACTGACAATAATTTACATGTTTGCCTTGTTACTACTAATATTTCCGTAATCAATTTTATATAAATGTTAGTATCATTAAATGTTGAATTGTTTGTATAAGGTTAATATAAAACTTCTTAATTGTCATATGGGTTATGCAAGAAAAATTCAATTAAATAATTTTAATTTAAAATTCTATAAGAGTCGCTTACTGATAGCATGCCAGACAGCGCGTTGATCTGTCTTGCACACAATATATACATATATACATATATATATATATATATATATATATATATATATATATATACACACATATATATATATATATATACACATATATATATATGTATATATACATATATATATACATATATATATATATATATATATATATATATAACAATAAGAATAAAAAATAAATTATTTATTTACAATAAATTCTTTTTGATATATTTTCACTGTTTATTTATATATGTACCACTAGAGTCCCATTAGTTTCTATAAATAAATTAATACAAGAGATTTTTTTATACTGTTTTTGTACATATTTATTAATAGTCTAAATTAATTCTGTGCCTTTTTTATAGAAAAGGAATATTTAAACAAAAACAGAATCATTTCAAATCTCAAAATTTTGATTCAATTACGCATTATTTTGTATAACTGTACTTCATCTATCGAGTAACTCACGAATCCCTAGTGGAAAAAAAGATGCTGGCTTTGAGTTGATGAAGTCGTAATGCATTTTCGGACCACTTCCACTGTTTTAGCTTTTTTTGCATGTTTTATGTCTTAGAAAACTTTCCACCCAAAACTGACTAAATCATTCCTACGGCTTCAGCAGGATTTTTTTAAACTGGAATGCGAAAAGTACCCAATCCCTAATATGAAGCTTTTCGGACGGATCATTGTGTTCACTACTGTTTTGTGAGTTTATGTTAACTGCTTATTCAATATAAATATATATATATATATATATATATATATATATATAGTGTTTTTAAATATTAAGGTTTGCACTTGAAAATATTTAAACTGCAAGAAAATATTTTAATTTAAAACAGAGTTATGATTGATTCTATGTAAAAGCACTGAATTAATTTTTACACGAATTATTATTTAATCTTTTACTTACTATTTTTTATGACTAATATTTTTTACACCTAATATTATTATTTCTTTATGATAATCGATTATGTGCACATACTTTTATTTTTATATGTTATACATTTCATATAAAAAAGGTGTTAACATTGATTCTATATATATATATATATATATATATATATATATATATATATATATATATACACACACATATAATACATTAACATTAAAAAATAAATTAACAATTGGGTACTTAAACAGAATAATGATCAATTTATTATTATTAGTTGACGTTTGGATATTATTTATATGCTCCAATGATCCCGATTTTTTGTAAAACCATTAATTAAACATCAAGGTGTACTCTACGAGACAGTATATAATATACATATATTGTATCGACTTAGGAATGTTAGTAGAACAGAAATTAATGTCGGAGTTGAGTAGTGGACTTTTTTCCTTCGTCTTCTTTCTAATATTATCAGAACGTATTACGATCATTAGATATACACCATGTCGGCTGATAAAAAGCGGTTCTCTCGTGTTCAGTGTGAAAAAATGACAGGTGCTCTTTTTGCAAATTTTAGATGTGTTTTATTTATAAATTTAAATAATTTCTAATTGTGTCTGTATATATATATATATATATATATATATTCATCTGCACTCAAATTAATGGTTTGTAAAACGTAATATTCTAATTTATTGCCTTAATGATATGCGTGAGTATTTTTTCAGAAGTTTTAAGATTATTTATGGTAATTTTAATACTTTTTCAATGATTTTAGCGTTAAATTTGCATACTAGATAATACACAAGTATCCGCTACAAACATCCGAACACACACACACATGTATATATATATATATATATATATATGTGTGTGTATGTATGTGTATCGATTTTTTTTCAAATATATGTACATATAAATTATTAAACTTCAATTCAAACATATGTACAGATACTCATACAAACACATGCACATATATATATATATACATATATATATATATATATATATATATATATATATATGTGTGTGTGTGTTTACAAATGTGTGTGTATTTGTACATATGTTTGAATGGAAGTTCAATAATTTATATCTACATATATTTTGAAAAAATCGATTCGGTTTCTTTAAAAATACTTTTAGAATTATTTGAATATAAACATGATTCACAGCTGTCTCATATATAAAATCGTACAATTAATGAAAAAAAATTATCATGTTTTATGTAGTAATTAAGTGTCGGAAATCGTATTTACTATATTAAATTATTTATATAAAAAAATTACACATATTTCTTTTTTTTTTGTAACAGAATCAATAAAAATACAATTGTAAAAAGGTATTTAACAAAGTTACCGCTTTCATTGCTTAGAGCAGAAGTATAATTAATTCCTTTGTCAAAAAATTGGAATTGAATGTATAATTTAGTAAGAGTTGTTAAATTGCAAATAAAGCAGTGGTGTTCTGATCATTTTCATTCTTTCAGATAGTCTCAAGGGGGGCTGGACTTTTTCGCATGATTTAATGTTTCCCATCTTGATATTTTAACATGTTGTATCGTCATACAAGTGAAGCTCTCAGGCTTATTTTAACGTGTTCCTCACGAAGAACCCTGTGAATCCTAATATCAGATCAAAATATTTTAAATTTTTATTGTCCTCAAGAGTTTCATCGCTTTTTATTATATTTATACGTGTTGTCCAATCAAAATTAGGTATTTTACCAGTCCAGTACCTTTATATGGCTTTCTTATCTCTCACCGAGAGAAATATTGTTTTAAAGGAATATTTTTAAGCGTTTGGCACTCATACTTTGGCGTTCGAATTAAGGGATGATTCGAACGCAAGTACGCAAACAGGGTGTGGTTTTTAATTATATTTGTGCTAATGACCTTAGCTTTCGAACCGCCCTAAAACGCTAATAACTAACGAACTGTTGTTCAGTACTAATTTTGGTGTGTATCAAATCTTCAAGTAGATTTTAGTCGTTATATCTCTACTGTTTATACAATGACAAGTTTATTTTTTTTAAAGAACTAATCAAATGTCTGGATTTTTTGGTTTCCTCAGGTGGAATGCTTTACAAAAACTATTAGCAACGGATGCCATTTTTAAAGTTATTTTTTTTCCTTGAAATCAATATTCTTTGTTTTTATTTCTCCATTACTGGTTTTATTGTTCCACATTTTTTGATAGGTACTGTGTGGATTCATAGGTAGTTATGATAATTTTTGGGCACTTTATACGTTTTCTACATGGTCATTGCATATTTTATATGGTTGTTAGGGCATGAAAGATGGAGTTTTGTTGATTATTTTTTTGTTCATCATATAAATTGTTATTTAATTCACGTTAATATTTTTGTAATTTTTTTATGATATTTTGCATGTGGCTTTTATTTTATTAGGTTGATAAAAAAATAATTGAGGTTTATGACCTTCAAGTTCATATACATTTTTCCAATTGTGGTTCAGAACTGTTGGATGACTAACGCCTAAATTTTGTGCAAGCTCTCGAATTGTTGTGCGTGGTTCTGATTCAAGTAGCACCTTCAGTTGGTAGTTATGAAATGAAGAAGGACGCCTGCGACCTTCTTCATCTTTAAGGCTTAAGTCCTCAGCACGATTTTTTTAGAATCACTTTTGCACCGTACGTTCCTTAACAGTACCCACACCAAAACCATCGTTTAGTTTACAAACAGTTTCTGTTATTTTACCACTCGTTTTTAACTCATATAAAAAATGTTCTTATTTGTTTCTTTTGCACCAGGGCACATTCATAAATTAATTTTTCATTCATTTCACAAACCATAACACGATTCTGATCAAAACTGTTCAGTAATATATTATTCTATTCCGGTTTATTGCAGCAGATATTATATCTGTTTACTTCCACAATAAACAAATTATTTCTTATCGAATAAGATTTAAACCTAATGTTTTATAAAAAATCCTAAATGGCTAACAATTTTGGAATAAACAAAATGAAACATTTTCGAAAAAACATGAATAATTTGATAATTTTTGAATAATTTTCTAAGACATCTTCACAAAATGTACATATAATTCAAACAAAATTATATTCTAGAGATTGCAAAAAAATAAAAGTTTTTTTACAAAAACAATAATTTATCATTATAAAACTTAAATCTTTTTAGAAAAATAAACGATAACAATTCACATCTACAACACAAAACTGATCGATAAAACTCGGACTTTCGAATTTAAACCAGAAAGAGAAGAAATTTTTTTTATAAATTTAAAATAGATCATATATTATTTTCAATTCAATAAATCAATAAGTGTTTATAAAAAGAATTAAATCAATAAAGAAAATTCTGAAGAAAAGTAAAATAAATGAAAAGTAATGCATAATAATAAAAAGTGGAATATATTCAGTTAAGAGTATATTAAAAGATCTACTGAAACATAAAATAAGTGTACTAATAAAATAAAATGTGCTATAAAAACAATAATAAAGTATTAATTATAGACTGCATGTTTTCATAGCAATGAGTAGATGCGTTTTTTATTAGTCAATGCAGCCATATTTCAATAACAACAATGAAATCAATCGAGCATAGAATGCACGTTAACGTTTTAATCGATCGAGTATGTGTTTTTTCTGTTTTATTTTTCTGAAGTGTCACCGGTATTCGATTCAAACTCACTACAATTTACATCGTTCAATCGTTATGTAGCATCTCGAAAACTATCTCAAAAATGGTCTTTATATAGCGCGCGTTCTTATGTGTTCCAGTCACAAGGCGACCGAAGCAGACTATTCCTCCTCGATTCCTCTATTTTTGCAGCGTGCTGTTGTAAATCTTCATTTTATATATATTTTTTTTCCGCTACGTTCACCATCTGCCACACGCTATTTGTGCAGAGATGCGATGATATAACGTTCGATCGGTATGGAGGAAGAGTTGTGTCGTGTTTATTATGTAACAGGCCACACACACACATATAAGCATGTGTGTATGTTTTTCTATACGTTTCTCTCAGTATAGCTATGTTTCTAAGACTATGTGTATACGTACACGCATACATTCGCGTTATATATTTTATTTTTAAAAATGCAACAAACTTTTTCAAGGTAAACGTGTATGCGGAGAATTCCACGCTGGGCCATCGAAATGAAGTCGCTAACCACGCACGTTGTATATTCGGACATTTTTGCATTTTATTTTTTTCAACCGTTGTTTTGCATTTTTAGTACATTTACATTTATGCATATATATATATATATATATATATATATTCGTACGTGTATACGTACACATGAGAGATAATGTGATTTCTGAATGATTGTAAAATCTTTATTTTTCTAATTGAAGTCTGATAAAAAAGTAATTACAAATAAAAAAATGCACTTTGGAAAACAAAAAAATTCAATAAATTATATATAGTTTTATGAAAATTTCTGTAAATTTAATAATAACTCAAATTATAATTTCAATAAATAATAATTTAATTCCCTCAAGCTTTTAAAGCAAGGCGCAGATCTAGAAATCCATTGATGTTTTCCTGAAGAATATATTGTCTCATAGCGCTATCTTTTGGATGATATATATAAAGGTCACTGATATATTTCTAATGAGACTAAATTTATAACTTTTTCTTTCATTGTACTAAAATTACGGTTGAACAAAAATCAGAAAAATCACGGTTTTCTCATTTGAAAACCTATAAAAATGGTGAACTTGAGAATTCGGTTCAACAATATTTTTTTTCAAACGTTCATCATTAGAAGAAAACGTATAAAAAATTCCGAGACTACACATTCTTCACGTGCATCGGAAAAAATTTAAAATTCTATGTGTAACGATATTTTTTGATTCATTGGTAATTTTTTTCTGATAAAAAATGATTTCTTATCAAAAAAATGACAAGAAAAACAGTCAAATGGTACAAAAAACTTTTCTTCCATATTTTCGATCTTACAATCTACAACGTATACGTTATTTACTTCCGTGTGAATCGTAAAGGAATGAGTCTTGCTGACAACTAACTTATATTGGCTTCACATATTGTTCAAAATGTTGCTCCAAATGTATCTTCTACGAGAAATCCAAAAACAAAGTTTCCGGATAGAATACCATTAGATCATTGTCAACGAGCACAGTGGGTATTTTATAAAGCAAATGGAAGAGACTGACGTCCAGGTACAAGATGTGACCAATGTCTAACTGTACTGAGCACACTGAATTGTTTTAAAATTTTTTACACTCAACAATAATGTTATTTCTGTAAATTTTCAATTGTAATCAATTTTTCGTTTCCAATTATATGTTTCCAATCAAGAGATTTATGTTTCCCCGAATATTATCAACGATTTTCCACGATATATCATATAGATGTGAAATTTCCAATGGCTAATCTGAATTAACATATTTTTTTACAACAAACAAACTTGCAATTTTTATTTTGTTTATGATAAAAGAATGTCCAATTAATCAAAAAATATTTGTCAAAAAATTCCCCCTTTTTAGCATCCTTTTCCCCTTCTCGGATCCAAAGGGTTAAAACAGCTTCAGTTAGAAAAAACAATAGTTACATTATTAATGTATACATAATATAGTACTCGCAATGAGGGTAAATATAATTTCACAAGTGATTTTTCACAATGAAATTTATTTATTTAGATGACATTTTCACAAATGAATTCTTTTTGACTTCAAATAAAAAACATGTGTTTGCTTCCAAAAATAATATTCAATAAAGATTTTTCTGTACATTGTTATTCTGAAGATGATAGCATCGCTATTAAAATACGTACGAACAATAGTCAATAATTCCTTATTCAACATTTTTAGTCAGATTATATTTGTGATTAGTGGGGTTAAAAAGGAATTTATTTGTTAAAATGTCATTTAAAATGTTTTATTTAATGTTGTTCAGATATCAAAATTATAACTACGGCATATATATATATATATATATATATATATATATATATATATATATATATATATATATATATATACATACATATAATATAAATATACATATATATATATATATATATATACATATACATCTACTATAATAAAAATGTTTAATATTATTTATAGATTTACGATCGTTTGCGATTACAACCGAATGTTAACGATTAGCGAATAATGGATTAATGTTAATGAATAGTATTGTATGTAAATGGAATTATTCGCGACGGGAGAACAAGCGGGGGCGAAGCCACCTAACGGTCGGCGATCCTTGAGAGTAAGGGGCGGAGCGCCCTGATATATCTATATATATATATACATATATGAGATATAAATAGAATTAAATCCAAGAATAAAATTCAACTCTAGGCATCTTACATTATTTACTTTTTAAATGACAATAGCATACATCCCTCAGCTTAATAGAGAATTATTCATTTGAATCCAAACCGGATTTGATGTAGTAGTTGTACTTCATGTCGACATATTGAGATACCTTAGACTAATTTTATTTAATTCATCAATCACTTTGTCTATCTATTCCAATGTTTTTTTTTTAAAAAAAACAAGAACTTATTTAATAAAACGAATATAAATGAATTTTTCATTTTTACTTCCACCTTTTAACTAAGTAATTTCTACACCGTTTTTAAGATCGATACTAAATTCTTTTGGTAATATTGCATCCTCTTATAAGTCACATTTTTCGGTTTCAATTTTATTCTTTCTTCAATGTTTTCAACGACCTCATTGCATTTTTCTAAGTTGCTTTATAATTTATAACTTGTACACAAGCGAAATATAAATATATATATATATATATATATATATATATATATATATATATATATATATGCAGATACATAATGACAGCGTTAGCGAAAATGTGCACGTTTTTTTAGGGCAAATAATTATATATATTTCGAGAATAATGATAGCACAAAAACGATTTGAATAAGTATTTAATTCGCAGACGATTATTTGTCAAGGTCCTTTTTCAATTTTATTGTACTGTCAATTATTTAGAAACAGATGTAAAACATCTATTGTGTGTCTTATATAAAAATAATATACCATGGTGTTATTGAATATTATTATATTAAATACATCCCGATTATTATACTTTTAATAATATGCAAGTACATATTTGAATAAAGATGCAAGAAAAATAATCTCAAAGAAGAGAATTATTTATAATGAAAGGAAAAAACACTAATTAGTAATGAAATTAAGATACATACATATATATATATATATATATATATGCATATATATATATATGTATATATATATATATTTGCATATATATATATATATATATATATCATAGATATAAACTATTTTAGTCCAAATTATATGGTAATCAATCTTTCATCTAATATATGCAAAAAATGTCCATTTTCACTATTGTATCACTATATTTCTCCTTTTATGAGATTTTTAATTTTTATTTAAGTGACAGAATACTATTAGTGACTAAATTATATTAACAACAAATATTCAAAAATAATGTATCACTAACTTCTAAAAATACATTATTCTTTTTTACTTCTCAAGAATAAACAGTGTATATTCAATAATATTCAAACATAAAATATTAATTTTCACTCTTACTTTTCACTTTATTTTTCTAGAAAATTAACAATATGTTATTGGGAATAGTGTACTTTTGAAACACACACACACACACATATATATATATATATATATATATATATATATATATATCCAAGAATTCAAAAAATTATATTATTTTTTATTTAGTATTTTATTTTAATTTTATTTTAATATCGAATTGAATTAAAATACTAAATAAGAAAGTTACATGATTTTTTTAATATTTTCATATGAAAGTTTAAATTGAATCACTCTCTCTCTGTTTCTCTCTCTCTATCTATCTATCTATATCTATATATATATATATATATATATATATATATATATATATATATATATGTCCTAGTATTAAATTTCAAAAATAACAAATATTTTACAAATCTATTATTCATAAATATTTTCATCCAATTTAAGTTTTATGCTTTACGTAGAGAGTTACTTACATTTGACAAACACAAATTGACAATGAATCATTATTAAAAATCAAAATTCATTTTTGACAATGTAGATAAATTCAGTTTCATAAATCAATTAATTTTTCAACACACACAAACCATAAAAAATATTTCTGGTCAATTATGTTCAATAAATTATTAATTATCATTTTTAATTATTGGTTATGTGTATTTCGTTGATGATGCCATCATTTTCAGAGCACTTACTTCAGAAACATCTCATTCTAGATCTGATCAATATCTAGATTTAGATTTCTTTTGTACTTTCTGATTAACAAACAATACAATCAATAATGATTAATAATGATTTTTTATTAATTTATTGATTGTTTTTGACTACAAAATAAGTGTACAGTTTGAGGTGTGAAAAAAATAATTTATTTGTGGAAAGTGTTCAAAAATGATTGTGATCTTCCAACTCGACTGGCGGTTTCATGTGTACAAAATAAATATGAAGTTGATAGTATTGTGAAAGATATGTGAAAAACAATCCTCAACAAATCAATTATGATGTTAATATGATCTGAACAATTACCACGAAACTCCATACAACCATGTGCCCATGAGATAAAAATCAGCAGAACTTGAATTTATTGCATGCTTCTATAAATTGTTTCAAATTCAATACAAATATAAAGACAAATCTGAATTCGAAATATCCTTTTACCAATGACAATTCCATACAAAATATATTTTACAAATCACTCAAATATCTTATCTAATCCGTAATCAATTTTTTATTGTTCTATTTATAATAACTCGTCACTGGTGTAATATATAAATAGATATGTTAAAAATTTACCTTGAACTAATATAGTAATGTATGGACGATATATATATATATATATATATATATATATATATATATATGTAATAACACCTTTAAAAAATTCAATCCTATGAAGGTTAATTGAAATTGGAGAAAGGGTACGTACACATATGAAGGTTTTTCATGTATGCATAAAAACATTCGGCGATTTTTTTATAACTCAATATCTTAAATATTAATTTATTTTATATTATATATATATATATATATACATATACACTTGTTACACATACACACGTTGTAGAAATAAACTATCTAAAACCTATAATTAATAATAATGTAATAAAGTGATTAATTATAACATTTAAGGATCTATTTTAATATTCAATCTGTTTTATCTTGTAAATCGTCCGTGAGAGCATATTAAAATTGATTGCGATCATAGAGATTAATATGTTGTATTAATTTCTAAATTCTGTCTTGAAAATAACTTTAATGTTGTTCTATGCGGAACAGTCGAATAGAAAAGAATTATATCTTACAAATATAATTATTAATACGTTATAAAGATTATAAGTCCGAATTGGGGTTAAGAGGATATATTAACATTGTTAAAAATATTTTTTATAATATTATTAGGTTGGTAAGAAAATAAAAGCGTTGTTTTCTGAATTATAACCTTCATTTTTTCATTGAAAGTGTCATTTCATCGTGTTCATGTTAATATCATTTTAAAGTCCAATTTTTCAGTCTGTATTTGTAATATCGTCTTTGATTTTATTATTAATTTTGCTTAAAATTGAGCTATTGAATTAAAAAGGAAAAGAAGCAAATAATACCATTTTTTGTATGAGTCCAAAACGGGTGCTAAAGCAGCAGAAACTGCTTGTAAACTAAACGATACTTTTGGTATGAGTACTGTTAAAGAATGTACGGTGCAAAAATTCGGGGTGGTTTTAAAAATTTCGTGTTGGGGACAAAAGACTTGAAGGTGAAGAAATTCGCGGTTGTCCGTCTTCAATTCATAACGACCAACTAAAAGCGTTATTGAATCAGAACCACGTACAACAATTCCGAGAGCTTGCACAAAACTTGGGCGTTAGTCATCCAACAGTTCTGGGTAACAAATGGAAAAATGTATATGAATTTGAAGGTCATAAACCGCAATTATTTTTCTACCAAACTTAATAATTACAGCAGCAACGTGTAGTATAATATTTTCTCAAAAGATTTCATTAATCATACGAATGATAGAGTTATAATACGACCGGAAGGACAGTTAAACATGATAGCAGAAGCACGGTTATCATTCGAACAGTACGAGACAGTTTTAAAGTGATATTGTAAATTTGAGAATGTGCATGAGTAGAACGACAATGGTAGCTTAAGTTTGCAACAGAACCTCTAATATGCCTGATAATCGCATGCATTCATGATAAATTTAAAATCGATGATACTGTGTGTGGTGTGTACAAGCAAAGATCCGGGAAAACTCTCACAACAAATTCTTCTTACTCGAATATGGTTTTGGAACAATTTACACACCATAAAATTCCGCCAAACTATATACACTTGAGAGGAGTCATCAGATCAAACATACAACAAATTCTTAAGAGAGCAAAATGTATAGTTTACATCTCAAGATGTTACATACCATGAATGAAGACGACCCTTATAGAAAAATGCAGTATTGTGAGTGATTGAGGGTTGAGGAAAATTGAAATGTGGTGCGTAGCAATCACAGAGGACACTTTTTCAACGTCGCTCGTGCAGTTCGCCGAAATCAAAAATGTCTGAACTTTAATGGTGACCACTTTGAACGCCTCTTGTGATTGTAAAAGTCAAACATGACTCACAGCTATCCCTTAAAGTCTGTATAATTTTAGTAATAAAGCTTTTACGCAAATATTTTATACGTTAAAGTGTATATACGTTTTTCTGGCCTCTACTAAATATTATCAATAATCAAAACTGATGAACACTTTTTCAATTAGTTGTATATCGTATAAAATTCCTTTATACGACATTCATCAATCATTTAAATATATGAAACGTATATTTGAAAAATTAACTCAACTACCAAAACGACTAGTATACATAAACAACAACAAATTGTATCTCGATTAAGTATTAGTCGATTCTTAATGCCACTGCGATACATAGCCGTATCTGTTAACTAAAGCAGCAGTTTATGTTTAATTAATTATCTCTTCGAAATAAACTATAAGAATAATAAAACTAGATAATGATGCAGTGACGTATGCGTTACCAGTTTGATTTGCTGCGTGTCGAACAGATAACTGCATACACTCTGCCACGTGCTATCTCAGAATAGCCGTAATAAATTTAATCTATTATGCGAACGAAATAGACTACTCACGTTTTATTATAATTTAACTAGATAATGAGTATCTCGGACGAAAAAATCGAAACAGAAACGTAAAAAACAAATATTATTTATTTGCGATTTATCTGAAATGCATTTCGTTGTACTTTGTTTTACTCGAAATTGATAATAAATAATAACATTATCATGTTTTTGATAATTCGCACGCGCTTAAAGATCTACATACATATATATATATATATATATATATATATATATATATATATATATATATATATAATATATATATATATACATATATATATACATATTATATATATATATATATATATATATATATATATATATATATATATATATATATATATATATATATATGTACATATGGACCTACGAAGTAAATTTTCTATTCAAATTACATCCAAGTAAACTCGAATAATAAATACAGTTAAACTTTCATAATTTGAAATTGTTAGAAGTGGAATATATTTTAGTGCCAACAGCGTCTAGGGACAAATTTTATATAAATTTACTTCTATAACTCGAACTCTATTATTCGAAAGAGTTTTTATCTTATTGGATAATAATGAACAATTTATTGATAGTAAGCTATTTTACTAATTTTTTGTTAAAGTATTATGTTGGTAGGAAAATAATTGCGGGTTTTGTTTTCTGAATTCTAATGTTAATTTTCTTCAATGAAAGTGTTATTTTATCGTGTTCATGTTAATATCATTTTAAAGTGCATTTTTTGGTTTGCATTTTGGTATAACGACTTCGGTCTTATTATTAATTTTTCCTTAAATTGAGTTACTGAATTAAAGATGGAAAAGAAGCAAATAAGAGTAATTTTTTGTATGAGTTCAAAACGGGTGGTAAAGCAGCAGAAACTGCTTGTAAACTGATGTTTTTTTGATGTGGGTACTATTAACGGAACATACGGTGCAATGGTGGTTCCATAAATTTCGTGCTGGAGACGAGAAGATGAAGAAGGTCAAGAATGAAGATAAGCAGAATATATATATATATATATATATATATACATTTACCAAGAAATTATTAATTTAAATTACCTTTTAGTTACACTATTTCTACTAACTATGGATACATTTTGATTTTTAAGTACTTGTGTTTGACAAGAAAACACATTTTTTTGGGCAAATTATTTCTTACTTTTCATGGTAATCTCCTTTGAGCTCTATGCACTTAGTCCAATACATTTCCAATTTTTTTATCTCTTTCGAATAGTACAGTGTGTAAAACTCCTCAAAATAGGCATTTACAGCAGCGATAATTTCCAAATTTGATACAAGACTTTACCTCCTAGCCATTTGTTCAAGTTTGAAAAAACTCACTCGGTGTCAAATCTGAAGAACATTATGGATGTGAAAGCAATTTGTAGTGCAATTCATACTATTTTTCCATCGCAATTATTGATTTGTATGCCGATGCATTGTCGTGATAAAAGATCACTTTATTCTTTGCCAAATGAGGACAATTTTTCTCAATTTCATCATTTCGCTGGTCCAATAATGATGTATAATAGGCTGCTGTTATTGTTTTCTCTTTTTCAAGATAGTCGATTTGCAGTATTCCATTAATATTACAGAAAACAGTCGCCATAACTTTTCCTGCTGATAAAATGACTTTTGCCTTGTTTGGTACACGTTCGCCAGGAGAAGTCCATTGTTTTGACTGCTCTTTCGTCTCAGGTGTGTGGTGATATATCCATATTTCGTCAACGGTTATGTATCGACACAAAAATTCATCTCGATTACGTTTAAATGTCGTTAAATGCTCCTTTCAAATGTTTATTCGAATGCGTTTTTGGTCGACTGTGAGCAAACGCAGCATCAATCTGGCGGATAGATTTTTCTTATACAAATATTCGTGTAAGATGTTCCGTACACCTTTATCTGAGATGCCAACTATCCGAACTATCTCCTGCACTTTGATTCTACGATCATTTAAAACAATGTCATGGATTTTTTCAATCATCTCTTCAGTAGTCGCTTCAATTGGACGCCCTGGATGTTCACAAATGCTTATGCGATCACATTTAAATTCATTGAACCAATATCTGACGGTTGTCATCGAAGGTTCAGTCCCCGTAGACAGCGTATAACTTTTATTTAATTTCTCCACACGTTTTCCCACTTAAAAACAAAAATCTAATCACTGACCAATACTATTTTTTTCCATAGTTAAGAAAGAGCAATAGTTGTTTATTTTGAATGATTGTTGAAACTAAGCTAATTATCATATTTTGTTCAAACTTTGACAGCAGTAGTTTGAAAGATAATGCTGTTAAAATATATTTCAGTTTGATATCAGTGATGCCATTTCTTGTCAAACGCATGTAATTGTCACTCTACCCTCGTAGTTTTTTATCTATTATTACAATCTGATAAAATTATATTTTATAAATTATAACGACATTTTATTGAATAATTGATTACAAATGAATATTTTCTATTGAAAAACAGAATTTCCAAGGATTTAATTATATTAAACTGACTTGGGATACATTTATTTATATGCAAATATCAAGGCATAACATAGATGGGCAAATTTTTCTGAACTCATATTGGGGCGCAGAGCATTGAAATGGTTAGTTATTAAAAATATTTCATGTAAGTGAAATTAAACATTGTTGAGGTTCGAATGATAGATTTTTATTTGATTGAAGGATATTCACAATGATATAAAATAAAACCGGATCTGCATAAAAAAATATAAACAAGTTGTATATAAAAATATGATTTATAAATTGAATAAGCATTAACTCAGAAAAAGATCCATTGTTAATAAATTTTGAAAATCATTCATCGTGCCAAGAAAGTGCATTTCGCTGGAACTGAACCTTGTGAGTCACAAAAACAATTTTCAAGTATCGGTATTTAATGCATGATACAACGATTCGATAACACTTTAGTGTACAGAAATGCAATTCGCGAAAGTTAAAAAACCACACATATTTTGTATGCTGTTAAAATAGAATCTACTACCAAGGTTACATCGATAAAAACACCAAAAAAAAGCACCACGTTCGTTTTATAACATCTTGTGCAGCTTGTGAGCGTTTACAAAAATAAATTGGATTCGTTTCAAAGTGAGACACAAAGAGCATACGGATTTTTTCGCTGTTCTGTGTACGTAACTACATTGCAATTTTAACTCCTTTTCATGGCAACGTTCCGTGCGAAATATTAACACTTTTTTTTAGTCGTGCAGCGCTGTCCGATGCAATTATCTATCTTTATTTGAAAATTTCGCTCTGCTCGAAAACTGGTCATTCTTTGTGCAAGTATGTATGCGGAGGATTTTTTTTTAAAAAACGTACGTCGCTTTTAACTGTACACGAACTGTTTTTGTTTAGTGGTTTCGAAAGTCAAACTTTAAGTTATTTAATGCCAAATATTCGTTCAACTTTTTTCCGGTTTGATGATGATGCAGTTATTTATACATTCAATGCAAAATTTAATTCAATTCGTTTTCGTTTTAATTGGATTTTTAGCAAGAACTATCCGCAAGTATTGTTACTTAAATACTTGTTTATTTTTATTTTACATCGTACAATGTACATATATATATTTATCTGTTACAGTGTTGCAGTAATAACAAAACGATCAATTTATTGTTATATTGTATAAAAGAAAAGTATTTGTGTACAAGATTATAAAAAAAAAACTATTCGTGTTTTTAAATTTGGGAATAGTTATTATAATAATAATACATTAAAGCATAAACATAACTAGATTTAAAAATAAATAATATTTATAAAACCATACAAACAAATTCACTATATAAATTAATGTATTGTGATTGAAAAATAGTTACATATCTCTTTCATGTATTTGTTCTGTATAGCAATTTTTAATTTTCACATACTACAAGAATGATCTGAAAATTTCGCGGCCTAACATGTAAGTAGCGGTAACATTTGAAATATTTGTGGCGCATTACAAAGCGATATGTATCTTATACATAACCTCAAAGTCTATAATTAATGTGTCAAGCAGTTTGTTACAAATGTCAATTAAAATAAAGCCCTTTTTGTGCCGTTGTTGAAATGATTAAAGTTAAACATCGTGTGGTAATAAAGTTTTTTTTTATCAAAAAAGGCTTAACGCCAACAGAAATGTTTAATGATATGAAAAATGTACTGGATGATAGTGCACCTTTATATACACAACTGTAAAGCAGTGGGCAGCTGAATTTAATTGTGATCGTGCAAGCTTACAAGATAACCCGCGTAGTGGACGTTCGAAAACTGCAACGAGAGAAGAAATCATTCATAAAGTGCACGATATTGCCTTATAGGATCGGCGATTGAAGGTGTCCGAAATTGCTAAAGTTGTGAGTGTCTCAGATAAACGCGTGTATCACGTCCTAACTTAAGAGTTAGGTATGAAAAAGCTATCGGCGAGATGGGTGCCGTGTTTGCTGACAATTGATTATAAACGCATTCGAGTACAAATTTCCCAAGACTGTTTGGATCAATTTAAGAAAGATATAACTTAGTTTTATCCGGCGATTTATGACTACAGATGATACTTCGCTACACCATTAAACTTCAGAGTCCAAACAATGAAAGCATGGTGATTCTTCGCCACCAAAAAAAGGAAAATCAGTTTTATCGGTTAAAAAAGTTATGGTTTCAATTTTTTGGGATGATAAAGAGATCCTGATAATTGACTACCATTCAGGGGGTCAAACGATAGAGAGTATTACGCTAAAGTTTTGAATCGACTCGATTAAACAATTCATAAGAAAAGACCAGGTTTATCAAAGAAAAACAACATTTTCTATCAGGACAATGCACGTTCTTGTAAAAGTGTTGTATCCATGGTAAAAGTCGCTGAACTGAAGTACGACTTACAGTCCCATCCAGTCTATTCTCATGATTTGGCCAGCTCAGATTTCTATTTGTTCCTAAAATTTAAAAAATCTTTGGTGGTAGGCGATTTTCGTCAGATTAAGAACTGATAACAACAGTGTATTGCTATTTTGAGGACCTTCAAGAAAAGAATTTCTCGAAAAGCATAAAAGCACTGGAGCATAACTGGATGGAGTACATTGAAGTTCAGGGTGACCATTTTGAAAAATAAAAGTAATTTAAAAACACGAGTTATATTCTTTCATGTATAGGTCGCTAACTTTTCAAATCATTCTCGTAATAATAGCAACTTCTAGTTCTCCTGTTGTGTAACCAGACAAAAACTTTCAGCCCCTATTGCAGAATGAATGCCGAGTGTAGAGGATTACGACTCACGTATCACAAATTAACTGTTAATCTCGTATGTTGGTGTTTTCACTAAGAAGTGAACATTTTTTCGTGACCTTCCGATGGAAATTGTTTCTCGCAATTCATTCTTAAAAGCTACAAAATACCAATGAAAACGCTATTTTAATGATCTAACCAAGGTTAGTTCGTCTTTTTTATATCCGGCGAGTCTACCTCTCCCCTTTCATAGAATAAGTATCGATCATACAAATTTATTATATTGTTGAGCTGAGAGACCCGAGGGACTCTCCGCTGGAGCAAATACCGAGCACTAAATCACAACTCGCACTGTACACATTTATAAATGATCCTGGATTCAGCAGAAAATCATTGTGGTGAAACAATTTTTCATTACTTCCAGACAGAGTTGCATCTTAGTGTAAGACCAGCGAAGCTCCAAAATATCTGCGGAAGCAACCTCTTACTGGCTTGTAGAAGTTTACAATTCGTGCAGATCTAATTTATTGATGATTTCGTGGATCGAGATTTTCACTAAGTGGTGGAGCATTTTTCATACCCCCTTCCCACTTCTCGACGGATGTCATCTTACAGTCTACCCAATAGATCTTCAAAGTCTTCATAAAAGTAGTTTTTTGTATTCGCCTGCATTAGTAGATCATCGATACGAATCTTTATATACGAGGGTCGTTAACAAGTATGGTAAAAAGTAAGTTAAACACCGTTTTTTGTAAAAAATGGATTTTATTTCTCAACATAGACTCCATTGAAGGTTATACACTTGATCCAGCGAGTTTCCAATTTGTTCATTCCGTTGGAAAAGTAGCTTTTCTCAAAGTTTGCAATGACTAAGTATAAAATTTTGGTCAATCATATTTTTAAATCAACTAATATACATGAGTGATTTGATAAGTATGATAAAAAAAGCAAGTTAAACACCGTTTTTTGGAAAAAAATCATTATTTTTCTCAACATAGTCTGCATTGAGGGTAATATACTTGGTCCAGCGAGTCTCCAAATACGCACTGACGGTGGCGATGACATCCTCATTTGACGAGAATTTCTTCCCACTGAACAAATTTTTTAAGTGTGGGAAGAAGAAGAAGTCGCACAAGACCAAGTCCGGAGAATAGGATGGATGAACAACCAATTCAAGGCCTAATTCATGCACTTTTGCCATTGAGATGGTCGATTTGTTGGACGGCTCGTTGTCCTGTTGAAAGAACACTTTTTTGTACGCCAATCTAGGTTATTTTTATTTTAGCTCTTCTATCAAATGGTCCAATAATTTTGCATAATGAGCTCTTGTTATAGTTTTTCCTTTCTTTAAGTAGTCCATCAGAATAATTCCTTAGGAATCCCAAAAAACAATGGTCATCACCTTCCTAGCCGAAAAAACGGTCTTCGCCTTCTTCGACGCAGTTTTACCAGTCATTGTCTATTGCTGCCTCGACCTAGTATATAGTGGTGGATCTATGTTTCATCCACGATGACAAATCGACTCAAAAGTGCCTGTTCGTTTTTTTTTTCATTTTTGTGACAACTGCTACAATGTTCGCTTCAAACATCTGTAGAAAGTTAACAACGTGTCACTTCTGGCTGAAATTTCTCCCTGCTGATTTGAAAAATGACACTTGATAGCCAAGACGTTACCAAATGAATGGTGGAGCCACATCATAGAAATTTATCAAACTTATCAAACGACCCTCGTACTACATCAAGATAATTCCTTACTCCACGCTGAAAAAATGAATATCAAGATGTAAATATCGAGAGATTAGTCCTCTTCTCTTCCATTATAAATAAATTAACAATTACAAAAACGGCCACTCAAATGTAACGCATAAAACAGCAAATGGTGCATCTATGTCCGCTGTTATTAACAAAAATAAACCTCTAATTAATAAACGAGTGACTACTGATACAAAAACATATAAAATTCATATTATGATAATTAATAATAAATATACCAAGATGTTAAAGAAATTGCATTAAGTGTGATGCAAGACAATGATACTTGTTTGAAAAAGTATGTCCTAGTAAAAACTTAATTATTTTTATAATAAACGTTATAATTATATTGCGAATAATTATTGATTCATCTCCGTATTAGAAACACAAAAAAATAGAAATATGTTTTACACGAGCACATCTTTAATTTACTATTCATCATTAAAAAAATCAAATTTAAATAAATACAATTATAATCATTATATGTTTTTCTCAATTGAATAAAAAATTTAAACAGGAAATATTTGGTGAAGAAGAAGAATTAAAATAGACTGTTGTCAATAGCAAAAATATTATTTTAATGTTATATAAGACTTCTTTAAAAAATTAAAAATGTTGAACTCGAAAGTGAAACCTTATCATTATTTTTTGTATCAATTCCAAGAATCTTGCTATACACTCGCGATAATTACATAAGCAATTAAATAAAGAAAGAAACAAATAAAGAATCATAATTTTGTTTTCATCACTTAAACATTAACAGAGTGAAAAAAGGCGTTTCAATGAAAAGCATAAACTGATATCAAATCAGATCAGACGAGATGATGTCGATGTGACCCATCGAAATGCAATTGAATTTCAAACGCAATCATCCTTCAAGAACAACACTTTCGCCATTATCTGAAATTCGCGTTACACTGACGTGTTCGCGGAAACGTACCAGTCGAACGAAATGAATTGACAAAATCGATTCAATTTCAACAATTATGCATTTCTAGGTCAGTGTTTCCAATGTAAACAGATATCGACTAACGAAATACGTTGGAATCACGACCCGCCGGCATGCCAAAGAGATTCGAACATATCGAATATTTAAATTATTATTTCGAATGCGTTGGTATTGAATTTACATTCGACAAAAGGTTGAGTTTCGAATAAATTTTGCATACTGCAACTCATATTGATTATTATGTGAAAAAAATATATAGGTATTTTTAGAAATAAGGAAGTCTTTCAATTTTATTTGCTTTGAATGCAAAATCTTCCTGTTTACCTTCATCAAATTACTCGTATAAAAAATTATCTAGAGAGAATATTCAAACGGATTCATTTTTCTTCATCTACGACGAATTCAAATTAAATCGTTTTTTATTTAAGAATATTAGTCAAGTGTTTTTTTTTTGTACTCATTTGCTATTTACTGTTTATTTTTTTACTGAAACTTTCAAGAATCTTCTTCCTTCTTATACATTTCAAGAGTATTTTTTTTTTGTTAATCTAATCATCTTAAGCATTCATTTTTCTTAAGGAAACCGACATTTTTTTATTAACTCCTCATATTATAAACATTTAAATTAATAGTGAGTTATAATATCAAGTTAAAATAAAACTGATATCAAGTTATAGCAAGTAAGATTACCATCTTCGCTTCAGAAAATATTATTCTGGTTGGATATGACATTATCTAAAAAATACTTTAAAACGACAATGGTATATTGATATCGGTTTATATTAGAAAATATGTAGAATTGTGCAACAGCATCTAATATCTACATGAAAATGGCACTTGTTCCGAAATTAATAGTGAAGAACAGTCATTCAAAGATTAAAAAGGATCAGCAGCGTCAGGACAACACATTAATAAAATCAAGGATATAAAAATATACAATTATTATCTAGGATTGTATTGTTAAATCACGAATCGAACATATCACTACAATCCAAAAACAGACAAAACTTTGGTGATTTGAAAATAAACTACCATTAAACAAATTTCACAGCAAAAAGAACACTAATAAAAATGATGACATCTTGTATCTATTAATTAAACATAGATACTTTAGGAATTCAATTGCATTATACAAAGTGCCTAAAAACAGTTGATTTTTTTCTACAAATTATATCAGACAACAATATCAGTTTATGAAACCAGGTTACCCTTCAATAAGAACCACTCTCTTCTACATTGTAAATACCAATATCACAGAGGCTCACGATTCACATCTTTAAACGGTTTTATCGTTTCTTCGAGGATTTTCGATTTCTGGAGCTCCATAAATGCATTTTCTAGATTTCACTTTTTAGATGCAACGTGTGATAGGAGCAATTCTCAATCACTTACTGAAAATCTTAACCCACGAGATTACGAATAAAGCAAGTTCAGCAGATTGTAAGCATCTATGCTTGCAATTTGCTTGGGTTTTTCGGTAGCACAGTACTAGAATTTTCGTTTCCAAAATAGAAAAACCTTTCGTGACCCTCTGGTGAGGTTGTTTCTTGTATGTCATCCAACAGAGTTCCAAAGTGCCCACAAAAAAACTATTTTACTGGTTGGTACATAGTTTCTGTCTCACTATCGTCCGAATCAATTGTTTTCAGACAAGCACTTCATCCGCTTCTTTTAAATATATTATTTGGAAGAAAAATACTTGCGGTTTATGACCATCAAGTTCATATACATTTTTCTCTTATTTGATTTTCCTAGCTGCTTTAAATGGTCCAGAACTATCGGATGATTAACGCCTAACTTTTGTTGAAGCTCTCGAATTGTTGTGCTTGGTTCTGATTCAGTTGGTCGTTATGAGCTGAAGAAGGATGCCCACGACCTTCTTCTTCTTCAAAGCTCTCGTCTCCAGCATGAACATTTTGGAATCACCACTGCATCGTATATTCCTTAACCGTACCCACACCAAAAGCATTGTTTAAAAAATGCTCTTATTTATTACTTTTCCATATTTATTTCATAGCTCAATTTGAAGCAGAACAAAGTCGATGTTACCAAAATACAGACCGAAAAATACACTTTAAAATGGTATTAACATGAACACGATTATATTAACATGAATCTGATTATATTAATGAAAATACTATTATATCACTTGCACTCAGTTCGACTGTATTTATTATGTTTTGTCTACTCTAATATTTTTTCTTGTTACTATGTTTTTTTTCTCCTTCCATCTTTCTTATCACATATCTAAATTTGATTATCATTATAAAAATAACTTTGGTTATAAGTAATTATAATTAAGGTTGTTAATAAAAACCAAAAGGTTATATGTGGTCAACAATATAGTGAACAAGTATTTTAATTAAAATTTGTTTTAATATTTATATATATATATATATATATATATAGAGAGAGAGAGAGAGAGAGAAAGATACATAATGACATTTAACATTATTTCACTTACTTGTGATAAAAATTTCATTGTTCTACATCCAGATTAGAGACCTGAAATAAGAAAAATATGTCATAACAAAAAATTAAAATTAAAAAATGTAATTATACTTTTTAACCATAGTTTATATCCTATTGAGGACTTAGAGACAACGGAACTTCGAAATATAGGAATTATATAATTTTTTTGTTATAATTTTGGATCAATATGTAAATATACAGCTTTTTTAGTGTTTTAATGACGAATTATTAGGTTGGTAGAATAATAATATGAATTTAAAGGTCACAAACCGCAATTATTTTTCTACCAACCAAATATATATATATATATATATATATATATATATATATATATATATACTTAATTCTTAAATGGTGAGTAAAGTGTTAATATTATCGTTTATATTTATTTTCAAATATATAAAAATGTAATACGAATTATCTGTTGAATATATATATATATATATATATATATATATATATATATATATATATATATATATATGTGTGTCATATATAATACAAAGATTTTTTAAAATAACTACATATTTTGATAAAGCTCGTTTTATTTTTTTAAAAAAAAATACAAGCACGCGTAAGTTCTAATTGATAAAAAAAACATGTTGTTATTGAGAGATAATGTTGACAAAATTAATATTCTATTTTTAGTTTCAAATATATAAATAGAATATTAGCATACATAATGCATTTCATATATAACTACGCACACCTTGAATCGGTAATAAATTCGTTGCAAATTCAATTTATTATAATATCTAATGAATAAATACTCATATGTATGTATGAACGCATATATATATATATATATATATATATATATATATATATATATATATGTATGTATGTATCTATATAATATCTGACAATCAGAAAATATTTAAAACAATTAATGTTTTATTAAGGAAGTCGACATTATGTCAAATCAAATGAAGTCAAGGTAAGAAGAAACAGGCGTTTTAATAAAGAATTCGGTAATAGATTATTCGAGAGAAAGAATACAAAAAAACATATATTTTTTGTTTATAATGTCAATTAAACACTGCATTTTTTGTTCTTGTTTTAGGATACATTATCTTTTTATTATTAAGAATTACTGATTATAATAAATAATTTTTCTATTAATATTTGTACACTAATTATTATTGTAATTAACTCTTCAAATAAAAAAGTTTTCTTATTGAAAATGTTCAGTAATTAATTATTAATCATTTATTGTTACTTTTGATCATTTTGATGACGATGTTATCGCCCTCGGAGAGAAAAAGTACAGAAACATATTCATCTACCTTAGTGTTACGAGAACAACAGTATTACTAACTGGTTGAATAAAAATTCATTTCTGCTACTTAGAATACCAGTGTCTCTATCATGGGTGGGTGTTTGCTTCGATAAGAGGAGCCAAATTTATACTTTTCAAATATTTCTGAATGTTCAAGAGCCACATAAAATATTGTTTTAAAATTGTATTTATAAATATCTATTTTTATGTCTATTGTCTAAGAGACCGTTTTAAAATTCACATTTTTAAATAAACTTTTCTCAAAAATTTACACAGTAACCCGTCCCGAATTTGGTTTCATTGCAATTAGCAAGTCAAAAACAAAAGTGCAAGTACATAAACAAAATTGTTTAGTTTCATATCTTTTTTTTAAGGATCGTCCATAACCGTAAAGACATATTAAACAGCAGTTTGAATGCATAATGCATATGGATGTTTGAAAAGACAAAAATGTAAATTACCCGTTTATATATAAAACATTCTAATATTGATACATACTATACTACTATAGATTATTAATGTAAAAGTTTAGAAAAAATGGCAATGAAACTCAATATTGTCTTGGGAATCGCACAGACTAGCTTTGAGAGCCGCATGCGATTCGCAAGCCGCAGTTTTCCCACCATTTATCTATATTTTGATAATACAAGTTTAACTTAAATTATTTAATTAAGTTTACTTTATTATTAGAAAAGTATATTCTCAGAAATTTCCTTGCGCATCGATATATAACAATAAACCTAGAAATGTTAACTAAATCACAATTTATTTTATGATAATCTCAATCAATTACTGTGAGTATTATTAAACATCTCAATATTTTATTGTCCTGGTGGTTTATCGCTTTGAACCACTATACTGTCGCCCAATGTGTACAATGATTTTGCACATTGAGTGTCGAACATAAGATTCAATGAGTCATATTTAACTAATTGACATCTTTGACGGATGAAGATTATGAACCATATTTGTGAAACCCTATTAGACTAAAAAACTCGAGACGCGAAATGCAACCTGGAACCAATCCAACATCTTGGTTTTCTTAGCCCTGGTGACACACTTGAATAGTTATCTACATGAGGATATAGGAGAACCACTCAAGTTATTCATCAGTAAAAAACACACACACAATAACCACCAGACATACAGATATAAGAAGACAATTAGTCTTAATCAATTGAAATACATTATTAAATCTTCTTTCTTCGATATTTAACTTTAAAATTGGCTGTTTTGTTTTTAATTTTTCATTCATATTGTCGATTTCGTAACAATATGAATCAGCCGTAATTGCTTCGCCTGGTTTTAAAAAAAAATAATGGATTATTCCTTTATTTGTCCACCACATGGTAACCATAATGTTTTTTTGGTGTAATGACGGCTTGGGTGCGTGTCCTAGAGCTTCATTTGCATTTAACCAATGTCCAGATCTTTTTCTGTTATCATACAGAATCAACTTTTCATTACAAGTAATGATTCTATTTAAAAATGGAGTTTTATCATTTAGAATCATCAATGAAGAACACAATGCGTCTCAGTTTCTGACCATCTGTCAGTTCGTGAGGCAGCCACTTATCCAGCTTTTCACATACGAGAGCTCGAACTGTTGTATGTGGGTCAGTTTCCACCACGGCTCTTAAATGTTCTGCGTTCACAATGGTTTTGGGCCTTCCTCGAGGTTCATTGTTGAGATTCATATTACCGGAATGAAATTTTTTGAACCATAATTGAATTGTTTTCTGGCTATCCGACCCTTCTCCGAAAGCTCCATTAAGGGGACCCGGTGGTCTAGAATTTTCGAAAAATCGATTTTTTTTTCGAAAGTATAGTATCTTAAAAATATACTGTTAAAATTTGATGACGAAATTCAGAGTATTTCAGGATCTACAGCCCATTAGAAGGTCAGGTCAGTTTCTTGAGAATATACTTGCTTGAAACTTTAAACGCGTTTATCTCGAAACTACTTTTTTTCGTCTTGCGGGGGCCAGAAAAAAAAACTACTTGACCGATTTGTCTGAAATTTTAATATGTTAATTTTTTTAAAAACTATTAGTTTTAATTGTTAAAACTAATAGTGTCCGTAAAATATTTATATTTTTTTTATTAACAAAACATTCAAAAATACTTGTCGTTTTCAAACTTGTACTTTTGACTACGCGCCATTTTGTCAATTTTTTTTTTATTCTACTTCCTGCGATAGCTATACTTATACTAATTAAAAATTCGTCAACTGTTTTATTTCAGATCAGAGGGAGAGATAAATCATCATTCACCACGCAATTCCATTTTTTTAGAGAGGGAGACTTCAGCATCATTTTTCTAATTTAAAAAAATTTTTTTTTTTGTCTTTATTTTCATTTTTGTGTAGTTTATTAGTAATAAAATAAGTGTAAAAAAATTTGAAAGCATTATTCATTACCCTCATATAGAAAAAAATTTTTTTAAATAGCTTAAATTTTAGGCCGCTAGACCACCGGGTCCCCTTAATATTTCTACCTGCTACCGCTGCATTGTCTCCCAACTTGAACTCATAAAAAAAGTACATGCAGAACTTTTGTGGATACCATCCTGTTAAAGGGTATAACAAAATAAAAATCACAACAATAACTCCGTATTTAAAAACAATTGAAGGGTACAGTACATTAGTCAGTTCCAAATAGCTGAACTTGTAACATATTGCACAGAACCTTTCTCAATCGGGGTCGACCTCTGAGTGACTGAAATTCGGCAACTTGATATGTTACAACTTAATAACACCTTGTTGACTGAATTTCAATCATTTCCATTAAGATGTTACTTTTTATTATTATTTTAATTATTTTATTATTTTAATAAAATTAACTTCGAGGTTTGGACCGCGGGCTACATTCTACAGCCTTGCGGACCGCGTGTTTGACACCACTGTTATAGATTATGTAGATTTATATAAATAACGTTAATAATCACCTTTTTATGTTGTTTATAAATCATTATGTATAATAAACATGACAAGTACACATTCATTTATTCATATAACATAATAAAATATTTAAATTTCGTTATATCTAAAGCACATGGTTTCAATTCATACAATGCAAAGCTCGATATGCTACTACATTTCCGTATGAAATGAAATTAACGAGATGAATCATCAGTTTCGTACCCGATACTCGAAAAAAGCACCTGCACTATCAAGCATGTCATCGTAACGAATATTGACAATGGTTTATCCGTTTCTTCTTCGTCAGTTTTTATGCGTCATCGACCCATGAACGAACAGTTGTATATTTGTATAATAAAACAAGTACTTGCCCAACAAAGATCCGTAATCAAGGTCTAACAAGACTCATATTTCTTGAAAACAATGATCTAAAGTATTTCTTGTTTACAAACAGTTGTTTTTTCCACGAAAAAAATACGAAATAAAGTATATACTAAATGGTATGACAGTCATTATATCAGAATATAATACGTATGTAAAAATGTACATACACACACACACACACACATATATATATATATATATATATATATATATATATATATATATATGTCTGTGTGCGTAAGTATCCAAGTACGTATTCATACTGTAAAATCGTGATTTATTGAATTGCTGATCTCTGATAAAAATCTTTGAACAGTCAGTGAGTTAAGGTCGCAACGCCACGAGTGCGCCTAAGGCCACAAAATACCATGGCCGCACAGTTTATCCATTAGACCCCGGCCGAGTGTCAGAATCAGTTTGGAAGTTGTTTTGTTGATCTACTGGACCAGTTTTTAGATTTATATTTGTTTTGTACGAATTTTCTCACATTCATTATCAGTGTTATTATTAAAAACATGATAGATATGATTTTTTTTCATTCGACAGATCTATCTTTATTTCTTGTATGACTGTGTTTCGTATCAATGTGAATTTTGAATGAAATTGTTGTCAATTGAAACTTGTACACACTTTTTATTTATTACAAATAGTGTAATAAACACTCGAGTTATAGTGGTTTATTTGTTTAAATATTTTATCCATTTTAATGTATGAGAATGATAGTGAAAACTGATTTCTTGATAAAAATAATACATTATTAAATATACTGTAATATCTAACATCATAATTTGTATATTTAATAGCAAAAGTGGTGTAATATCTTATAAGTAAGCACTATAACGTTGTAATTATTTCTAAAAAAAGTCTGTTTCCATTCATACAATTATTGTGTTTCTTATCTATTCTATATTGGTTTAAATCAAGTATATTACAACAATTCAAGTTTACGAACCATATATGATAGGGAAAAATGACCATAGATACAAAACAAAAAGGGAGAACGGCTGTTAAAAAAAATGTATTTTTATTTATTTGAAATAAGAAGCGGACAATTTGAAACAAACACTTCTGGCACTGTGTAGATAAATTAATTTTTATAAATGAATTATTTTTTCACACCATAAACCACATTTTGTTCTAATCAAAAATATTCTTTAAATGAGTATTGATCATTTTTGATCATTAATTATATTCATTTTGATTATTATTTATATTCATTCTCAGAAACCAGATTCAGAAAAAAACCTTTTTTTGTACCTTGGTGCTCTGAGGACGAGGGTATAACAGCTCTAGAAATATGCCTAAACAACAATCTAAAATTATTAATAATCATTTATTGAGCATTTTTGTGGTTTGCGAAATGAAAAATAATTCATTTGTGAAAGTGAAACAATATGTCAAAAATATAAATACTTTTACATTACTGGTTTAAAGGTTTCTTTAATACTTGACACATTTTATTTATTTGTTTGGTTCAATATTTTGTATAGATGACATTTTTATCAGTGATAACAACTGGCGACTTGTTTTTCATTACCATTTAACACTTTTATTTATTCTCATAATTGAAAACATTTATTTACGTACGTACGTGCAACTAAATTTGCAAAATAACTGTATGGAGTTCAAAAAAAAGTCAGCTACCAAATATATATAAAAAATTAGTACAGTAATATTCATTCACTTTTGTTTAAAATTAAATCACACTATAATTATAAGGTTGGTAGGAATTGCGGTTTTTGTTTCCTGAATTCTAACCTTAATTTTTTTTCAATGAAAGTGT
Organism: Acanthacorydalis orientalis; assembly: GCA_034766995.1. Taxonomy (NCBI): domain Eukaryota; kingdom Metazoa; phylum Arthropoda; class Insecta; order Megaloptera; family Corydalidae; genus Acanthacorydalis; species Acanthacorydalis orientalis. The sequence goes on along the minus strand of CM068319.1, from coordinate 11,683,181 downwards.
CATTTCATCGTGTTTATGTTAATGTTATTTTAACCCTTTGACTGCTAACGGCGTATTATACGCCCTGTCATAGTCATCGATATGTACGAAAAGCGGATATTTACGCTCTCTCTCATTGACTAATATATAAGAAAGGCATATGCCTTCCGTATATTTTTTTGGCCGTAAATGTATATTTACGGCCAATAAAATTTTTGATTGCTGATCTGATTTTGATTAAAATTTTTGATTAAATGATCATCTTACGCCCTTACGCCGGTAGCAATACTGCAGGAAATGTGCACCACGCTACCCAGTCCCACTGGCATACAAGCAAAATTATCGCCGTATATATTGATGGCTCTGAGTTGGAGTGCGTCGCAGTCAAAGGGTTAAAATAAATTTTTCGGTCTGTATTTTAATAACATCGACTTTGGTTTAATTATTAATTAAGAGCAATTTTTGCATGAGTTCAAAACGAGTGGTAAAGCAGCAAATAAACGATGCTTTTAGTGTGAGTACTGTTAAGAAACATATGATGGTACAGTGGTGGTAACAAAAATTTCTTGCTGGGGACGAGAGCCTTGAAGATGAAGAAGGTCGCAGGCATCCTTCTTCATTTTATAACAAGCAAATGAAGGCGTTATTTAAATCAAAACTACACACATTTCGAGAGGTTGCACAAAAGTTAGGTGTTAGCCATCAAACAGTTCTGGATCACTTAAAACAGATAGGAAAATAAAAAAAAACTATAAATGTACATTAATTTTAAGATCATAAACCGCAATTATTTTTCTACCAACCTAATACAATACAAGAAAAATGATGAAAAACGAGAAAAACATTAATCTCGGTTACTGTATGTTTAATATAATTGATGTTATGGAAATTGAAACTATGAAAAGCTCTGTTAAAATTTTTTTTACCACGTTCCGCAAAATTAGTGATTGAATTAACATTTACTACGTGTTTCAAAAGAAACGAATAAAATATATTTATAAAATGTTTCCGTTACTAACAAAAATATTCAATGTTTTTTTAGAAAAAAACAATACAAATAAATAAAAAAATCTAAGGTTAATTCTCTTATGAGAAACAGAATAAGTAAAAAAACCCACCTTAGGAAATTAACTATAATACGAGCATATTAAATATTCTACCGTGAAATTTCTATTATTGTATAGTATTTCATGCTGATTAAATGATTTATTTGATTTTTTTGTCAATAAATGAAAAAAATTACATACAATAAATTAGTATTACAAAGTGAAATGTTTTGTCTGCTTTTTTGGGTTCATATATATATATATATATATATATATATATATATATATATATATATATATATATATATATATATATGTCATGTATGTGTGTATATACATATATATACACACATACATGAGTCGTTTGATAAGTTTGGACAATTTCTATGATGTGGCACCAGCATTCATTTGGTAACATCTCGGCTATCAAGTGTCATTTTTCAAACTAGCGTAGAGAAATTTCAGCCAGAAACGAAACGTTGTTCACGTTCTACAGATGTTTGAAGCGAGCATTGTAGCAGTTGTCGCAAAAATGGAAAAAAACGAGTAGGCATTTTTGCGTCAATTCATCAACATGAATGAAACATGAATCCACCACTCAGTCGAAACACCTGAGTTGAAGCAGCAGTCAAAGCAGTGCATAACAACTGGTGAAAATGCGCCGAAGAAGTTGAAGACCGTTTTTTCGGCTGTTAAGGTGACGACTACTGTTGTTTGTGATTCCTGAGGAATCATTGTAATCGACTACTTAACGAAGGGAAAAACAAAATATAAATATATATATATATATATATATATATTTATATATGCAGAAAAAAGGGAGAGAAAATCTAAAAGTTCCTCAACAGTAGCAGTATAAAATATTTCCTTTATTGTTAATTACATATATTTAAATAGCAACGCACAAAAAAAATAGTATAAATAGATATTATTTATACTATTCCTCTGCATTATTTTGTTCTGTGATTTTTCATATTTGTTCTTTTGTAAGTCATTCTTACTCTTTACAATACTTTAATAATATATATTTGTGAACATTTTCATTGAAAAAAATTAAGTTTAAAATTCAGAAAACAATAACAGAAATTATTTTTCTTGCAACCTATTACAAACTAAACATCAATTTTCTGAAAATATAAAAGTATTTCATAAATACAGAACATCACAAACATACATTTTGCAAGTTGATACATCATAGAAGATGAAACGACACTTCATTAGTGTAAATCAGAAATAGAAATAATATCTTCATTTTGGATAATAAAAGTGTTAAATACTGAGAATAATCACACATTTTCAAAGCAACTCCTGTTTGGCCGTCACTTTGTAAGGATACAACTTGAATATTTTTATTAACAACTTTTCGTATTCAGCCAATCCCTTATTCATTTCAATATTTCTTTTATTTCGAATTTGATGCAGATCAGAAATCGAATATTAAAAATAATCAAAGATTTTAACACTTAAAAATAAGAATGAACATCGATCATTTTATATGCAGTAACCTAATATTAATCACTTTTCAACGTTAATAAATAATTGAATGAATAAAATTAATGAACGATGATTTAAGGACTAACATTTTTATATTTTTAAATGTTACGTGTTCTAATAAGGATATATATATATATATATATATATATATATACAAATACTATATGAAAAGATTGACCTCGGCGATACAGTGAGAGCGCACTCACTCTTCTAACTTAACTGACCTTAGTACGAGGTCTGTCTTCTCCCATTCGTTCAAAATGCCTAAAGCGTTACCGTATGCAATAGACATATTGAATTTTTTATCTGTTTAAGTGAAATGATCCTTTGGAGTGATTCGACATGTCATGATATGTCATTGCCAAAATGTAAATGAATTTTTACTCTCACTATGCACAATTTATGTATGTTCATATATATATATATATATATATATATATATATATATATATATATATATATAAACACACATATACATACTGTTTATTTTATTGACGGTATTGAAATCTAAAATTATCATCTCTATGTTGACGTCAGTTTTTATTGAAATTTTAATGACATTATAATCGATAAATTATCCTATTATAGAATGTAAAATTATTAAAAAGGAAAACCTGTATATAGGAAGAAAATAAAAAGTATTAAGAAACAAAACATTGCTTTTTGAATAAATCTGAAAGCGTACTGTGATGTATTGAAATAGGTAATAATTAATTATTTACTATTTAATAAAGTTTATGATAGTCAATGTGTTATTTTACTTGCGGAAAAAAAAATTGATGTCTTTACAGTTTTTTTTTCATGTGCACGTAGATATATGTGCTTATTACGTATTTTTATATATTTTTTAAAAAGAAAACATTTTGACGTATACGTTTCATTCATATCACAACAGATGAGCTATATCTGATCCGACAAACAAATATATTATTTAATTTGAAGTATAATATATGCATACGTGAAGAATCGTTTTGCTGTAGACAGTTTTTATCAAAACGAAAAAAGAAGAAAACAAATACATTAATTACGAGTTAACAATTAAACCGTGGCTGTGCCGTTTTAGAACCATCTGCTCATTCTTTATTTTCCAGTTAATTTAGATTATTACATCTGGAGCTTTAGATTTTTGTGACTTTTCATAAATAATGATCATAATCAATTTCAAGTAAATTTCAATTTTGTAGTGACAACACCCCCTTGTGAAAATCCACATTTACCCTGAACCGCGATTGGATCAATTTAGATCCAATCGTTGATAACGATGTGTTCAGATCAGTTTATTCGTATTTGAATGTGTTTTTGTGACAATTGAACACCCCATTACGGTTTAGAGAAATAATGCGGTTTTTGAGATTTAAAATTAGGTCTACGAGATTGTAAAGATTAAAAAAAGACAAGTTTGAAATGGTATCGAAAATTTGGCATAAGCTGTTATATACTTGGGCCATATTTAACAATCGATGAGTAGCTTTTCCCTTCTAAATTCCGTTGGAGATGCACGCAATTCATGAGATTCGAGCCAGATAAATATGGACAGAAATATTAGATGGCTGTAGACAAAGCATCGAGATATATTACGAATGAATTCCCATACTTAGGCAAAAATGACACTAGGTCGAACGACGAGAGCCTTGGTGACTTTATCCTAAAAAAGTTGTTAAAGCCATATATGAACAAGGGCAGAATTGTCACGTGTGACCATTTCTTACGTCTTTATCTCTCTCGGAAACTTTAAAAACAAAAGGTATGAATCTTGTCGGTTTGCGTCAAACATACAAAAGAGAATTTGTACAGCATAATGTTGTTAAGAAAATATGATATTTTTTTGAAAATGTTCTTATTCTAAGCACTATGCACCCTGATGTGATAATAAGAGAGTGTGGAGAAAAGAAGCCAGATACAGTATCATTTTAAAATAGCTTTAAATATAGAGTTGACGTGATGGATGAAATGGCTCGCAAATACTCAATAAAAGCCCTATACAAGCGTTGACCAGTTCACACTTTCTATAACTTACTTGACTTAACAGTAATAAATGATGGGTCTTACACAATGCTCTAAATTAAAAAAAATAAGTTGTAAAAAAAATCATTTTTCATTTTTGAAAAATACGCAGCGAATAGAATAGCACTTAGTCGCGCCTTAATCTCAGATGAAATCCTTGAGTGACAAGACAAACGGACACGTTGTCAGATAAAGTCGTCCTGCACGAGAAACAAATCACTTGTGAAATGCCACACCTGTAAAAAAACTGTTTGCAACAAATGCACTTCTAAAGAATATTATTGATCCTTATTATGTTACGACGCTGAATAATGTAGCGCTCTAATTTTTTTTTAATTATTGTTGTTATTTAGGTATTATTGTATACCAAAGTACAACAAAATTGTTTGTAGATTTTGAAATTAATAATAAATAAATATTTTTTAAAATAAATAATTTCAAAAATTACTTTGAAATTATTTATTATTTATAATTTAAAATAAATATTTTTTTATTAATAACAGTGTATTATTTAGTTACCATTTTGTCCACCAATCCGATAATTACAAAACAGTAAGTTAGGTGATAAGTGACCCATCCACGGGTCTAGGGGATGCTCAAATCGCCGCGGTTCTAGTGTTAAACTAAAATAAACAACAAACTGATTTATTGTTTCATGTCTAAACATCTATATATCACTTATGACATTCTTATTATTCTTATAATAAATACTTTAAGCATGTATTTCTTTACATGTTGGTTGTTTTTCAATTTCTATCAGTCACAATCAGCATACCATACAGATATGTTTCAACATAACATTTTTATACACGGTATTTGATGTATCAATCATCATTGTTCTTAAAAACATTGAATTTTAATTCTTTTGGTTGTTTAATAAAATCATCTCTGATTTTTAACAGATTTTCTAACAATAGAAATCCCATCAAAGTATTATATGTTTATGACATTACAAAACAGTATTTATGGAAAATATTTCGCATTTTTGCTTTTAAATCATGTGTTTTCGTTCTTCAACACAAAATATGTCAGATTATATGATAAAAATGTTTCTAAAACGCTGGAAAATGATGTATAAAATAACGGAAATAATTAATAAAATCAGTTGGTTTGCAAAACAAACTAGTTTTTATAAGGAAAAATTGGAGAGGATTTTTGCAATTACCTATTACATTTTATAGACCCAAAGGTTGTCTTAATTTTGTTGTTAACTATACAAAAAATAAACTATTCATGAAATTGTAACATTTGTATTATAAAAAATTTCTTTATTGAATCTATTATATATATTCTAATATTAGTTTTAATTATGTCATCTCTTTCTAAGTTATAATTATTGAAGATATTTCACAAAAATTTCGCAATTATAATTTCAAAATCTATGAGTATGCTACTGAAAGAGTTAAATCGCTTCTGATCCAGTCTAACCACTTCTTTTCATACAAAGCACATCGTGATCATTCCTTGATTTAAACTATCCAAGCTCAAGGACGTTAAAAAAACGTAGACTCCCTCTTACTAGTGAATTTATTACGGTGGGTTCCGTTTTGTGTATTTAACCGGTACATATGCAAAACACTTACATGCATAAAAGATGTTATTGTGAAAAGTATGTCACTATAAACTATTCAGAGTAAAATTATTACACAGCTCGCAATGAAAATAATTTGCATTTTCCATAATAGAAATTTACGGTTTTTAAAAAAGTTTATCGCACTATTCAAAAAGATATATCTTAAAGTATTTTTTTCAGATAATATCGCAAGTTCATTCCGTTTTAATAACGTTTATTTTAAGATTCAACTTTTATTTTTTTTTACAAACACTACATACGTAAATATCTGTTTACATTATGTACATACACACACACACACACATATATATATATATATATACATACGTTTGCATATACATATAGGTATGTATGTAAATGATATGAATCTTTTTGTATCTAAGATATGTTTTTTATGTACAATGTAAATTAATTTCATCTAACAGTACTTAGAATACAAACCACACGAACGTTGAATTATTCACCGTATGAAATAACAATTTAAAAGTGAAGGTGAGTGACTATTGTATTCGAAAAATAGCTCACTCACTCGCTCACTCACACGCTCGTTAAGTAAACTGCCAATCTCTAATTGAAGAAAACAGACTATAACCTTACGGTTTTTCGGTACTGGCCATGCGTGGGCAAAACTACTCAAGGCCATCGGCCATACTGCCCAAGGCCGCGCGAATAAACACAACCACGAATAAAAACGTGATAATAAGATTAATATTGTTTTATACACACACATACATATATATATATATATATATATATATATATATATATATATATATATATATATATATAAAGTATAAATATATGAATATACATAGACATACAATCGATAATAATAAGATAGTTGCAGTTTGTCTATATTTGGAACTGTGAAAAATTTCCACAGAGAATTCTGTAACTGCAATTAATCAATTGTTCGTTTATTTTTTTTAAAAAAAGAATACAATACCATATAAATGTAAGTATAAATCGATTCCGATTAAGCTTGTTAGACGATTGATTTCACAAAATATAAATACTTTAAAATATCCTTAATACGAGGGGGTTACAGATTTAAGATTGGGGAGGCTTGAAAGTATTTTTTTCTTGAAGTGGCATCTTTTATTAGCGGTCTATAAAAATTTGAGCGCAAAACGTCTTTTAGCTTTGACTACAATTATTTGGCTATTTTTGTAAAATGGATAAATTGAAACATAGTACAGTTACTGAATTTTTAGTTTTGGATGGTGTGAATGTCGCCCAAATTTTTATAAAGATGAGTAGTACGTAGGTAACTCCTCCCCAGCGTATGCCACAGTGGCAAAATGGGCTGCTGAATTTTTTCAAGGCAAGATATGCAACGAAGATGACTTCCGCAGTGGCAGGCCATCAATGTCAGTTACCGCGGAAAATGTTGATAAAGTGGACGATATGGTATTAAGTGAACGGCAATTGAAGGTGAACAAGATAGAAGAGGATTTGGGTACATCGATTGGCAGTGTACATTCAATTTTAACACTTCTTATGCGGGTTAAGTTGGCCCATGTATTACATTCGTAGCGGGAAAATCCATTATTTGATCATGATTTGTGCATAAATGGGAGTGGAAAACCCTGGATCTGTAGTCTAATAGTCGTCTCTAATATCCTTTTTTGCTCTCCCTATCATCAAAATTAGTCCGACGAATTTCTTCATTCCTTCAAAACTTATATTCCTCCACGTTTTTGTCTTGGTCCTGATTTTGAATCTGTCTGAATTTTGATCATGATATTTATTTGATTCGTCCACAAAATATTAAAACAGAGTCGACGAAATATACGAACCAGATATGTGCGTATGAAATATTAAAAGTCATTCGTCAATGATAAAAATAAAGAATTTTCACAAAAACGGAATTGCAGTCATAAGGTTAAGCCGCCTAGTCTTGGCTAGATTGAGATTACAGTCTCCCGCATTCGATGAGTGACGGGCACCAGACTGTGATTGTAGTCTCCCACTTGCAATGTGTTTGAACTGAAAATTTGAGTATCAAAAAAGTCGGCGAGGTGGGTACCGTGAATGGGGACTGTGGAACAAAAACTCCCACGATACCAAATTTCAAAGGATTGCTTAGCCATGATGCAGCGTAATAAAAAAATTGTGTCTGTTTGTGACCACTGATGAGATTTGGATTCATCACCACATACCAGGGTCCATAGAGCAACCGAAAAGTGGACTAAAAGAGAAGATAGGCCACCAAAGAAATTCAAAGCTGGTTCATCGGCAGATAGTCATGGCTTCAGTTTATTTGGAGTGCGCAGGGAATTTTGTTAATAGATTCTTTGAAAAATACAATCAACAGCGCTTATTACTGTATTCTATTAGACAAGTTATGAGCCACCATGAATGAAAAACGACCCAGAACACAACGCAAAAAAAATCCTGTTTCATCACGACAACGCTCCGACTCATTCATCGATACAAACAACTGCTAAAATCCAATCACTTAGCTTCGGATTGGTTCCTCATACTTCGAATTCACCAGATCTGTTCCCCTCCGACATTCCATCCTTTCCAACAACTGAAAACATTCCCTGCTTTGAACAGATTTAACATAGATGAGGAGGTAATAGTAGAATAGACGCTTATTTTGAAGAGCTTGAGAAATCGCACATTAACGCCGGAATAATAGCAATCGAACAATATTGAATGAAATATATTTGACCCTTAGGAAGATTGTTTAAAAAATAAAATAATGTTACTACCATAACTATTGTCTTTGTATTCACTTCTATAAACTTTTTAAAACCCCTCGTAGTATAGAAGATATAAATAATTGTGAGTGATATAAATGACAAGAATCGCCAGCACGAAATTATGAATCATTGATAGGAAATGAAAAGAAAAATTTAGAAATTGCAGTCATCTGAAAACTATTTTTAGAAATATTTTAATTTATAACAGTTTGAAGATTTAATCTGATTAATACCTCTAAATGCATGTATTCGGTTTTGAAAAATTATCAATAATATTTATGAACTGAGATTTGTATATATATATATATATATATATATATATATATATATATATATATATATATATATGTTATCTTTGGTATGTAAATCTCAGTAATATGATAAGTTATGATAAAAACTAGCATTGATATTAAATAAGATGTAAATATTATATTTAAATAATGAATTTATTCGTATTTACAAAAAATATAGACATATTTATTACTTTACTTAACATGGAAACATATTTTAGGTTTTAATTAACATAATTCAAAACTTTAATTAAAATAATAATATAGACAGATATAGATAATTTTAGATCTGGAGATGCGCATATATATACATATATACGCATACACAACAGTAATGTTATTTCTGAAAATTTTCTATTGTAATCAACTTTTCCGCTATCAATTATGTTTCCAATCAAGAGATTTTTGTTTCCTCGAATATTATCAACGATTTCTCACGATATATTAGGTAGGTATGAAATTTCTAATGTCTAATCTGAATTAATATATTTTTTCTTGTAATCGACAAAATTGCAATTTTTATTTTGTTTACGATAAAAGAATATCTAATTAATTGTTACAAATTTTGTTAAAAACAGCATCATCCTTTCCTCCTCTCCGAATCCAAAGGTTTAATAAATTTATAAAAAGTAATATTTTCATAATATTAAGAGTCAATAAGAAACGCATTTTCTTAATAAATCATTTACAAATACGTGATAAAGTAACAAACATTTGAACCCTAAACTTGGATACATGACCGATAAAGTAAGATAACGCATTCAATGTCATTCAAATCACTGGAACCGATTATTAAAACGATCAAATATTTATTTACATGAACGATCAAACTATTGTCAATAGTGAGAATTACTATCCGGATAGTTCTTGATTAAATAGTTTGTCATCAGGTTTGAAAATTATAAATAAACAAATAGTCGAAATAAATTGCGATTTTCTACAAATTAATATAAAAAGTTTTTACCTTCTCATTGAATTCCTCTCTGTTTAACAAAATCAATATTAACAAGGAGTCATTATCAACAAATAAATATTAAATCATATTTCTATATATATATATATACATACATATATACACTATATATATATATATATAATATATATATATATATATATATATAAATATATATATATATATATATATATATATAAATATAATTACGGATAATATATATATATATATATATATATAAATATATATATATATATAATATATATATATAAATATTATATATATATATATATATATATATTAATATATATATATAATAATAATAAATATATTATATATATATATATATATATATATATATATATATATATATATATAATATATATATATATATATATATATAATATATATATATATATATATATAATATATATATATAATATATATATATATTTATATGTTCGCTGTACATGTATATATGTATGTACAGAAAAATAAAAGCTACTAAAAAATATGTACAAATAGTTTTATCAGTGTTAGACAAGAAGGTTCTATTGAATTTACAAGAACATTGACTTTTACAAACACTATTTATAATAATGTAAATGCTTATTAATTAAATAAATAAATGTCGTACGCTTGACAAACAGGTATGTGTAAAAAAGAAATTCCGTACGATTTTTTATTGAAAAATGCACTTTTTTGTACTAGTTGTAATCTAGTGTTACGTACAGAGATGGTTTTTAAGTCTTGTAACTATTATAACAGTTTTGTATAATGAGTGAAAATTAAGATTTAAAATTTTTGCCTCTATTCGAGTGAATATATTTTATATTCATCAATAGTTTTAAAATTATTAAAATTCGACTGTAATCTTAGATATTAATATTTTATAATAATATAATTATTTTTTTTCAAATTAGCTTTAATTGAATTACTTTACTGTTTCATATAACATATGTAAATTCTTTTCAATACAACGATACCACAAATTTGATCAACATTCAAACAAAAATTATATAATTTATCTAAAAGTGTGACTGCAAGACACAAAATATTTTATATTTTTCTATATATTAAATTTATATAACTCGATTTATTCGGGAAACTCATCAAGAACATATAACCATACAGTCAACAAATATGAAATTGAAATATGAATTCAACTATATTTTTAACCCTTCTATTGTATTTTACTTTTTATTAATTTTTAATATTTGAACTAAGATAACCACAAACTAAATAAAATGATATACAGTGTCTCTTTGGTATTTAAGATTACGTCATATTGTATAAAGAAAACATTTACTACTAAATGTGAAAATGTTCCATAAAATTTATGAAGAATTATAATAATAATGAGATAATATTTACAAATCAAATTACAAACAACTGAAATATTTAACATAGCATACAGATTCTAAAGACAATATTATACTAAACCCATACCTCTATTTCGTTCCATTTGGTCAACTCTGTCATTTAAAACTACGAAATCAACGCGCACTACTGTCAAGTCTATGGACAAAAAAATTCACCACGTGGTCGACAAAAATTACAATAAATCGAATATAAATCGTGAACAGGTAAAATAAACTATAGAACCAGATGCAAACACAATTTGTTAAGATTTTTTTAAAACCGAACGTTTATTTCCTTTTGACAATATAGGAGAAAAATTAATTTTAATTCACTGTAAATTCACACACACCGACTATTTCGACCACTGAATGCCTAAATGAAAACCAAAGCATGCGCACTGGGACATTCACAACATTTAATATATTATTTTGATCAAGTTGCATATGATTTTTACATACAAAATGCACAATGAATTTAATATATTATATATAACCGTCTTTGTTTCTCTTTAAGGTAGAAAAAGATGCATATAGAATCTATATTTTAGTACCGATTGGAAAAGTGTATGTTTTATATAATGTCGGGTCACTAGATGTAATTGAAAGGATATTGTTAAATTTATTCAAGTAAACAATCTTTTACAATAAATTATATAAGTATATATATGCTCATAAATAGTATATAGCAGGGGTGGACAACTTTTTCGATAATAAGAGCCACATATAATACTTTTCATACATTTTTGAATTTTCAAGAGCCTGATCCTCACCCGTCTTGAATTTGTTTTTATTGCATTCAGCAAGTCTTAATTAACAAAATTGTCTAGTTCATATCTTTTTTTAACGATTGTCCATATCCGTGGAGCTACCTTAAACAGCAGCTTAGACACAAATTGCATATAAATGTTTGAAAAAATTATGTGAATTACCCGTTTATGTATAAAATATTCTAATATTGGTGAATACTATACTACTATAGATTATTAATATAAAAGTTTAGGAAAAATGGAAATGAAACCTAATATTGTCTCGGGAAACGCATAGAGTAGCTTTTGGAGCCGCAGTTTGCTCACCGTTGATCTATATTCTGATAACACAAGTTTAACTTAAATTATTTAATTAGGCATAAAGTATATTCTAAAAATATTCTTGCGCATCGATATATAATAATAAACCTAGAAATTCTGTCACTATTTCAACCAAATCAGAATCTGCTTTATGATAATCTCAAGTAATTGCTGTGAGTATTATTAAACAACTCAATATTTTATTATCCTGGTGATTTATCGCTTTGAACCACTATACTGTCTTGAGACTGCAACACTGAGGTCAATTAAATCGAAATTAAATGAATTAAACAAAATTAAATCAAAAGTACATCAGTATATAATATCTCACAGTTTTATTAATATAGGGTGGTCAGGCAATGATAGAACAGTTGTTAATTTCTGCACACGAAGTTAGCACGCACATCGTGTTTCCGGCAGTCATCATGAAGCAACAACTGAATATTCAATTTTGCTGTAAATTAAAAAAAACTGCAACAGAAACTTATGAAATATTAAAAAGTGTATACGGTGATAACACCTTAAGTAGTACTAGTACGTTTGAATGGTTTAAACATTTCAAAGAAAGACGTGAGGATGTTCAAGATGACACTAGAACCGGGAGTCCGTCGATCTCTCGAAATGCAGGTTCGATAACAAAATTTTGTGAAATTATAATAAAAGACCACCGAATAATTGCAGATCTGAATGATGGCAAATGATCTGAACATCAGTACAGAGACGATACGATAAATTTAACATGAAGATTTAGGAAAGAGGAAGATCTGTGCAAAGTTCGTCCTGTAAACACTTTATAGTTGAACTTATGTAGATGAAAAAGTAAATTAAAAATAACACAAACCATGATCGTTATTTAAATAACCAACGTAGATAAACAGTGAATTGAATTTAAGTATTTAATTTTACACCGTTAACGGATAATTTATTTTATAGGCTCTAAACGTATGTCTAGAGAATTAAACTTTTATGCAGTTAATTATTATTCGTACAGTTCCTTTATTGTTATTGTACTGTGCGGTTAAACACAAGTTGTAATTAACGATTAACAATTATTTTATTTTTCATGAGTATTTGTTCTTATATTATTAATATTTTATTATGGCGGTAGCGTTTCTGTACTGTTAATATAACAGTTGACCAGCAGGGCATAAGTTCAGTAAGAGATATATCTGTTTGTTCCAAGAAACAACAATATGCATTAAAATATACAACTAATTGAAACGTGTAATAAGAATAAAACTCTGTACCAAATAATAAATTATTTCCTCATGTTTTACATTCATTAAGCTTAAAAATCAATTATGTTTCTAACTCGAAATAAATTACATTGTATAACTGAATTATATATCATAGCAAACTGAATGAAAGTTATTCGTTTTGTTGAGCATGTAGCTTTGTAGTAAAAGTTCCTTTTCAATACTTCTTAGAGAAGAACACCTTATTACTCTCATTAGATAGACAAGCAAATTATGCAACGACAACTTACACCTAGTTTGCGTTTTACTCAAACGAGATATATATTTGGTCATTCCATAAGTAATGCAGTATTTTCATATATGTGAAAATGGATGATGCAAAACTTTATAATAACGTATCAGATTCATTAGCTGCTCAATCACATGTACAGTTTTCTCAGTTTTATCATGGAAGATTAACAGTGATCATGCAAATTTATAAGAAAAAATATTATTTATCATGGAAGTGTTAAAAGAGCATATTAGGGATATTTTACTTTGAGAGTTTCGTCAGGGCAATAACGCTACGTTGGAGTGAAAAAATGTCGAAAATTTATGGTTCAAATTTTATTAGTCTTAGCCAAGGACAAAGATAATTTCAACGATTTCGATTCGGGAACTACAGCCTTGAAGATGAGGAAAGGTCTAGATGTCCTCAAGAGTTTGATGATAAGATCCTGCGAACACGACTGGAAAAAAATCCTAGTTCAACGGTAAGAGAATTAGTCAAGAAGCTCAAATCAACGCATTCAACTGTTCATCGGGGCTTGAAAATGATTGGTAAGATCTCGAAGCTGTGTCAGTAAATTCAGCACGAATTATGGGACGTTAATTTAAGACAACGTGTGGACATTTACACTTCTCATTGCAAAATGATCCGTTTCTGAATAGAATTGTTATTGGTGATGAAAAATTGATTTTTTATAGCAGTATTAAACATCAAAGATAATGGGCTGACCACAAAGAAACGCCATAATCAACTGTAAAAAGAGCGCTGCATCCAAAAAAGGTTTGTTGTCTGTTTGGTAGATATGGAAGAAATTATCCATAACGAGCTTTACCAAAGAATTGGACCATCACAGTGCAGAGTTGTATTATAAATGATGGTACGGCTAAAACTATCCATTGATAAAAAAACGATCAGCGTTAACCAAAAGAAAAGGCGTAACTTTTTATCCCGACAACACTCGATCTCAGATCGGGAAGCGAAGACCTCCAGAAACTGAAGCAATTCGAATAAGAAGTTATGACTCATGCACAATATTCCCCTGACCTAGCACCATCGGATTATCATCTTTCCGAAGTTTCCAAAATCACATCAATGGAAAATGGCTTGATACAGAGAGTGATGTCCGAAGGGAGCTCGACTCTTTCTTTAATGCAAAATGCAAAAAGTTTTATCGTCAAGGTATTGAAAATTTAAGATTAAAATGGGAAGACGGAAAATATATAATAATGACGGTAAATATATTTCAGTTCGAAATTAAACCGTTCATTTTTTCGCTGTTTCAAAACTTATTTGAAAAAACCCGTATTACTTATAGGATGATCCAATATATATATATATATATATATATATATATATATATATATATATATATATATATATATATATATATATATATATATAAAAGAAGGAGAGAGAGAGACAATATCTGTAACACTGAATTCATTTTAATTCATTTTGTATTTTAATGATTTTAAATCTTAAAATGAAAGATTTTATTATATATATATATATATATATATATAAGAAGGAGAGAGAGAGAGACAATAACTGTAATAGTGAATTTATTTTAATTCATTTTGTATTTTAACGATTTTAAATCTTAAAATGAAAGATTTGTTTATATATATATATATAGGAGACAGAGAGAGAGACAATAACTGTAATAGTGAATTTATTTTAATTCATTTTGTATTTTAACGATTCTAAATCTTAAAATGAAAGATTTTATTATATATATATATATATATATAAGAAGGAGAGAGAGAGAGACAATAACTGTAATAGTGAATTTATTTTAATTCATTTTGTATTTTAACGATTTTAAATCTTAAAATGAAACATTTTATTATATATATATATATATATATATATATATATATATATATATATATATATATATATATATATATATATATACGCATATATATGTCCATATAATATATATATATACATATAATATTATACATATATACACATCATAATATATATATATATATATATATATATATATATAAGAAGGATAGAGAGAGAGAGAGAGAGACAATATCTGTAATAGTGAATTTATTTTAATTCATTTTGTATTTTGACGATTTTAAATCTTAAAATGAAAGATTTTATTATATATATATATATAAGAAGGAGAAAGAGAGACAATATCTGTAACACTGAATTTATTTTAATTCATTTTGAATTTTAATGATTTTAAATCTTAAAATGAAAGATTTTATTATATATATATATATATATATATATATATATATATATATAAACGAATATATATTTAAAAAAAAATCTATAGTAATCGATCATTAATAGCCAAATTTAAAATACAAACAACTACCATACACTATATGTAATATGTACAGTTAATAGTAATTAATTCCAACTAATCAAAAGATTAGTTCTAAATCATTATAGTTGTGAACTTATTCAGTCCATCTCGACTATATAAATTATATAAACACCTTTTTAAGTCTCGTTACAACTGAATCAGCATCCATCACTTCAATTCCCAACAGTTCCCTCCGACAACTTCGAAAAGCTCAATACAGAATGATCGTTTACAACATAGTATTTTTCAAGTTATATGTGTCTCTGGGTGTGTATGTTTGTGTGTGTGTGGGTGTGTATGGATGTGTATGTATGTGTTGTACCGGGACATATTGGACACCTGTTGCACACGTACGTGCGACGGCGCGAAGCCAGTTTCTGTGTTATTCACCCCATGTTTATATCTGGTGGAGAAAGTTCGCGGTCACGTGACAGCTTTTACTTTTGCGTTAGCGCTAGCCGCGACGCGGTCGATTGGCATGCTCATCCAGCATTAAAACACACGCCGGTCTCTCTCACATCCGAAAGCAAAGAATGGACGGAATAACAACACTGCTATTATTGTTACTATTATACGTTATGATAAGGTGTGAGAGTATGCTTCAATAAGATAAACATTATCATTGTGATAATGTTATTGCAAGGATAATAAACCGTTGGGAAAACGTAAATTCACTGAACGAGCACACACAGTCGTACTTATATTATCCTTCATGATTAAAATTTAGTCTTATTTGAATTATAATATGCAGCATTTTTTTAAAAAAACGAATGTATGTCAAAACTTTGTATTTCAAAAAGCGTAGTTTAAATTTTTTGTCTATTTATAAACATATGACTGAGACCCGATAAAAGATACAGAATTGTTGACCGATTTGTAATTAATTTTCACGAACAAATTATTTTTTTGTCTCAAAGAAACAAAAAAAAAGAATCAGAAATGTTAAATAAATGATAATATGATTTTTGATTGTCTTCTGTGCGCACCTTAATGCTGATATTCTCAGAGTATTGAGCAGATTATTCTATACCTTAGCTCTTTGAAGATCAAAGCATTGTTATCAAAACGCACATAGAAGACAATCAAAAATGATCCAGAGTTATTTACTGAATATTTTTGATCAGAAAAATGTTTGTGATTTGTGTGGTGAGAAAATAATTCATTTATGAAAATGAATTTAGCCATAATGCCTGTAGTTTTATCATGATACTTTTATCAAAATCCCATTTTTTTAAATAATACAAACGGCAAATTTTAAAAAAAAAACAAATTTCAAATTAAAATTCCCTGTTTTTATACCAGTGGTCCTGTTGAAATATTGTCCTTATAGAATCACTAGAGCCTTTATCTCTCATCACTAGTTTCGGCACTTGAGCCAATCTCAAGTAGCCTGTAAATAAACTAACTGGTTTATCTACAAGCTATTTAAGGATGACTCAAAAGTCGAAACATGTAGTAACAGATAAACACTTGACGAGTGATTCACCAGGCACAACACCACCAGGAAACTTAATCATATTTTAATTTGTTATTTATGTTTCTTGGAGTTTTAACTGAAAGTTTAAAAAATTTAAATATCAGGTTATAGTGTACAATGCAGGATTGTATTTTTAGGAGTCAAACTTTATAAAGTTTGAAATTAGTTTATAAACTAATTTCCCTAAATTTTAACTTATGTTGTTTTTCTATCTATTATATATATATAGAGAGAGAGAGAAAGACAAAAGTGAAAAAAATCAATTCTCAAAGTATAAAATACAACCAATTCCTAAGCTTTATTTATAAAAATACAATCGAGTTACTAAAACTACATAAATAAAAAAAGTTTGAAGATAAGAAATGTTTAAGACAAAGCGATGCTAAGAAGTAGACATACGAGGGTGGAGTGATAAATAATCGTGTTTAACAAGAAATCACAATTTTTCCAGTATATTCTTTTTTATTTTTCAAAGTAATCTCCTTTTAGCTCCATGCACTTAGTCCAACAAATTTTTAATTTTTTTATTCCTTTCGAATAGTACGGTTTATCAAATTCCTCAAAATAGGTATTTACAGCAATGATGACTTTCGAATTTGATCCGAATCTTTTACCTCCGAGCTATTTCTTCAAGTTTGGAAACAGGAAAAAGTCACATGGTGCCAAGTATGGAGAATATGATGGATGTGGAAGAAATTCGTAGTGCAATTCATGCAATTTTGTCAATTGCAATTGTTGATTTGTGTCCCGGTGCATTGTCGTGATGGAAGAGTACTTTATTCTTTGCTAAATGAGGACTTTTTTCTCAATTCCATCATTCAGTTAGTCCAATAATGACGTATAATAGGCTCCTGTTATTGTTTTCCCTTTTTCAAGCTAGTAGATTTGCAACATTTCATGAGTAGCAGAAAACAGTCACCATAGCCTTTACAAGTGAAGCAATGACCTTTGCCTTGTTTGGTGCATATTCGCCAAGAGAAGTCCATTGTTGTGACTGTTCTTTTATTTCAGTAGTATAATGATGGATCCATGTTTCATCAACGATTATGTATCGACTCAAAAATTCATGTCGATTACGTTTAAATATTATTAAACACTCCCTTAAAATGTTCATTTGAATGCATTTTTGGTCGACTATGAGCAAACACGGCACCAATCTGACAGATAGCTTTTTCATATGCAAATTTTTGTGTAAAATCTTCCATATACGTTCATCTGAGATGCCTACTATCTGCTGCACTTTGGAAAAATCCATGACATTGTTTTAAATGATTGTAGAATCAATCATCTTTTCAGTAGTCACCTTAATTGGACGACATGGATGTTCCTTATCACAAATGCTTGTACGACAACGTTTAAATTCTTTGAACCAATATCTGACGATTATCATCGAAGGTGTAAAGTTCCCGTATATAGTTTGTAACTTTTCTTTAATTTCTTCACACGTTTTCCCATCCAAAAACAGAAATCTAATCACTGATCGATACTGATTTTTTCCATAGTTAAAAAAGAGCAACAGGTGTTTACTTTTAATGACTGTCGAAACTAAGCTAATTAACTTATTGTGCTCAAACTTTGACAACAGTAGTTTGAAAGATAATGATGTTAAAAGATATTGAAATTTGATATTAATGGTCTCATCTCTTGTCAAACACTGGTAATTATCATTCCACCCTCATAAAATAGAGTGTACATATATTTAATTTTAAATGAAACCTTAAATGTCAATAGATGGGGAAGACACATTCTACATTTTTTGAAAATACTTGTTCAATGCATAAGTGATCCCTTATTTCAATCTTTAAAAAGATTATTTTTCAATAGAACAGTACTATTTAATGATATTCTTTGTAAGCGTTTAAAGTACTCTAAATAAAAAAAAATCGAATATAGAAACACGTTTTAATTTAATGATCAATATAATATCAAAAACTTCATTTACGAGTAGAATAAAACATGTTACAGAGAAAAATTACCAAATAAAATTATATATAGGAAATATTCTTTCGAATGAGAGTACACAAGTATTGATTTCTGCTATAGAAATTATTTTCTGTCACAGTCGATCTGAAAATAACTTTCATCAAAGTTTCTAAATAAATTTAATAAATGTCAGACGATGCAAAAACGATCAACGATCAATAAAGTTGAGACGTAAAAAATAAAATATTATTCATCCGTAGGAATGACAAGTGAAGATCGTTCAAATAAACTTCATCGTCGGTTCGTTGACACTGAAAACGCTTTCAGACACTGCCTGATTTTCGACGAATCTCTACCGATTAGCTAAAGCGCGTTGTAAACACGGTCCTTGTAGCATTTCAGATGGTCGAGGAGGATATATTTTGTATATATATATATATATATGTCGAAGGCATGGAGCGCGCAATGAAGCGTACATGGGGAAATGTTATTGAAGCGAAAGGCAATCATAGAAGGCCGTTGTATACACGTTGCTAGGCAACGGAGGTTCTGGTACGTTTGTTTTTGTTTATCGAGTAATCTCTTCGAAGAAATATAAAATGGACTGTTTGTACTCATTGTTTCGAATAAATATTCGATTTGATTGTTTTTACATTTTAATTATTCGACGTTAAACAATGTGATCGAAAACGCATTAATTTCAATTAATTGTACAAGAAAAAGGAACAGTATTGATGTATTACTTAAAAAGAAAATGTAACATAAATTTTAAAACGTAAACAAATTCACACTACTTCGAAATATTTATATGTTCGAACGAATCGACCCAGTACGTTTTTCTGCACTAACATAATAACTTTTACTCGCACTTAAGGTTTACTGTACAAGTGTAGATTCTTTCTATGAGTAAGTTATTGCTTATTGAATCGTTAAGTCATTTATAAAAATGTGAGAAAGTTGAATATATCATAAATAGATGTTTTTTTTTTTAAAAAAATAGTATTTTTTAATGGTTCTCTTACGATTTTAAATAAGTATTTTGAAACTTTTATATTATACAAACCGATCGATAAATCTTTCCCCGGTAATAATAAATATTTTTTTTACTTTATTGATAGCCATTTTGCTTATTTAAAATAACTACTGAGAAAAAATCCAATTATTATGTTTTATTTTTGAAACTCAAATATTATATATATATATATATATATATATATATATATATATATATATATATATATGCTAGAAAGTTTTAAATGCAGTTATATTTGTTATAATTTTCGAAGTGTTTTTCGTCATATATCTATACACTTCATCAAACGTAAAAACAAGTTATCAAAAAATAAAAATGTTTCCTCTTTGGATAATGCAGTAAGCAGTTTCATTCTAAGAATCAGTTACATCATCTTCATAAACTGCATTCCAGCATATTGAAACTATTGCCTTCTTTAGTGAAAGTTTCCGAGAACAGTTAAAGAAAATAATCGGTAAAAATTAAAGCTTGTTTGAGTATAACAACCCCAGCCATGAGATGTGCAACCCTACACAGATATATTAACAACTATTAAAGGTAAGGTAGAATCAAAACAAACTGAAACCATAGAGAACAGAAAAAAAGGTACAAATATAGTATAGAATCAAAACAGCGACATAAGGGAACGGTAGATGTTTCAAATTGTTCCATTTTCTAAAAGTCTTCCGCTGCTCTCAATGGCGCCAATGGAAGAAATGTAAAATTAATAAAAAAATATACTTAGATACAACATCGGTGCTGTACACATTTCAGCCTTTATTGGTGGTCGTTGCTAGAAATTCATTCGCATCGTTTTCATTATTAAAGGATTTCTATTTATGATCTTAGATAATTACAGTCAAAGATTCGAACGACATATTATTCTGAATATACGAGAAAAATTTGAAAAGTTCACGGCCTAGCTATGAAAGAATATAACTTGTGTTTTTGAATTACTTTTATTTCTTCAATATGGTCCCCTCCGAACGTCAATGGACTTTATCTAGCGATGCTCCTGTGATTTTATGCCATTCCAAAAATCCGTTTCTTGAAGATCCTCCTGATAGTGATTTACTGTTGCTATCAGTTCTTCATCTGACAGAAATCGTCTACCACTAAGATTTTTTTAAGTTTTAGGAACAGATGGAAATCTGAAGGGACCAAATCTGGAAAATATGGCGGATGGGAAAGTAACTCGTACTTCAATTCAGTGAATTTTTCAATGGATACAACACTTGTATAGGGACATGCATTATCCTGATGGAAAATAATTTTTTTCTTCGGTAAACCTGGTCTTTTCTCACGAATTGTTTGATCGAGTCGATCCAAAAGTTTAGCGCAATACTCTCTCGTTATCTTTTGACCCTTTGGAAGGTGGTTTATTAGCAGAATCCCTTTAGTGTTCCAAAAAATTGAAATCATAAATTTCCAGCGGATAAACTGATTTTGATTTCTTTGGTGGCGGAGAATCACCATGCTTCCATTGCTTTGATTGTTGTTTTGACTCTGGAGTGTAATAATGAATCCAAGTCACATCTGTAGTCACAAATCGCCGGATCAAATCAATCGTATCTTTCTTAAATCGGTCCAAATAGCCTTGGGAAATTTGTACTCGAATGCGTTTATGATCAATTGTTAGCAAACGCGGTACCCATCTTGCCGATAGGTTTTTCATACCTAAAGCTTCAGTTAAGATGTGATACACGCGTTTATCTGAGATACCCACAGCCTTAGCAATTTCGAAAACCTTCAATCGCCGCTTCTGTAAGGCAATATCTTGCAGTTTGTGGATGATTTCTTTTGTCGTTGCAGTTTTCGGACATCGACTACGCGGGTATCTTCTGAGCTTGCACGGCCACATTTAAATTCAGCTGCCAATTTCTTTATGATTGTATACGAAGGTGCACTTTTCATCCCAGTACATTTTTCATCTCATTAAATGTTTCTGTTGGCGTTAAGCCATTTTTAACAAAAAAACTTTATCACCGTACGATGTTAAACTTCATCCATTTCGACAACGGCACAAAAAGAGCTTTATTTAAATTAATGTTTGGAACAAACTGCTCGACACATTTATTACAGACTTTGAGATTATGTATAAAATAGATACCGCTTTGTAATGCGCCACAAATATTTAAAAATATACCGCCATTTATATATTATGCCGCGAACTTTTCAAATCACCCTCCCATCATTTGATTTATTTATACGATAATCTCTTTATTTCGTTTTTGTAATTTTTGTTCATGAATTATTACTTTATCATAAACTAAAATGCAAAATGTGTCGTAATGTAGTTCGTGGTGTACTTTATACACTTCTCTTATTTATGACTTATAGTTTAGCATGATTTGAACCATAAATAATAATTTAAAAAGTTGGGTAATACATTTTACAGTTATATTTTCATTATTACATTATATTAATGGATCTTACAAAAACATTTTTTCTTTATCATTAAAAAAAGTAGTGTATATATATATATATATATATATATATATATATATATATATATTTATATATATATATATAATATAAATAATAAGAATATAATCCATTATGCTTTAAGGTATATGTTCATCGTTCTGCAAACAATTCGATGCTTCGATTGTACTATGCATGTTTTTAGACACAAAAAAATTTCATCAAGCATGTTCAACTTTATAATCATTGTCGAAGCGCTGTCCTCGTAGAAACTGCGCCATTGAGCAGAACAAGCGAGAATTTGATAGCGCAAGGTCTGGGTTATATGCTGGGTGAGCAGGGAAGCTGTATCTTTAGTTCATTGATTTTTCTTGCGTTCGAGTAGCAACGTGTAATTTGGTGGCAGAATAACACGTTTTAAGTTAATCAGCAGTGGATAACGTTTACTGAAAATAGCATGTACTCGCTCTAATCATTACGAATAAGGTTTAATGTTAATGGAAAACTCATTAAATAACTTAAAGTGTACAGTTCGAAATTTTACCATGTATATTCTTGTTGTGTTTTCTTCTCAAACAGAGAAAATGTAACGATTGGTCCAAGAATCTATGATCATTAATTGTCCTTCGTAACGCTCGATGATAAATGAAGTTTTCCGAAGCTGTCCGAAATTAATTGGAAATTAATACCGCGCAGATTACTTAAAAATGTAAAATTTATTTAGATGCGGTAACAAATATATTTGTCTTTGTAAATTATAATTTACTCTATTAATTTCCAAATTGATTCTTTTTCAAACCAACGTCCCATGTAGATTTTTTAAGTACCTCAATAGCGTTCGTATGTTGATAATGTATAAAGTTATATTCTACACACCAAAAAATTATTATAACATTTATGTACCTTACTAATCTCGAAAAAGACGAGTGATATTGACATTTAATACCAGTGCTTCAAAATTTCTTACGGCTGATTCAAGATAACTGTGAAACAATGTAAGAAGTTTGCTGAGTATTGCGTCAACAGGTATATAATATATAAATTGCGAGAAAAAAAAACCTTATGCAACTAACGAAATCAGACTTTGAGAATACAAAAAGCTAAATTGCTTGAAGACAAAAATTAAGAATTATAAAATTCAATAATTTGATCAAACGAGACAATAATAAATATTTTTGGTTTTGACGGAAATAAATATGCCTCAAATGTAAGTTTAATAATAGGTTGGTAGAAAAATAATTGCGGTTTATGGCCTTCAAATTCATATACATTTTTTAATTTAAGTGCTTTTAAGTGGTCTAGAACTGTTGGATGACTAACACCTAACTTTTGTGCAAGCTCTCGAATTGTTATGCATGGTTCTGATTCAACTAACGCCTTCAGTTGGTCGTTATGAACTGAAGAAAGACGCCCACGACCTTTTTCATCTTCAAGGCTCTCGTCCCCAGCACGAAATTCTTGGAATCACCACTGCACCGTACGTTCCTTAACAATATCCACACCAAAAACATTGTTTAGTTTACGAGCAGTTTTTACTGCTTTACCAGCCGTTTTGAATTCCCGTAATTATATATTCCAACGAGAAAATAAAAGCAATTGTTGGAAATTAGCTTACTTGTATCGTTCCAAGACATCTCCATACTCATACGCACGATTCAAACAAGAACTTTATTGATTTTTATGATTAATTTTAAAAAGGTCATCCGTAAACATACGATTTTTTTAAAAAAGATTTAATGAAAATAATAATTGAATAATGAGCAAAAATTGACCCAAATGCTACAAAAAAGTAAGTAATTCCATGAAAAATCTAGTCTCTTCAAGGTTATTAAATCCAAAGTATACTCTACTAAATATAAATAACCGCAAAAAATATATTTAAAATTATAATTGGTAGTCTAAACATAAAGTGTGCGGAGACATCACTATTGAACAAATAAATATATATATAAAGACTTGTTTTTAAATAAACTAGGGAACTCCGCCCTCTAGCGCTACGCTCACCGACCCCCAGGGGAGCTTCGTATACCGCTCGCTAACGCTCACTCCCCCACTAACAAATAACAGAAATTAACAAATTATAGGCACAAATAATCAGCGTAAAATGTAACTCGTAATTTTTTTACTAGAAAAGTTTATAAAAAATAACATACAAAATACAAGGTGAAAATGTGTAACAGTTTTTTACTCTAACGCTTCAGTGAATACAAAATATTGAATAAATTTCTTATCAGTTTTACACTGAAATCATATACTCTCTTCTGATGTACATCGTGAAACCCAACACTGATCATATGACTGACATCAACCAATCATAACAGAGACCACGTGACAGATATCAACCAGTCAGAGAACGAATAAAAGTCACGGGAACGACATCATTACTGAATCATTTTTATATTAAAGGGAGATATAAGTTTCTTCATTTTTAAAATACTGTTCGTATTTACTCAAGTCCTATTTTATTCTTAAATATCTAATCGATATTGTAAATAGAAACAAATTTCAAATTAATTTTTTTTTTATAAACAACGCTGATATTGTAAACACTTTGTGAGTCTACTGACAGAACTGTTATATAATTTAAATATTTGGATGTATGTTTATATATATATATATATATATATATATATATATATATATATATAACCTTCCACTGGTAAAAAGCAACATCCTACAGAGATGTCATGTGTGCTCAAAAAATAATATAAGAAGCGAAACGGCTTGGCAGTATAAAAAAATATCAAATATCTGTACATTTACCAGAATGTTTCGAAAAATTTCATACTTCACAGGACTATTGAATTATTGTCTAATTTGTTATTTAATCATTCTTTACTAATTTTCGGTTATTAATACTGAATTGTAGCATTTATCAATGTATATAGATATTCTTTTCTTTATTAAGCTTACACAAATATAAAGCTGAAAAATAAATAGTGTTTTTTGGTCATGACGAATTTCAATTAATTCGTATCTCAAGGGATTATGAACACGATTAGTTTTGACAAAATGCGCTTATGTATGTTGCATCAAGTTAATTTGTAATATTCTCTGAATAGAATTGAGATTAGAAGCATTTGTAAGTAACGTATAGTTAATTATATAACTATAATTAATTGTTTTACATCACAGTGTCATTTAATATATATATATATATATATATATATATATATATATATATATATATATATGAGTGTAGTATAACGTACTGTATGGTTAGTCTCCATTGAGTTGTCACTAATAATTCAATTACAACACTTATAACTGAATTAGAGTTCGTTGTAACTGGTTGCTCTCATTTGTCTTATATATATTTAAGTTCTAATGTAGTTAATTAAGTCTGATTGCGTTTATTTGTGAATCGTCAAAGTTTAATACGTTAATTGTGATTCAGTTTCGCACATTTGTGAATCGTAATTGGTCGTATAATTGAAAACAGCGCAACGTTTTCACTTACTGAAACGTTTAGTAAGCTCGACCGTTCAAAAAATCGTTACGTTTTATAATTTAATATTTATTGCACGAACAGGATAATGTGCGCGAGTGAAATTCATCTGCGAATTGACTAATGGATCTATTAGACCAGTAAATGTGTTCTAACTTGTGATAAAAATAAGTTGTAAAAATTCTGAGCTTAGATTCTTGAAAATAACTACATACGTCGAGAAAAAGTTTATGCAAAAACAGGATTTGGATTATGTATGCATTTTTAATAATTTTTTCACTTTTGTTTGATTAAAAATTTAAACTCAAAACATTTTGTGTCTGAATATACCAAGAAATTCAAAATTATCGAAGGTTTAACAGTAACTGTACAACAGATTTTCTCTTTGATATGATCAAAGTTTATTTCCGAACATCTAAAATATATTCCAACTACCAATCAAATAAAGTACCCAAAAAATTGACACTAATTTTCAACTATTTTCTATTGGATCAGTGCAAAAGTTCGTATACAATTCAATGGGTAGTGTTAAGAGTGCTGCATGGCGGCGCTCATGATTAAAATGTATTCATGTTAGATATCGTTCGAAAGGTGACAGTCACGGCTGTATTTTGAGCATCAGAAGCATTTATTTCGATTCGATTTGTGTATAAGAAAAATTTTTGAAAATGGACAACGAAAAGGTAGACTTTTGTCTCGTTACCTTGTATGAATTTCGGAAAGGAGTAACCATTGGCGCGGGAACAAAAAATACTAGGGTGGTTTATTTGGACCATGTACCATCACTTCCAACTGTGAAGAAATGATTTGTTAAATTTCCATTTGGTAATTTTAACCTCGAAGATCAACCCCGCTCTGAACGACCTACTGACATCGATGACGATGCTGTTCGGACTTTACTTGACAATAACTCACGAATTTCGACGGAAGAGGTTGCCAAGACACTCAACGATGACAGATCGACTGTATTTCGGATTTAAAGAAGGTGGAGTTTACGTTGAGCTCGGATACGGGGATGCCGCACTCGTTGTCTGAAAAACAAATTTAATTGCATCTCTTCGGCAGTTTCTTTGCTTGAACGCCTCGACAGAGAGCCTTTTTCGGATCGCTTGGTAACTGGAGATGAGAAATGGATTCTGTATAATAACGTCCGACGCAGACGAACGTAGAAACAAGCGAATTAAGAGGCAGAACCGGTCGATAAATCTGGCTTACGAGGGTGGTCCCAGAAGTACCCGGCCTGACCTAGAGATGGCGGTAGTTGTTTGAAAAATAGCACTGTATTAGAAAGTACACAATCTATAAAGCATATGTTTCAAGTTTGAGGACGCCACGTTGTTTAGTATTTGTTTGGCAGCCATCAATAGTGAACGTTTTCAGTGAATTTGTGAAAATGGAGAAAATTGGTCATCGTTACGTGATACAATACTTTTATTTGAAAGGCCTCAGCCCGACCAATGTAAAAGCTGAACTGGATTCTACTCTGGGTGAGTCTGCTCCTTCGTTTACAACAGTGAAATATTGGGTAGCAGAGTTTAAACGAGGCCGTACGAGCTGCCAAGACGAGCATCGCAGTGGTCGATCAAATGAGGTGACGACTCCACAAATGGTGAAGAAAATCCACAAAGCGGTACTGGATGACCGTCGACTGAAAGTGCGCGAGCTAGCAGACATAGTAGGCATTTCAAAAAGTGCGGTACATCGCATATTATCTGAAAATTTGAACATGAGAAAGCTGTGTGCAAGATGGGTGCCGCGTTTGCTCACACTCGAGCAAAAACAGTGTCGTGAAGATGTTTCAATTGAGTGTTTAGCGAAGTTTAACATCAACAAAGCACAATTTTTGCGCCGTTTCATAACCATGGATGAAACATGGGTCCATCGCTTCACACCCGAGACAAAAGAACAATCAAAACAATGGACTGAAAAGGGAGAACCGGCTCCAAAGAAGGCGAAGACCGTTTCATCTGCAGGCAAGGACATTACGTCGGTTTTTTGGGATGCGCGTGGGATAATTTTCATTGACTATCTTGAAAAAGGAAAAACTATCAACGGCGAGAATTATGTGAACTTATTGCAACGTTTGAGCGAAGAAATCAAGCAAAAACGGCCGCATTTGGCTAAGAAGAAAGTGTTGTTTCATCAAGACAATGCACCAGCTCACAAATCCGTTATTGCAATGGCCAAAATTAATGAATTAAAGTTTGAATTGCTACCTCATGCACCCTATTCGCCAGATTTAGCCCCTCGGATTATTTTCTGTTCCCAAACTTGAAAAAATGGCTCAGTGGTCAAAGATTTCCCAACAATGAAGAAGTGATGGCGGCAGTTAATGGGTATTTTGAGGAGCAAGACAGTTCTTATTATAAAAAGGGTATCGAACTTATTGAACATCGCTGGGAAAAGTGTATAGAGCTGAAAGGAGATTATGTTGAAAAATAAATATATTTTTTCCAAAATTTTTGTGTTTTCTTTGTTGGGTCGGGTACTTCTGGGACCACCCTCGTAACTGATTAATAAAAGCGTTTTCTGGGAAAAATAATCGCTCTAGTTTTAATTTCAAATTGTATACGAACTTTTGCACTGATCCATAGTTTAATTTCAGTTTAATTTTTTAATGCATTTTAGAAATAGAATAAGAGAATGCTTAAAAGCTCAAAAACAGGCATCGGCCTAAATTTTATCAGACGGTTTTTCTGTATCTTGACGCTCTAAAGGTGATAGCTTCGCCATCGAAATGTACACAAGCAACAATCAAAAATTATCAATAATCATTTAGTGAATATTTGATGAGAAAATTTTCAGTGGTTTGTGGAATGGAAAAAGAATTCATTTGTTAAAGTGAATTTACCCACAATGTCAGATTGTATTGTGATGTATAATAATAATATAATGTAATGATGTATAATATAATATAATGTGTATATTAAATTTCTGTAAATTGGATTAAATATCAAAATGTGTCAATTATTTTTAAACGTAAAAAGAATTTATTGATTTGAGTTCATTTTTCACTTTATTATGTCCCAAATATCGACTTAAAATTCTTAAAAGCTAAAATATGATTATGATTAATTAAATATTATTACAGTTTACGAATCTTTTATTAAGCCATTTTGTGTGTGTGTGTGGGTATATATATATATATATATATATATATATATATATATATATATATATATATGTATATATATATATATATATATATATATATATGTATATATATATATATATATATATATATATATATATATATGTATATATATATATGTGTATATATATGTATATATGTATATATGTGTATATATATATATATATATATATATATATATATATATATATATATATGCGTGTAAATATATATGTATGTATATGCGAATATTAAATAGAAACAAAATTCCATTTTGCCGAATTTCAAACGATTATCTCTAAACAAAACATTTCCATGTAATCCATTACCGCCACGTACGTCTCAATACAAATTTAGATTAGAATGAGAGAGTGTAATCACCTTAAAACTGTCTAATTATCACAGGCGAAAAAAAAACTATATCGCACGTATATATCTATTTGCTTATAAACATATTTGGTTTGATCTTACGTACGTCCGATAAAAGTAATCAATATGAAATAAGCAATTTGACGAAGTTCATAGCAGACGCACGACGGACGAACGAATGGACGGACGGACGCGCTCTACAGAGAGTATCGAAGTGAGCGCTGGTGAGCCGGGGTCAATGACACCATCGGCGTGGTGTGTACTCTCACAATCCAAGCATAGGTCGCAGCTGGCAGCGTGCGACAGACGAAGCGGAGCGGGAACGTTAGGCCAACGCGTCGGACAGAGACGGGTCGAGCGTCGATCCCGACCTTTCTCAACGTGATAGCGCGTAAATATGCCACGGCTGGCTGGATCGAGAAACTCAATGCGAACGAATGTCGTTTATATATACATACACACACAAATATATATATATATATACATATATATATATATAGTTGGTATTTATATGTGTTCGTGTATATAACACAGTTACAGGCTATTCTTCCTTGTTCTATTATACACAACATTCTGGCTGTAGAGCTTCTACACGAAAGGATACAGAGTCTGATTAAGGACAGTTGTTTTTTTTGTCGTTAAATATGTATATAAGAATAATCTTTTATTAAAAAAATATATTTATTGAATAAAACATTATAAAATTATTATCGTAATTAGTTGTGAATTTACTTTTAGTTTCAATTGATAAAACTATTTTGAAAGAAAACTAATATCAGTTTTTGTGCCATGATGTTTGTTTCATTTGTCAACACTTTTTTTTATATGATGAACGCATACAACATGCAAGAACTGTCTTGTTAGAATAGTGATATTTATTAGCTATTATAAATTATTTTTGGTAGGAATACTTTTCAGATAAATTAGCTCAAAGAAGGGATTTTTTTTATATTATCAGAATTATACATGGCGTAATAAATAGACATAGTTCACGAAATATAATGTGAAAAATAATGCTACAAGTTATCAATATGCGGAAATTTAACATTTTGTAACCCATTTATGAAAAGTAATTAGTTCGATCAAGTCTCATAAAGTCTAAAAACTCTAGAAAAGTGTATATATATATATATATATATATATATATATATATATATATATATATATATATATATATAATTATTAAAAACCATTATAATATGTAGGTTACAACTATGACTAAAATCATCTTGATACTAAACAATATCCTCATTGCTAAAATGAAAAAGGGAAAAATGCCATGAGTAGATCAAATCCAAAGTGACAGTACTGTGAGCGGGTTTAAAAAAGTTGGTAGAGATAAATACAAAGATAATAATTAAGGCAGTAAAATTATTTTTATTTTTCAACATAATCTCCTTTAAACTCAACACATTTCATCCAACGTTCCTCGAGTGCTATTATGCCAATGTTAAAGTGCGATTTCTCAAGCTCTTCAAAATAGGCATCTATTTCAGCTATTACCTCATCGTGTTAATTCTGTTCCCAGCAAGGAATGTTTTTAGTTGTGGAAAGAGATGGAAGTCGGAGGGAGACAAGTCTGACGAACATGAGGCATGAGAAACCAATTCGAAGTCAAGAGAATGGATTTTTTGGCGGTTGTTTGTACCGATGAATGGGTTAGAGAGTTCTCGTGATGAAACAGGATTTTTTGAGTTGTGTTTTGAGTTGTTTTTCATCAACAGCGGCTCATAACTTGTCCAAAAGGGTATAGTAATAAATATTATTGTATGTACTTCACTTTTTCAAATAATCCATCAATAAAATTCTCTGTGCATCAGAAAAAAATGTAGTCATTACTTTACCTAACTATGGACCAGCTTTGAACTTCTTTGGTGATCTATCTCCTCTCTTCGTCTACTGTTTCGATTTCTCTCCGGATTCTGGTATGCGGTAGTCAATCCAAGTCTCATCAGTGATCACAAATCGACACAAAAAATCCTTTTTATTACACTGCATCATGGCTACATTTGAAATTAGGTATCGTGTGCGTTTTTTGTCCACATTCACCATTCACGGTATCCATCTCTCCGACATTTTTGACATTCCCAAATTTTCAGTTAAAATGGAATGTACGCTGCCAGTCGATATTCCCAAAGCCTCCGCTATTTCGTGCACATTCGCTCGTAGATCACTCAACACCATATCACACCTCACACCCAACATCATCACACTCAAGACCATGCACTTTATCAATATTTTCTGCAGTAACTGACGTTAAAGGATTGCCACTGCGGAGGTCATCTCCGATGGATATTCTACCTCTTAAATTCAGCAGACCATTTTACCATTGTGATATATATATGCTGGGAAGAAGTAACCGTACACACTGAGCAACTTTTCAAAAATTTGGACGGCATTCATACCATCCAAAACTAAGAATTCAATAACTTGACGATGTTTCAATTTATCCATTTCACAAAAATAGCCAAACACGTCTTATTAAGATTTCTGTCAAAACTAAACCAAGACACTTTTTGCGTTCAATTTTTCACAAACCACTAATCAAGGATTCCACTTCAAGAAAACAATACTTTCAGGTCTCCCCAACGCCATCTATATGTCACTTCTACGAACTTTTTGAAACGCTCTCATATTAAGTACAGTATGTATTATTCACTGAAGTATTACCAAGGTTTCCAATTGTAATTATCTTAAGAAATCGAATACGCATAAATAAAAAGTATTTATTTCGTATCAGATAGATAAGATCAACAGTCCAAAGCGATGACTTAAAATTCAGTTCTGGTACTCTGAATTTATTTTCAAGGATGACTTTTTCACTCACCCCTCTAGCAACAACTTTTTTCTGATCAAAATTGTTCTAAATTGATTATTGATCATTTCTGATTATTGGTTATGAACATTTCTGTGCCGTTTATATCATTCTTAATCATTGAAATGAGCTTAAGTAATAATCAAAAAATGATCAAGAATAAATTACTGAACTTATTTGATCAGAAAAATTTGTTATGGTTTGCAGGGTGAGTGAAAAACATTTATAAAAGAAAATACGACAAATTCGTTCATTAAAAATCAAACAACTTACAAAGAAAGTTCATCTACTTAAATCGTTTAATAAATACCCAGTATGAGACGAACTGCATTAAATAACAGTTGCAATGGTATCTATTAATAAAAATGATCACGATTATAGAAGTAACTGAAAAGTATAAAAAAACATTGCTGAATATTCTAGTTTGAATAGAGACACAAGATACTAGATTGAACTACAATCTGACAAGATCAAATCATTTCCTTTTTCAGTAATTATCTTTAAGAAAATACAAAAAGAGGAATTTTCGATAGCTGTAAGTCTTTTTAAATGGAATCCTTACCACCAGAACTGATTTATTTTAAGTGAGCATATTTTTATTATGTTACATATATCTATTATTTTATACAAAAAGAATGTGCGGGGAGAAAGATTCGCTGGATCGTTGAAACTGGAGAGAAATGAAAATTTTATCTAGCACTGAAAAAATCTCAAGATAATGATAGAGATACAAAAAGTATCAAAATAAATGCATATTATCAGAATAATTATTTATTAAGTATTTACTCATTCATTTCAATTAATATCATATATATATATATATATATATATATATATATATATATATATATATATATATATATATATATATATATATATATATACTAAACGTACATCATTAAGAAATATCATATGAAAATATCTCAATTAAAACCAAACGATACTCCGTTTTAATGAATGAGTTTAAGTATAAAAAACTGACAGTTTGTTAACATGACCTATATAAAATACATACTAAACATATTGTGCTCAACTATAATGAAGTGTGGTAGCTTATCTGTGTTTATGAATTACATATTCAGAATAAAAGTAGTTGTGCTGCTTTTGCTGAAGAGAGTGTAACAATTCAGATATTATGTAACTGTTTCCAATTCTCGTCTTTCTCGAATGTTTATTACTTTTAGACTATATTTAAGAGATTATATTCAAGATATTCGATCGAATGATAAAATAATATTTGAAGGTTTGCACTTGGTCTGTGAAAGACAGAATCGCCATCGGATGTTAATAACAGGCAATCGAAATGATCAATAATCAATTATTAAATGTTTTTGATCTGAAACATTTTTTCTAGTCTACGGGGCGAGTGAAAACTGTTTTTTATTTAAACAAAAATTAAAAATTTAACACCCATATTGCAATTTTTTATGATTAATCATAATTACATATATTTAATAATCAATGATAAGAACGAGAAAAAATCATTTAGAACAAAATATGAGACGAATCTTCAAAATTAAAATATTGACAAACCTCATTTTTTATACCAATTCCAGTGAGAGATTACATGGAAAATAATAATACCACACCAGGAAAACAGAAATGGTGTAACCTTTAACAACTTTTTCCCATTAACTTATAGCTGAATTGTTTGAATCTTCACCTCTAAGACTTTTATGAACAATTTTAATGAAAGTGCATGGTCGTCTTATTCTCTTTTCAATTTATTTTTTTTATTTATTAATATGTTTAGCTTTTCACTGATACCATAACATTTATATATATATATATATATATATATATATATATATATATATATATATATGTATATATATATATATATACTATATATATAGTAAGGAGCTCTGCCCCTGCTCGCTGCGCTCAGCTACTTCCAGAGTTGCTTCGCTCTCCGCTCGATAATGCTCGCTTCCCTCCCCTTAACAAAGAACAAAAATTAACAATGACTGTGTACAAATAATCCGCGTAAAATGTAAGCAAATTGTAAAATTGTTATCGGAAAATTTTATAAAAATTAACAACAAAAAACAATGTTAAAATGTGTAACAATTATTTTACTCTAAAGCTTCCGTGAGTACAATATTCTGAATAAATGTGTTATCAGTTTTACACTGAAATCGTATACCCTCTTTTGTTATATACTACGAGAGAGCTACATACATACGACTGATATCAACCAATCAGAACAAAGACCACGTGACCGATATCAACCAGTCAGGGATCGAATAAAGTGCACGCACAGCAGTTGGACCATTTTTTAATTATATATATATATATATACATTTATACATTTATATATATATATATATATATAAACATTATACGAACATGGATATTACATAATAAAATATGAAGACTACAAAAAAATAGTCAGAAAATGAAATACAATCTGTTTATTACTAATATTTAAAATAGTGTAAAACAAAAAATCCAAATGTTTTCAGTGAAAGAAAAGAAATGTCGAAGTATATTATAGGAAACAAAACAAAAAATATCCGTTAAGTATAATTAGAACGATTGAAAGTTCATAAACAACTATACCATATTTAAATACAATTTCCAACACAAAATATAATCGAACTACAATAAAATAATCAAATCTAAATACAATTCTGTAAAAGACAACAAATTATAATAGAACACCAAAATCAGAAATGATATTAGAATATATAAAAGTACTTACACAACTAATTAAACGGGGGATACAACATTGAACGGTAAATTTTATAATCATAATAAAATGTAATCTGAATATAAATTAATAAGCTTATATTGTTGAACTAGCAACTCTTGAATCTCTTCTAAACCTCTCACTGCGATTTTCGAGTACCAGGGGCTCATAATAACAAAATTTCTAAACGTGTT